>CM029013.1:1391142-1512923 GCA_016801055.1 Panax notoginseng | reverse complement strand
GGTCTCACAAGAAATGTGCTGAATTATATTTCAAATGTGGTGGGTGGGAATAGTAGCAGGTAAAGCCATCAGGTTGCAGGTCAATCTACCAAAATTTTTCTATAAATAGAGGGCTAAGTTAGAATTGAAAATCACACCAGAAACATAAGCTTTCTCTCTTTCTCTCTCTATATTATGAAGTCTATTTTGTGAGTTTTTAGATACTTGGTGAGTTGCTATTCATTAGTGCAAGTTTCCTTCAGCATCATATCCGATATCCAGTCAGAAGTACTGCTCTTTTGAGGTAAAGTATATTTAGGGATAATAAGGGATAGTAAGGGATTTAAGGGTTGTTATGATTTTCAGTTTCGTAATTTTTCTGATCTTCAAAAATTCTGAAAAAAATTGAAATGATATTTTGATGAGTTTCTTGATTGTATCCAAAAATGGTGATTTTTGATGTATAGATTGAGAGTTATGAATTTTATGAGAAAAGACTATTTTAAAAGTAAAGCTTATAATTCCTTGTGGTTAACTCCAAAATTGATGAAATTTTTATTGGGAGTACATGTATATGATAGAAGTATACTCTGTAAATTTCAGAATTTTTAGACAAAAGTACAATTTTTGATAATGTCTAAATATTTCGGCTATTTTGGCCAATATGAAAAATAGTAAATGACTTTTTAAAAATCTGAGATAAATTTTAGTTCAATATGGGACTATATTATGCTAAATCCCGGAAAAGAAATATTTTTGGAACTGATTTGGTATTTTTCATGAAAATGACTATTATAGTAAATGAATTAAATATGTTATGTGAAGTAAGAAAAAAATAGAAAATAGGATTTATGGCTTGAGAATCCTATATGAGGTATATGCAGATTTTTATGAGGGTTTTTGATTATTGGTGATAAAATCTTATGAGTTTGGTATTTTAGAATGATTAAATGCATTATTTAGTAAAGTGTAAACAATTTAAATAAATTATTTATAAGCTTAAAGAAATATTATTCTTTCAATATCATTATACCGAAATATTGGTATGTATATTATTGTAGAATTTCTATCTTTGTGTCGAGTTTATTATTCATGAGTTACTATTCATGAGTTACTATTCACAATTTACTATTCATGAGTTACTATTCAATAGTTACTATTCACGACAACATGGTTTCTTTTTCTGACCAAATTATAGTTGTTTTATGAATATTACTCTTGAGAATAATCTATATGTTTGATATTTGATTTATTATATATATAACATTTTTATAACCCTAATGATGATATTTCTCTTTGACTGAGTGTAAAGATGGGTAGATTTCTGGTATATCATGACTATGGGTTCTCTTTGGCCATTAGTGCAAAGTTGAATTGTGACTGGTATGATCATGACCATTGAAATTATAATTGAATATCTTTAGCTTAAGTGCAAAGGTGAATTGATCAACATGGTTATAAATTATTATTATATAAATTCTGAAATGATTATATATTTCTTTGAGATATTAATATATTTGGCCTGTAGTGCAAATATGAACTGTTGATGAATATATTGTCCGTAGTGCAAATATGACTGTTGAGGAATATCTTTGGCCTGTAGTGCAAAGATGAATTGTTGATGAATATCTTTGGCCCGTATGCAAAGATGACATGTTGTTGAATATCTTTGGCCATTAGTACAAAGATGAACAATGTTGAGATAAACATGACCAACTGGTGATACAAATGAATATCTTTGGCTGTAGTGCAAAATGGATTATTAGTATGATTATGAACAGGAAATATGATTTGGTGTAACCATGATCTTTGATGTTTCAGGTAAAGATAGGTGATGAAAATATCATCGTCCTGATGAGAAGAGGAATTTAGAACTACATTATGATTATGAGTTATTCATATGATTGTGGACCAGAATTGTTGATTTATGTTACAGGGATAAAACATTGTTGGTGGATTTTAACATGAGAAGATAATAGACTTTATAGTCTATTTGACTCTTCTAATGGATTGCTCGTTCCGCTGCAACTATGGTTGAAATTTTTATCATTTACCATATGTTCTAAATCTCTGATTTATTGTTGATGAAGGCTATTGATAATTGAATTATCTTTAGTCATGATATTCTTTACTGAGCTAGTTGTGCTCACCCTTTTGCTTCACAATTCCTTTCAGGTAATAAGAGTGTAGCTGGTCGAGCGGGGTAACAAGGGAATAGAACGGTGGTCATCATTTAGTAGTTATATTTGGTGAAGAAAATAGGGTGAGGCGAACCCAACGTTGGAAGGGTTTTTGTCACTATCATACAAGATGTCTAATGACATACAACTCGTGTCATCATAAGACAGGTTGTGCTCATCCACTTGCTGAGTATATCTATGGGGCACTACCTATAATCTTGGTGTTTTTGAAGTATAATTCTCAATTAGAGACAGTGGAGATAATGATATGTCAAGAGAAGACTCGCCATTGGGAAGAATATAGTATTCTTCTCGTTTTTCTTTGGGGTCTATTGGGTCAACCAAGATAATTCTGTGGCCATATGATATCTATCATAACCTAGACGCGTGCCTCTCCCATGTACGAAGGTTTCCTTGAGCACTTTCCAAAGATTTAATTTCTAAAACAGTTTTTGACTATACCTTTATGTAAGGTGTCTTGTGAGGTGATGTCCACGGTTGGAACATGAGTCACATTTGGTATATATTTGTATCTAAACTTATAGCATATGTGTTGTTGTATTTTGCACGACAATTGTTGTAATAAAGTTACAGTTGTTTTCTATACCATGTATATGGCGACTCAGAATAGGTTGGATGGAATGGACCTATTTTGGGTCGTTACATTTGGTATCAGAGCTTAGGGATATGATCTCTGGCGGAGATCGGGAATATTAACTAGGAGGGGAGAGAGAGTAAATCCTTCGCTATTGTGTCCTACCTAAGCATATTTGTTGTCAGTCATAATATTGGGATATTATGTGATATGTTAATTTTTAAATTAACCTTTTTTTTGAAGCTGTATTCTAGAATGATATTTGAAATACAGAAGATTAGCAATGAGAAATCATGAACAGGAAGATGAAATCTGAAATGAAAGCAAGGTATTCTCAACTCTTCGAAATACCAGGTATGCAAATTTCGAGATGAAATTTCATAAGGAGGGAGATTGTAAGACCCCGAATTTTATGAAATAAAAGTATTCAATTTTTCTTATAATTACTATTCAGTAAATGGTTAAATTGATAAAAGTTTAAAGTTATGGTGAAATATGAATTTTTTTCAAAATAAGCAAGTGGTTATAAAATAATCATTGTTGTCGGGAATATTCGTTTGGTCGTGGAATATTCTTTCTGTCGGGGAATATTCGTACGACGGCGCAGCTATTTTTGGGCCCCATAACAGAATAACTGTCGGGTGAAGAAAATAACAAATTTGAGTTTTTACAAATAACGGCGTAGTTGTTACCGTTAACACTGTTGGAATACCCGTGGTTAAAATACAGTAATACGCGTTATTGCACATAGCACACGGTATTGCATAGTATTTTTGAAATTATTGATTCTTACGTAAGAAAGACACACTCAATAATTGTTACAGTAATTACTGTTCAATATTTTATTTTATTGATTCAATAATTGTTACGTTGAAATTTTGTATTATTGTTGTTCAATAATTATTGCTGCACAGTATTTCCCATTATCAGATCAATAATTCATATTATTTGAATAATATTATTAGATAGTATTATTGGCAATGTCTAGAAAGTTCTGTCTAAGGAGAGGTTTGGTCATCTAATGCGCGCTAGTAAGGAGAAATCCTTATTTGGAAAGCCCCCTCTTTCCTGGGAACGGTCTGGTTGTCATAAATGTGATTCTGTAATATTATTTGTGAATAATTAATTATTGATTCATATGATAAGGAAATATTTATTTTATGTGGATATAAACGAGGGATATATTTTGTGTTAAAAAATGAAGGAGTTAATGTTGAATTTTTATCCGTATTTTTGTCGAAATGGAGGTATTAAAAATCAGATTTTTGAGATATTTTGCGGGGTTATAATTTTTAATCCAACCGTTGGATCGTGGTAATTTTTGGATATGTTATACATATATAAGTTGAGTATATGTCCACAAATGTTGAACCGTTAAAAATGAACGTATGATTTATTATAAATTTTACGAGATGACTGGTTCAGAAATTGTTGAATTTTCGGAGTTTATCATTTTGGTGAAAAATTCTAGAATTGGTGGGCCCCACTTGTGGTTGGTGAAGAAATGTGCTGAATTATATTTCAAATGTGGTGGGTGGGAATAGTAGCAGGTAAAGCCATCAGTTGCAGGTCAAACATACCAAAATTTTCCTATAAATAGAGGGCTAAGTTAGAATTGAAAATCACACCAGAAACATAAGCTTTCTCTCTTTCTCTCTCTATATTATGAAGTATATTTTGTGAGTTTTTAGATACTTGGTGAGTTGCTATTCATTAGTGCAAGTTTCCTTCAGCATCATATCCGATATCCAGTCAGAAGTACTGCTCTTTTGAGGTAAGGGATAGTAAGGGATAATAAGGATAGTAAGGGATTTAAGGGTTGTTATGATTTTCAGTTTCGTAATTTTTCTGATCTTCAAAAATTCTGGAAAAATTTGAAATGATATTTTTGATGAGTTTTCTTGATTGTGTCCAAAAATGGTGATTTTTGGATGTATAGATTGAGAGTTATGAATTTTATGAGAAAAGACTATTTTAAAAAGTAACAGCTTATAATTCCTTGTGGTTAACTCCAAAATTGATGAAATTTTTATTGGGAGTACATGTATATGATAGAAGTATACTCTGTAAATTTCAGAATTTTTAGATAAAAGTACAATTTTTGATAAATGTCTAAATATTTCGGCTATTTTGGCCATATGAAAATAGTAAATGACTTTTTAAAAATTCTGAGAAAAATTTATTTCAATATGGGACTATATTATGCTAAATCCCGGAAAAGAAATTATTTAGGAACTGATTTGGTATTTTTCATGAAAATGGACTAGTTATGAGTAAATGAATTAAATATGTTATGTGAAGTAAGAAAATTGGAAAATAGGATTTTATGGCTTGAGAATCCTATATGAGGTATATGCAGATTTTTGATGAGGGTTTTGATTATTGGTGATAAAATCTTATGAGTTTGTATTTTAGAATGATTAAATGCATTATTTAGTAAAGTGTAAACAATTAAAATAAATTGTTTATAAGCTTAAGAAATATTATTCTTTCAATATCATTATACCGAAATATTGGTATGTATTTTATTGTGAATTTCTATCTTTTGTGTCGAGTTTACTATTCATAAGTTACTATTCTGAGTTACTATTCACGAAGTTACTATTCATGAGTTACTATTCACGAGTTACTATTCACGAAAACATTGGTTTCTTTTTCTGACCAAATTATAGTTGTTTTATGAATATTACTCTTGAGAAATAAATCTATATGTTGATTATATTGTTTTTATTATTATATATAACATTTTTATAACCCTAATGATGATATTTCTCTTTGACTTGAGTGTAAAGATGGGTAGATTTCTGGTATGATCATGACTAGGGTTCCTCTTTGGCCATAGTGCAAAGTTGAATTGTTGACTGGTATGATCATGACCATTGAATTTATAAGTGAATATCTTTAGCTTAAGTGCAAAGGTGCATTGATGATGTAATCAGCGCCAGTTTTAAACGTCTGTCAACTAATTTTGACAGAATGACCCAATTGTAAAATTTTAATTAGTTTAATGATGTAATCAAAATTAAAAGTTCATGGTGTATTAAGTAAAACGTGCCAATTTTATGGTGAAAAACATAGTTTTGCCTTTATTCTTAACTGACTGGATTCGTTTTCTTTAAAATATTTTTCATCATCCTCAGTCCTAAATGGATACTACAGAATATCTTTGTCTGTAGTGCAAAGATGCATGATTACCTGATGAATATCTTTGGCCTGTAGTGCAAAGATGAATCTGGTATTCAGATGAACATGACCAACTGTGATACAAATGAATATCTATGACCTGTAGTGCAAAGATGAATGATTTGATAAAGATGATATTGATTGTTGTTACAGGGATAAAATATTGATGATAGATTTTCATAATCTTAGAAGATAGTAGAAAACTCATTCTCTAACTTGACTCTTCTAATGGTTTGCTGTTTTCGCTGTAGTTGTTGATCTAAAACTTGTTGTCTATTATATTTTATCAGATTTCTGTAAGACCCCGAATTTTATGAAATAAAAGTATTCAATTTTTCTTATAATTACATTCAGTAAATGGTTAAATTGATAAAAGTTTAAAGTTATGGTGAAATATGATTTTTTTTTTTCAAAATAAGCAAGTGGTTATAAAATAATCATTGTTGTCGGGAATATTCGTTTGGTCGTGGAATATTCTTTCTGTCGGGGAATATTCGTACGACGGCGCAGCTATTTGTGGGCCCCATAACGAATAACTGTCGGGTGAAGGAAAACGACAAATTTGAGTTTTTACAAATAACGGCGTAGTTGTTACCGTTAACACTGTTGGAATACCCGGTGGTTAAAATACAGTAATACGCGTTATTGCACAGTAGCACACGGTATTGCATAGTATTTTTGAAATTATTGATTCTTACGTAAGAAGGCACTACTCAATAATTGTTACAGTAATTACTGTTCAATATTTTATTTTATTGATTCAATAATTGCTACGTTGAAATTTTATATTATTGTTGTTCAATAATTGTTGCTGCACAGTATTTCCCATTATCAGATCAATAATTCATATTATTTGAATAATATTATTAGATAACATTATTGGCAATGTCTAGAAAGTTCTGTCTAAGGAGAGGTTTGGTCATCTAATTGCGCGCCAGTAAGGAGAAATCCTTATTGGAAAGCCCCCTCTTTCCTGGGAACGGCCTGGTTGTCATAAATGTGATTCTGTAATATTATTTGTGAATAATTAATTATTGATTCATATGATAAGGAAATATTTATTTTATGTGGATATAAATGAGGGATATATTTTTGTGGTTAAAAATGAAGGAGTTAATGTTGAGGTTTTTATCAGTATTTTTGTCGGAATGGAGGTATTAAAAATCAGGGTTTTTGAGATATTTTGCGGGGGTTATAATTTTTAATCCGACCGTTGGATCGTGGTAATTTTTGGATATGTTATACATATATAAGTTGAGTATATGCCCACAAATTTTGAACCGTTAAAAATGAACGTATGATTTATTATGAATTTTACGAGATGACTGGTTCAGAAATTGTTGAATTTTCGGAGTTTATCATTTTGGTGGAAAATTCTAGAATTGGTGGGCCCCACTTGTGGTTGGTGAAGAAATGTGCTGAATTATATTTCAAATGTGGTGGGTGGGAATAGTAGCAGGTAAAGCCATCAGGTTGCAGGTCAAACCTACCAAAATTTTCCTATAAATAGAGGGCTAAGTTAGAATTGAAAATCACACCAGAAACATAAGCTTTCTCTCTTTCTCTCTCTAGATTATTGAGCATATTTTGTGAGTTTTTAGATACTTGGTGAGTTGCTATTCATCAGTGCAAGTTTCCTTCAGCATCATATCCGATATCCAGCCAGAAGTACTGCTCTTTTGAGGTAAGGGATAGTAAGGGATAGTAAGGGATATTAAGGGATTTTAAGGGTTGTTATGATTTTCAGTTTTGTAATTTTTCTGATCTTCAAAAATTCTGGAAAAATTTGAAATGATATTTTGATGAGTTTTTCTTGATTGTGTCCAAAAATGGTGATTTTTGGATGTATAGATTGAGAGTTATGAATTTTATGAGAAAAGACTATTTTAAAAGTAACAGCTTATAATTCCTTGTGGTTAACTCCAAAATTGATGAAATTTTTATTGGGAGTACATGTATATGATAGAAGTATACTCTGTAAATTTCAGAATTTTTAGATAAAAGTACAATTTTTGATAAATGTCTAAATATTCGGCTATTTTGGCCATATGAAAAATAGTAAATGACTTTTAAAAATTCTGAGAAAAATATATGTTCACTATGGGACTATATTATGCTAAATCCCAGAAAAGAAATATTTTTGGAACTGATTTGGTATTTTTCATGAAAATGGTCTAGTTATGAGTAAATGAATTAAATATGTTTTGTGAAGAAAGAAAATTGGAAAATAGGATTTTATGGCTTGAGAATCCTATATGAGGTATATGCAGATTTTTGATGAGGGTTTTGGTTATTGATGATGAAATTGTAAGAGTTGGCATTTTATGATGATTAAATGCATTAATTAGTAAAGTGTAAACAATTTAAATAAATTGTTTATAAGCTTAAGAAATGTTATTCTTTCAATATCATTATACCGAAATATTGGTATGAATTTTATTGTGGAATTTCTACCTTTTTGAGTCGGTGTTACTATTCACGAGTTACTATTCATGAGTTACTATTCACGAGTTACTATTCACGACAAAATTGGTTTCTTTTACTAACCAAATTATAGTTGATTTATGAATATTACTCTTGAGATTAAATCTATATGTTGATTATATTGATTTTATTATCATATATAACATTTTTATAACCCTGATGTTGAATTTCTCTTTCACTGGAGTGTAAAGATGGGTAGATTATTGGTATGATCATGACTAGGGTTCTCTTTGGCCTGTAGTGCAAAGTTGAATTGTGACTGGTATGATCATGACCATTGAATTTACAATTGAATATCTTTAGCTTAAGTGTAAAGATGAATTGATTAACATGGTTATAATTATGGTGTATATAAATTCTGAAATGATTATATATTTCTTTGAGATATGAATATATTTGGCCTGTAGTGCAAATATGAATTGTTGAGGAATATCTTTGGCCTGTAGTGCAAAGATGAATTGTAGAGGAATATCTTTGGCCTGTAGTGCAAAGATGAATTGTTGATGAATATCTTTGGCCCGTAGTGCAAAGATAAACTGTTGTTGAATATCTTTGGTCGTAGTGCAAAGATGGATTTATTAGTATGATTATGAACAGGAACTGTGATTTGGTATAACCATGATCTTTGATGTTTCAGGTAAAGACATGTGATGAAAATATTCTTCGTCCTGGGTGTGAAGAAAAATTTAGAATCACAATTATGATTATGAGTTATTCATATGATTGTGGAAAGGAACTGTTGATTGATGTTACAGGGATAAAACATTGTTGATGGATTTTTAACATGGAGAAGATAATAGACTTTATAGTCTATTTGACTCTTCTAATGGATTGCTCGTTCCGCTGCAACTATGGTTGAAATTTTTATCATTTACCATATGTTCTAAATCTCTGATTTATTATTGATGAAGGCTATTGATAATTTAATTATCTTTAGTCATGATATTCTTTACTGAGCTAGTTGTGCTCACCCTTTTGCTTCACAATTCCTTTCAGGTAATAAGAGTGTAGCTGGGTCGAGCGGGGGTAACAAGGGAATAGAACGGTGGTCATCATTTAGTAGTTATATTTGGTGAAGAAAATAGGGTGAGGCGAACCCAACGTTGGAAGGGTGTTTTGTCACTATCATACAAGATGTCTAACGACATACAACCTCGTGTCATCATAAGACAGGGATGTGCTCATCCACTTGCTGAGTATATATACGAGCACTACCTATATAATCTTGGTGTTTGTTTAAAGTATAATTCTCAATTAGAGACAGTAGAGATAATGATATGTCAAGAGAAGACTCACCATTGGGAAGAATATGATAGTAATCTTCTCGTTTTTCTTTGGGGTCTATTGGGTCAACCAAGGATAATTCTGTGGCCATATGATATCTATCATAACCTAGACGCGTGGCCTCCCATGTACGAAGGTTTCCTTGAGCACTTCCCAAATATTCTAGTTTCTAAAATAGTTTTTGACTATACCCTTATGTAAGGTGTTACTGTGAGATGCTGTCCACGGTTGGGACATGTGTCACATTTGGTATATATTTGTATTCAAACTCACAGCATATGTGTTGTTGTATTTTGTACGACAATTGTTGTAATAGAGTTGTAGTTGTTTTCTGTACCATGTATTTGACGACTCAGAATGGGTTGGATGGAATGGACCTATTTTGGGGTTGTCACAGGTGGTATCAGAGCTTAGGGATATGATCTTTGGCGGAGATCGGGGAATATAATTAGGAGGGGATGTAGGGTTTCGGCACAGAAACGCACAGCGGAAATTAAAATTTTAAAGCAATTTCCGAAACCCTAAAACAGGATCCATGCGAAAAATCAATTAATTAAGAGGTTTAGAGATTATACCGATTATGAAAACGAGAGTCTGAAATCGACTGCGCCTCGAATCTCCAACGCAATACAAACCGACTGCGTCTCTACGGTATCCACACGAACGCTCCGCGAATCGTCTTACGATCTGCAGAAGAAGGAATCGCGGTACTAGCCACCAAGGATGAGGATTTTCGGAACTATTTTCTCTAGTCTCTCTCTAAGAGCGGCTAGGGTTTTGTTTTGACGTAAAAACCTAAAGTCTGATATACATCATATATATAGCAGTCAGGAGGAATTAATCAAAACATAATATTATTAAAATCCGAATTTATATATATCTTAATTAAGTCTTACTTAATTAATATACCTATATATAAATTATCCTATTAATTTAAATTCGTAATTTAAAATTATATCAATCATATTGACATATTTAAATCTTTACAATTTAAATTAATTTCCTTTTAATTACGTTCTTTGTGTGTGACCCTATAGGTTATTATTACGTTGGCAATAACCTTAAAATCATATTATAAAGTTATAAACAGTGAGCGGCATCTAGTAATGCATCACTGCTACCCAAGTAATAATAAGATCGATGATTCGATGCAACCTTTTCGTGACCAATGTTTCAATGTAATTTAATCCTTTTAACCTTAATATCCTAGATTAAACTCGAGTCATGGAATGTGTCATACTCTTCATAATTTAATCTGAGTTTTCTTGATCAATGAGTAGACTATATGAAACAAATCACTATTTGAGCATGGCCATGCATTTCATAGTCCTACTCAATCAAGAGGCCTATGGATATCACCTATAAAATATAGGATGGTTAAATTCCATCTAGATCACTCATATTACTCACACGATTCATAATGAACCCAATAATCACCTTTATAGTCCACCCTATTAAAGGTGACATTTGATGATATCAAAGTACATAAATTCTCGTGTAGTAATATAGCGGTTTCAGGTCGGAGGACCATTACATCATTGTCACTATGAGAATTGCTAATGACACTTCGCATAATGCTCCATATAGAATTCTCATGGTGGGTCTGTCCAGTACATTGTTCTCTAACATGTACCTATGCATTGACTTAATATCTCATATATTTATGACCAATGAGATTTGGTCATCAGTCAATCCACATACTAGTCTCAATGCATCATTGTTGTCCCATCAACAATGATACTCGACTAGGGACATTTAAGAACAATGATACTAATTGTAATTATATAATCTCATGTTCAAGTCACATACTTGAAACTATATAATTTGTATCACTATTCTAAGGAATTTTATTATGTTAACAATTATATTACGCAGTAATTAAAACCATAATAAAATCATTTATTTATTCAATCAACAATAATATCAAATGTTAAGCAATTACATCAAATAATTGGCCTCTAGGGCATAAACTCTAACAGGGGAGAGATGAGTAAATCCTTCGCTAGTGTGTCCTACCTAAGCTTATTTGTTGGTCAGTCATAATATCGAGATATTATGTGATATGTTAATTTGTTAAATTAACCCTTGTTTTGAAGCTGTATTCTAGAAAGATATCTGAAATACAGGAGATGAGCAATGGAGAAATCATGATGATAAGGAAGATGGAATCTGAAATGAAAGCAAGGTATTCTCAACTCTTTGAAATACCAGGTACGTAAATTTCGGGGACGAAATTTCATAAGGAGGGGAGATTGTAAGACCCCGAATTTTATGAAATAAAAGTATTCAATTTTCCTTATAATTACAATTCAGTAAATGGTTAAATTGATAAAAGTTTAAAGTTATGAGTGCAATATGATTTTTTTTTTTTTCAAAATAAGCAAGTGGTTATAAAATAATCATTGTTGTCGGGGAATATTCGTTTGGTCGTGGAATATTCTTTCTGTCGGGGAATATTCGTACGACGACGCAGCTATTTGTGGGCCCCATAACGAATAACTGTCGGGTGAAGGAAAACGATAAATTTGAGTTTTTACAAATAACGGCGTAGTTGTTACCGTTAACACTGTTGGAATACCCGGTGGTTAAAATACAGTAATACGCGTTATTGCACAGTAGCACACGGTATTGCATAGTATTTTTGAAATTATTGATTCTTACGTAAGAAGACACTACTCAATAATTGTTACAGTAATTACTGTTCAATATTTTATTTTATTGATTGAATAATTGCTACGTTGAAATTTTGTATTATTGTTGTTCAATAATTGTTGCTGCACAGTATTTCCATTATCAGATCAATAATTCATATTATTTGAATAATATTATTAGATAACATTATTGGCAATGTCTAGAAAGTTCTGTCTAAGGAGAGGTTTGGTCATCTAATTGCGCGCCAGTAAGGAGAAATCCTTATTGGAAAGCCCCCTCTTTCCTGGGAACGGCCTGGTTGTCATAAATGTGATTCTGTAATATTATTTGTGAATAATTAATTATTGATTCATATGATAAGGAAATATTTATTTTATGTGGATATAAACGAGGGATATATTTTTGTGGTTAAAAATGAAGGAGATAATGTTGAGGTTTTTATCAGTATTTTTGTCGGAATGGTGGTATTAAAAATCAGGGTTTTTGAGATATTTTGCGGGTGTTATAATTTTTAATCCGACCGTTGGATCGTGGTAATTTTTGGATATGTTATACATATATAAGTTGAGTATATGCCCACAAATTTTGAACCGTTAAAAATGAACGTATGATTTATTATGAATTTTACGAGATGACTGGTTCAGAAATTGTTGAATTTTCGGAGTTTATCATTTTGGTGGAAAATTCTAGAATTGGTGGGCCCCACTTGTGGTTGGTGAAGAAATGTTCTGAATTATATTTCAAATGTGGTGGGTGGGAATAGTATCAGGTAATGCCATCAGGTTGCAGGTCAAACCTACCAAAATTTTCCTATAAATAGAGGGCTAAGTTAGAATTGAAAATCACACCAGAAACATAAGCTTTCTCTCTTTCTCTCTCTAGATTATTGAGCATATTTTGTGAGTTTTTAGATACTTGGTGAGTTGCTATTCATCAGTGCAAGTTTCCTTCAGCATCATATCCGATATCCAGCCAGAAGTACTGCTCTTTTGAGGTAAGGGATAGTAAGGGATAGTAAGGGATATTAAGGGATTTTAAGGGTTGTTATGATTTTCAGTTTTGTAATTTTTCTGATCTTCAAAAATTCTGGAAAAATTTGAAATGATATTTTGATGAGTTTTCTTGATTGTGTCCAAAAATGGTGATTTTTGGATGTATAGATTGAGAGTTATGAATTTTATGAGAAAAGACTATTTTAAAAGTAACAGCTTATAATTCCTTGTGGTTCACTCCAAAATTGATGAAATTTTTATTGGGAGTACATGTATATGATAGAAGTATACTCTGCAAATTTCAGAATTTTTAGATAAAAGTACAATTTTTGATAAATGTCTAAATATTCGGCTATTTTGGCCATATGAAAAATAGTAAATGACTTTTAAAAATTCTGAGAAAAATATATGTTCACTATGGGACTATATTATGCTAAATCCCAGAAAAGAAATATTTTTGGAACTGATTTGGTATTTTTCATGAAAATGGTTTAGTTATGAGTAAATGAATTAAATATGTTTTGTGAAGAAAGAAAATTGGAAAATAGGATTTTATGGCTTGAGAATCCTATATGAGGTATATGCAGATTTTTGATGAGGGTTTTGGTTATTGATGATGAAATTGTAAGAGTTGGCATTTTATGATGATTAAATGCATTAATTAGTAAAGTGTAAACAATTTAAATAAATTGTTTATAAGCTTAAGAAATGTTATTCTTTCAATATCATTATACCGAAGTATTGGTATGAATTTTATTGTGGAATTTCTACCTTTTTGAGTCGGTGTTACTATTCACGAGTTACTATTCATGAGTTACTATTCACGAGTTACTATTCACGACAAAATTGGTTTCTTTTACTAACCAAATTATAGTTGATTTATGAATATTACTCTTGAGATTAAATCTATATGTTGATTATATTGATTTTATTATCATATATAACATTTTTATAACTCTGACGTTGAATTTCTCTTTCACTGGAGTGTAAAGATGGGTAGATTATTGGTATGATCATGACTAGGGTTCTCTTTGGCCTGTAGTGCAAAGTTGAATTGTGACTGGTATGATCATGACCATTGAATTTACAATTGAATATCTTTAGCTTAAGTGTAAAGATGAATTGATTAACATGGTTATAATTATGGTGTATATAAATTCTGAAATGATTATATATTTCTTTGAGATATGAATATATTTGGCCTGTAGTGCAAATATGAATTGTTGAGGAATATCTTTGGCCTGTAGTGCAAAGATGAATTGTAGAGGAATATCTTTGGCCTGTAGTGCAAAGATGAATTGTAGATGAATATCTTTGGCCTGTAGTGCAAAGATGGTCTGTTGATGAATATCTTTGGCCCGTAGTGCAAAGATAAACTGTTGTTGAATATCTTTGGTCGTAGTGCAAAGATGGATTTATTAGTATGATTATGAACAGGAACTGTGATTTGGTATAACCATGATCTTTGATGTTTCAGGTAAAGACATGTGATGAAAATATTCTTCGTCCTGGGTGTGAAGAAAAATTTAGAATCACAATTATGATTATGAGTTATTCATATGATTGTGGAAAGGAACTGTTGATTGATGTTACAGGGATAAAACATTGTTGATGGATTTTTAACATGGAGAAGATAATAGACTTTATAGTCTATTTGACTCTTCTAATGGATTGCTCGTTCCGCTGCAACTATGGTTGAAATTTTTATCATTTACCATATGTTCTAAATCTCTGATTTATTATTGATGAAGGCTACTGATAATTTAATTATCTTTAGTCATGATATTCTTTACTGAGCTAGTTGTGCTCACCCTTTTGCTTCACAATTCCTTTCAGGTAATAAGAGTGTAGCTGGGTCGAGCGGGGGTAACAAGGGAATAGAACGGTGGTCATCATTTAGTAGTTATATTTGGTGAAGAAAATAGGGTGAGGCGAACCCAACGTTGGAAGGGTGTTTTGTCACTATCATACAAGATGTCTAACGACATACAACCTCGTGTCATCATAAGACAGGGATGTGCTCATCCACTTGCTGAGTATATATACGAGCACTACCTATATAATCTTGGTGTTTATTTAAAGTATAATTCTCAATTAGAGACAGTAGAGATAATGATATGTCAAGAGAAGACTCACCATTGGGAAGAATATGATAGTAATCTTCTCGTTTTTCTTTGGGGTCTATTGGGTCAACCAAGGATAATTCTGTGGCCATATGATATCTATCATAACCTAGACGCGTGGCCTCCCATGTACGAAGGTTTCCTTGAGCACTTCCCAAATATTCTAGTTTCTAAAACAGTTTTTGACTATACCCTTATGTAAGGTGTTACTGTGAGATGCTGTCCACGGTTGGGACATGTGTCACATTTGGTATATATTTGTATTCAAACTCACAGCATATGTGTTGTTGTATTTTGTACGACAATTGTTGTAATAGAGTTGTAGTTGTTTTCTGTACCATGTATTTGACGACTCAGAATGGGTTGGATGGAATGGACCTGTTTGGGGTTGTCACATTTTCTTTGTTGAAGACTAACGATAATTTGTTGTATATTATCTTAGTCATAATATTCCTTACTGGGCTAGTTGAGCTCACCCTTTTTGTTCCATTTTCTTCTCAGGAGGAGATAGTATAGCAGGAACTAGCTGGGGTATGGAGTGACGGTTTTAGAAAGTTATTTAGCAGTCCTCACTATTTTTGTAAAATAGTGTATCAATAATTGTAATGAGGACTCCTTTTGAGTTTTTATACTCTCTATTTGTATTCAAACTCACAGTATATGTGTTGTCGTATTTTGCACGACAATTGTATTACTGAGGTTGTATTTGTTTTTGTACCATGTATTTGGCGACTCAGAATGGGTGATGTATACCTATTTTGGGGGCGTCACACCAGTTCCCTCCAAAGGCCTTCATTAGTATGAAGAACACCTTCGTGTTCACTTTTCTCCTGAGCCAATGACGCCCTCAACATGTTATTCTCCCTTCTCATAGCCTCCTCTTCGGCTTCAGCATTATATGTCTGGGACGTAAACGTCCAAAGACCGCATTTACCTGCATATATTCAACAATACCCAACCAGTTTCAGATACTTAAACAAGAAAAGAAATGTATAAACCAAGAAAACTGTCACTTACCTTCGTCAAGTAGCTCATGCCTTCATCAAGAAGGTCCCAGTTCGAATGATTACCAAATCGGTGATCATCAGTTTCCCGAACGAAGGTATCAAAGAGCTAAAAGGAGAAATTAGCGTTGAACCGAGGCCACATGGTCAGTGTTCCCATTGCATCATCTTGAAATTCTTATGATGAAGGCCTTGAGGGGGAAGGCATGGGTCGACCACGAGTTGGAGAAAGGTCCATATATATATTCTCGGGAGATGGAGATCAGACGGGAATGGGGTCGCGAACTGGCGAAGGAACAGGTGTTAGACTGGGGTGGCTGAAAGATGGTTGTTTTCTCTTTCGAGATAGTGCTGCAGTGGGATTAATGTGTCCTTCTTTATTAACCGTTTGAGTCTCCATTGGGGTTGTTGGGGGAAGGACATCCGAAGAAGGTACTCTGAGTTCATCGGGGGTAAGGGGGTGATCTTGGTTCTTAATTTTTTAACTCGAAGGAGTTGTTTCCGATTGTCTGCAGGAAGATCAAATAAACTTCTTCGAGCAGATGTTGGATCGATGGTTGATTCAGTTTCTGGTATGGATTTCGAATCTGATGATACAGAAATTGGTCGGGGTTTACGGACAGCCCTCCTCTTTCGGCGTGGTCGAAGGATTTCTTCTGCAAGAACGGGTTAATCATCTTCAGGTTTATGGATTTGAGGTTCAGCAGTGGGCATTTTAACAGTCTGTGTTTCAGGGAGTAGGTTGTCTTCGGATGGGGCTTCTTGTTGTGGAGCTTCGACAACAGTTTCTGCGGACTTCCCAGCTAAAAAATCTTCCAAGTCCTTCACCTCCGAAGACGACGGTTTAATCAAGGTTACTACGGAAAATTAACAGTTTTACATCAGAATCCATATCACACTAAATTCTCAAATATTCATAAAATAAATCCGTACTTACATTTGTGGTCATATAACCACGTCTGCTTGGAGAGAAGTCCATAGTTCCATTCCTCCTTCGGGAAATTGTCAAAAAGTTCTATCATCTCGGCCTCACGCTCTTCAGGAATGTCTCCAAAATCAGTAAAAATTTTCTCATCAGTGGCCCAGTCCGGTAACGAGGCGCGATTTCAGGTCCCCTGACAAAAAACCACTTCTCATGCCATCCTCTATTGCTCGAAGGAGTGTTTACCAACGAACGTCTCTCGAATTTCTCTCCTGTCTTCGAGGAATGCTTGCTTATGGCCTTAAATCCTTTCTCTCTAGACTGGCCGACCTTGTATACGGTGAAGAAAAAGTCAAGTGTGGGCTCGACGCCTAGTTCGTGGCAGAAAGTGATGAATACCAAGATATGAATATAAGAGTTCGGCACCAATTGGGCGAACCCAACTCCAAGAAACCCTGGGAGGGTTATCATAAACACATGGAGAGGGAATCGAACCCCCTTCTCAAGAATAGTCACCGGAACGGCCGTCCATCCCTCTGGCTGTTGGTACATTCATTCCTCTGACCTAGGAACTCTTACCGAATGAGTATCCAGAATATGACAACATGCTCGAATCTTCTTCAACTCGATCTCCGTAACTATAGAGGGAGTGTTGGCATGGGAGTATCGTTCCTTACTCCTATAGAATGTAGAAGGATTGGAAACGGGCTTCGTTACCGGATTCGTACTAGGAGTTAAAGCTGTCGGATTGGAACTCGAAGCTTCCTTGTTAGGGTTTGGGTTTGGTGGAGCGACACTGATCGGTGTCACTAAGAGAGGCGAACCTTGTTCAGAATCTTGGGAAGCTATTGATGAGATTTCGCAGAGAAGGAAAGAAAACTTCTGGGGAGGAGAAGAGAGCTCAAAAGTCCAAAATTCAAATTGGCAGGTAAAACTGTCAATTTTGGTAAAATTTATCTTTTATACTGACGGTTACACGGTACACGAGGGTGGCACATTTAATTGATAGTCATGATTACGAATTTGAGAGGGAGGCGTCCGGGTTAAGTCTCGAGCGTCTAGCAGATTGGGCCTTTCAATTGGACTTTCGATTTTAACCCATCTTTTCAGCTTTATTTTTATTTTTTATCCTTCACTGGTTGGGCTTTGGTAAATTTCAGTTTTGACTTATTCCGATCTTATCAAATCCCATAAAATCATGGACCACTTATAGTTTTCTATTAAATATCCTATTTAGTAAAAAACTAGGGGGCAATGTTGGGTCATGATATTTCTCCTATTGGGCCGAATGGAGTGGGCCTATTTATTTAATTAGTCCATTGGGTCTTCACTACTGGGTCCTAAAGTTATTGGGCCTAGTCCTTACATTATCTTTATTATATCCCTATAATATTGGACCGGGTCAATGAATTGATCCATTAGATCTTTTAATATCTAAGTCTTTGACTTGTAATGATGAAAAAGGAAGACTGTTGACCAAAAGTCTGCAGATCATTAATGTGGATAGGATTATATCCGGTCGGCGATATGTACAGTGGAAAAAAAAGGTGACAACCTGCATGCATCCGGCTGAGATCGAGGAGAAGTGGGGGACTGTGTCAGATGGTAGTGGGTGACACGGTAAACTGGGCAAGAGAGTATAACCTAGGAAGAAAGTGTTGGAGAAAAGGTACGCATACACACAACTAAGAGTTTTTATCTCTCTCAATACACTAAATATTTTATCCTCCATTGTTAACCTTGTGAATACCGATACTGACTCTCACGCCTGAGCTATCCCCCGACGGTCGAAGTCGTCAAGCTTGTGGTGTTGATCGTGTTTATTGTGTAGGATCAGGACGTCTTACGTGATTGAGACGTGACAAATGATCTTGGCATTAACGAAGAATATAAAAAAAATTCACACAAATAAATAAAGCTTTTTAAAAATAATTAGCATTGCGTTTCTCTCGTAACACAATTCATCCCAAAGTTTTGTACGTGTTCCATTAGTTTTTACTACTCATAGTATATTTTATCTGTCACGAAATTCATTCCAATATTTTGGTACAACAAAATGCATGAATTCCAATATTTGGTACAACATGCATGCATGAAAGTAAGCGTTTAGAGGAAATTTTGAAATGTTGATAGTGGTCTTCAATGATCTACCCAGCTAGCTAGCTAATCAAGTTCAAATGCACTACTATAAAGTTCCAAGAATAAAAAAAGAAAAAGAAAAAGTAAATGATATTCAAAACACACAAAACAAAGCGGAGGAATTATTTGGTAATGGCAGATAAGCTTTCAAACTATGTTTCTCATCTGATGAACAAAGTGCTGAAGATGGGCCTTCTCTACGCACCATGTCATCAAACGGATTCCATTTTTGGGCCAAGGAATAGACCCCACAATCCCAACAGGTATGATGCTACACCCTTGAATTGGTATCACGTGGACCGGAGGCCCATATCCATAATCAACCTGGTTAAAACCTAGTTTTCCCCACTCTGATATAAACAAAGTGGTGTAAGCAAGAGGTGGTGCAAATGGCCCATTTTCATCCTCAACTTCACCCTTTATCCATTTCCCAAATTCATTGGGTAGCTCAGCCTTGGCCTTTTGGATCAGGTTCACCACATTGGAAATGGATGCCTGTTTGAGCATCTCACTTGAACATGTGATGGTCACTGGAAAGAAGCAGTTGCCGTAAAAACCTTTGGGCAAAGGTGGGCTCAAAAGCTCGCGACAATTTGCAAAAAAAACAAGCTTCATTGCCGTATCATCTCCCAAGTTAATTGCCCGTGCTCTGTGGGCCCATGCAGTGGCAGCTACAATTTCAAAGGCCGAGCAAGTTTTGCCTGTCGAATCGCTATATTTTTGCTTGAGCTGATTGATCTGAACCAAGGTAAAGTCTATATCGGCATGCTCCAACTCATAATTGGGCATAGGTGGTGGACTACTAACCAACTCTTGGGCTACTGGACTTGGACGTGGAGCAAAGTCCCTATACCATACTGGTGGAACGCTGAGATTCTGTACGCCTCTAGCCATCTCCCCAACCGCATTCATGAATTGGGCTGATCCAAGGCCATCACAAATGCTATGGCAGAATATAAGGCCCATCACAAATCCATCACACTTAAATTGTGTAACCTGAAATCCAAATTGATTATGAGCATAGTCACTATATAGGCATTTTAAAATAGAAGATCTTAACATGAGCTCACTATTTTGTTATTTCAAAATAGAAAATCCTAACATGGGTTCAGTAAATACTTGCTTTGAACTTTTCATATTTTCTTAAATTGCATAAAAGTTAAATGTAATTTAAGTCGTACCTTACTCAAACTTGGCTAAAGTTAATTAGCAAAATGCTGTATAAAAATTAAAATTACTGATTTTTTTTATATATAAAAACCAAAAAGGAAAAACTTAACAACGATAAGAGTAAAAGTAGTTGTTTTACTGAGGGGTGTTTGTTTAGAGCTGAATGGAGTTGAATCTGAATCGCTGAATCGGTCAGTACGTTTGTTTTGGTCTGGATCGCTGAATCGGTCAGATGGACGAGTTGAATGGCTAAGTCAAATTTTTTCAGCTGAATGAGCTGCTGAATGAAATAAAAATAAATTTAAAATTTTAAAAAAAATATTAACTATTATATTAAGTAATATTAAATAAATTTACAACAATTTTAAATTTTTTGAGAGGGGTAAAATAATAAAGTTTTGTCATTCAAATGTTTCACACATGTCAATTATCAAATAATTTTTTTTATTCAGATTCAGATTCAATTCAGATTTATTCAATTTTTATCAAACTAACCCCTAAGTAGTCTTAACTAAACTAGTAAGTGGGAGAGAATCAATTGTACGGTACCTGCATTAGAACGAGAGGATCTAATTGTTTGTTATCGGCCTTTGGAGAATCGGGAAGAAGCTTATCATAGAGAATAGACGTAACATCATCAAAATAACTGACAGCATTAAGGTCACAACTTGCAACTGCCTCCACAAACCAAATTCCCTCACCGGAGCAAGAAATCTGGAGGTGACCTTGGCTTGAATCCTTGAGACGGCCCGCAAGAGGATAGTAAGGAACCAAGGCCGTCGACAGCGCTTGGCGTATGATTTGTGCTGCCCCGGGGCCATGCCTAAACACGTGAAGTGTTCGAGCATTGCATCGAAGTACAGGCAATCTATCGATGACCGATAATTCAATCACTTCCTTGGGCGTTGGATCGAAAGGGGGAACTAGGCCTCCACTAGATTTAGTGACAGAGAATTCCATTGCAAGAATTCAAAGTTGAGGGTTAATTAGTTCAAGGGTTGCCTAGCAATCTTAAATATGTATATGTATGTTTCATAGTATAAGCTAAGTAAATTTTCGGTGGTGGAACACCTCTTTACTATTTTTAAATTTTCAAGCGTCCTTTACTTCAAAGTCTAGATTCAGTAGGTATTCATGCAGAGCCTGGCCAACTAGAAATATATATATATATATATAGAGAGAGAGAGAGAGAGAGACTTTCAGGTTCATATATATATATATATATATATCGATCCTAAAATTGAAATAATTATATACAAGACAATCTTCACACATGCTTTGAAGTATAAGCCAAGAATCCAAATTGTAATAGCTTTACGCTCCAAATTAACCGGTGGAGTCAATTTATAATGGTTGTTAATGATAAGATTTTTCCACGCGTCTCGATATCTGAAAAATGCGACCAATTCTGCACAGAAAACGAGTCAACACTAAAAGCTTGACGGCTTGGACTGTCGTGGGATAACTCCGGTGTGAGAATTAGTACAGGCCGCCACAAGGTTAACAATGGAGGTGTGATTTAGTGTCTGGTATAAAATTTGCATGTTACCTCTTTCATGAAGTGCTCTGAACTCTTATATTTATTTACCGCCTTGCATGCAACCCACCTGCTAATTGCATGCAAGTCACCTGCTAATCCCATTACTGTTCCCCACTAATTAGGATTATGTCAAATCCTTATCACTTATTGTAAGACCCCAATTTTTATAATAAAGATGAATTTTCTATAAATATCATTTTTGAATATTATGGAGTTAATTTGATATAATGTTATAGTTGTGGGTAATATTTATAAATTTTGCAAAGTAAGCAAGTTGTTATAAAATATTCGTTTGGTCGGAGAATATTCTTTTTGTCGGGGAATATTCGTACGACGGCACAATCATTGGTGGACCCCACAACGGAATTATTGTCGGATTGAGAAAACGACAGAATTATCTTTCTATAAAAATAACGGCTGAGGTGTTACCGTTAAAACCGTTAAAACTGTTGAACTACTCGGTAGTAAAAGTACAGTAATACGCGTGGTTGCATAGTAGCACACGGTATTGATTATTGATGCTTACGTGAGAAGTCACTCAGCTATACTCAATTATTGCTACAGTAATTGCTGCATCATATCTCTTAAATTATTGTCATAGTATCATCTGTATAATATGTTATATTATTGAGACGTTGTGGTAAGTTTGGTTATTTTATGGGGGGCCATATGTCATCATCTAAGAGTCTCTTCGTCAATAGTAATTACCGTCGTCAATAGTAATTACCGTTGTCAATAGTAATTACCGTCGTCAATAGTATTTACCTTGGTCAATAGTAATTACCTTCGTCAATAGTATTTACCTTGGTCAATAGTATTTACCTTGGTCAATAGTAATTACCTTCGTCAATAGTATTTACCTTGGTCAATAGTAATTACTTTCGTCAATAGTAGTTGTCCCTTCAATATTACCAAGAGTCATTTGACCCTTCGTTAAGACCAAGAGTCATTTGACCCTTCGTTAAGACCAAGAGCCACCCTCAGTTTTTCTATAAATAGAGGCCTAGGGCTTCATTATTTTTCACGAATTCATTCAAGCTATAGAGAGAGAAAGTATAGAGAGAATAAGAGAGAGAGAGACTAAAAGTATTCTGCTACATCACTTTTCCAATATCCAGTTCTTTTAAGGTAGGGAATATTATTTCTTTTATATTCATGAAGAGAACTTCTGTTATTCCATTTGTTATTATTCTGTTGGAATAACCAGTATACGCGGTCTACCCTATACTTGGTGACATTCTTCTATTATTCTGTTGGAACATCCTGTCTGTGTGTTTTACACCGGACCTGGTTCCGTTTATTATTCTGTTGGAACATCCTGTCTGTGTGTTTTACACCGGACCTGGTTCCGTTTTATTATTATTCTGTTGGAATATCCTGTCTGTGTGTTTTACACCGGACCTGGTTCCATTATTTATTATTCTGTCGGAATATCCTGTCTGTGCGTTTACGCCGGACCTGGTTCCATTATTTATTATTCTGTTGGAATAACCTGTCTGTGCGGTCTATCGCATGCATGGTGATTTCTTTTGTTATTCCATTCTTTATTGTACTCAGTTGGTTAAGTTTTGACTTCTATACTCCATGAAATTTGTGGAATATCCTTGATAGTTGCGTTTCATCCAGTATCTTTTCAAGAAAATATTCTTCTAAGCATTCTTGAATTTTACTCCACAATGCAGTATCATGTTGACAATTTGGACGTTGTTAATTCCTGGATAAATTAATTCTTGAACTTGTTTTATTGAATTCTTATATCATTGTCATCATCCTCATGTTTATAAAATGTTGAAAGTCATCTGTGGCATGTAGTGCATAGATGGACTTGGTATGATTATGACCAGGGATTATTCGGTATAATCATGACCGTAATGTTACAAATGATGTGGTAAAAGTCCTCATTGGCCCGTAGTGCATTGATGGACAGTTGTTGGCATGATCATGACCATTAATGAATACACGAATATCCTTGGCCGTAGTGCAGGGGTGATTCGATGATGTGGATTATTTTATTAAGCTGAGTCTCAGCGATCGCAGTGTTGAAAAACCTTTTAAATCATAAAAGATAGTAGAGTTTATTTTCTACTTGACTCTTTTAATGGATTGCTTGTTCCGCTACAGTTAAACTTGATGTCTATTATATTTTATCAGTTTAACATTGTTGAAGGCTAATGATAATTTATTCTGCATTATCTTAGTCATAATATTTCTTACTGGGCTAGTTGAGCTCACCCTTTCTTTCACTGTTCTCTTCAGGAAATGAGAACGTAGCTGGGACAAGTCGGGGTACGGAGTGATGGTCCGAATGATAGTATTAGTTAGTAGTCCTCACTATTCTATGTAATGGTGTGTTAATAAATGTAATGAGGACTCCTTTTGAGTATGAATACTCTCTAGAAGATAATATTTGTATTCAAACTCACAGTTTATGTTTTGTCGTATTGTACACGACAGTTGTATTAATCAGTTGTATTTGTATTCTGTACTATGTATCTGACGACCCAAGATGGGTGATGTATACCTAATTTTGGGGGCGTCACAGTTGGTATCAGAGCTTAGGGATATGATCCCTGGCTAAGATGTGAGAATAGAACTAGGAGGGGAGAGACGGGGAATTCCTTCGCTAGTATGACATACCTAAGTTTATTTGCATGGTATTTAATTGGTCGGTCATAATATAAGGATAATATATGACATATCAATTAATTTTTATTTTGTGGCAGTATCTGAAAATGGCATCTGAGAATGTTGAGAATAGCAATGGAGCACAGACGACTGTTGATTCACCACATATCAATAATCAGGATAATGTGCATCAGGAAGGTGTCAATCCTCATGCAAACAACAACACTGACCAAATGATGAATGATCAAATGTTCAGAGGCTTTATGCAATTCATGCAACAACAGGTGAAAGCGGCTCCTGTCCACAACGTAGGTGGAAATACTGGAAACTCTCAGGCGGTCACCGCTAAACAGTTTAAGGAGCTGGGACCACCGGAGTTTAAGGGAGAACCCAAACCACTTGTAGCTGAAACATGGATAAAGCAGATCACCAAGATATTTGATGTCTTGGGTTGCTCCGAGGAGCAAAAGGTTCCCTTTGCCGCCTTTATGTTGCGAGGAGAGGCAGATTACTGGTGGGAATCGATAAAGCGTACTCAACCTGCCGCACTGAAGATGTCCTGGGAGAAGTTCCAAGAGCTGTTTAACGACAAATACTTTCCCGAGAGTATTCGTCACATGAAGGAGGTGGAGTTCATCAAATTGGAGCAGAATAATATGACCGTGTCGCAGTACGAGGCAAAATTTGCGGAGTTATCCCGGTTTGCGTCCCACCTGGTGGATAATGAAGAAAGAATGACGCGGATGTTTTTAAGAGGTTTGAAGCCGGAGATACGTCAACATCTTGTTTCTCATAAACTGTGTTTGTATTCAGATGTTGTAAATAGGGCTCAGTTGGTGGAGCGCGATAACGAGACAACGCAACCAAAAGAGAGCAGCCGGCAAAATGATAATACCAGTGAGAGCAGTCATCGAAGCGGTGACAACAAGCGTGGAGGGAATCAACAGGCCAGAAATGGTAACCACTTCGGTGGTAATCAGGGCCAAAACAATAAGAATGGACATTTCAAGAAGAGGAGATTCAACAATGATGGAAAGACGTCAGCACCAGCACCTGTCGTTAAGGAAGGAGAACGACCACCTATCATATGTTTCAAATGCGGAGGGGAGGGGCACATCAGTCCAAACTGCGCGATGCCGTCCAAAGCATGTTATAATTGTGGAAGAGAAGGTCATTTAGCCCGATTTTGTCGTTTACCGAAGACAAATTCAGCTAGGATGGAGGCACCAAAGGCCGTCCCAGAAAAGTCAAAACCGGTTGTGCAAGGGAGAGCGTTTGTTGTGAACTCCCAGAAGCAAGGAACCCGAATGAGGTCATCACGGGTAAGCTTATCATAAACTCTAACGAAGTCTATACTTTATTTGATACCGGTTCTACCCATTCTTTTATTTCTCCTACTTGCGCTCATCGATTAAATTTGATTCCGGAGAAATTAGACTTTGACTTATCTGTTGAAACTCCATTGGGAGAAACCTTCATTACATCCACGGTTTATAAGTCTTGTTTGGTTCAAGTTGGTACCCACACATTACCTGTCGATCTTATTTCATTAAAAATACTTGCATTTGACGTGATTCTAGGGATTGATTGGTTAACTACTCATTATGCAAAAATTGATTGTTTTCGTAAGGTTGTTAGTTTTCATATTCCTAATCGACCTATTATGCGAATTCAAGCAACCAAACCATTAAAATCAATCGCTGTCATCTCAAGCCATAAAGCTATTCGTTTATTGAAAAACGGATGTCAAGCTTTCTTAGCTCATGTCACAGATCTAAACAAAAATACGTCAGTTTTGAATGATATTTCTATTGTTAATAAATTCCCTGACGTATTCCCTGAAGAACTTCCTGGCCTACCCCCAGAGCGTGAAATTGAATTTTGTATCGATCTTGAACCCGGTACAAAACCCATTTCCAAAGCCCCATATCGAATGGCTCCTATTGAACTTCAGGAGTTAAAGATCCAACTGCAGGAATTGTTAGACATTGGCTTTATTCGTCCTAGTACTTCTCCTTGGGGTGCTCCTGTTCTATTCGTGAAGAAGAAAGATGGAAGTATGCGACTTTGTATTGATTATCGGGAGTTGAATCATGTCACCATCAAAAACAGGTACCCATTGCCACGTATTGATGACCTGTTTGACCAGTTGCAAGGAGCACAATTCTTTTCAAAGATCGATCTTCGTTCTGGATATCATCAGCTGAAGGTTAGAACTGAGGATATTCCAAAGACGGCTTTTAGAACTCGGTACGGGCATTATGAATTCCTAGTCATGTCCTTTGGATTGACTAATGCTCCTGCTGCCTTCATGGATATGATGAACCGGGTATTCAAGGAATATTTGGATCACTTTGTGGTCGTCTTTATTGATGACATCCTTATTTATTCCAAAAGCCGTGAAGATCATGAGCAACACTTGAGGCTGGTACTCCAAAAGCTTCGTGAATACAAGCTTTATGCCAAGTTGAAGAAATGCGAGTTCTGGCTGGAGGAGGTAGCATTCCTTGGGCACGTAGTATCAAGTCGTGGAATATCGGTTGACCCGGCAAAGATTGAAGCTATTCAAAGCTGGGAGCAACCTAAATCAGTGACCGAGGTACGTAGCTTTCTTGGTTTAGCTGGTTATTATCGGAGATTCGTGGAAGGATTTTCTCGAATCGCTACTCCATTAACTCAGCTGACTCGGAAAGATACAAAGTTTGGTTGGAGCGAAGAATGTGAGCAGAGTTTTCAAGAACTCAAGAGGAGACTCATTTCAGCACCTGTTCTAACAATACCATCTGGCTCGGAGGGATTTGTCATCTACAGTGATGCTTCGAGCAAAGGGTTGGGATGCGTTCTCATGCAACATGGAAAAGTCATAGCCTATGCATCAAGACAACTCAAGGAATATGAGAGGAATTATCCTACTCATGATCTAGAGTTGGCAGCTGTTGTCTTTGCACTTAAAATTTGGAGGCATTACTTGTATGGGGAGAAAGTGGAGATCTTTACGGATCATAAAAGCCTCAAATATTTCTTCACTCAAAAGGAACTCAACATGCGACAACGACGTTGGCTTGAACTGTTGAAAGATTATGATCATACCATTCAATACCATCCTGGAAAAGCGAACGTGGTAGCTGACGCATTGAGTAGAAGATCATATGCGGGTACAAGTGCAATATTAACAACGCAAAGGCCCATTTTGTGTGACTTGCAAAGGATGGAGATAGAGTTGAAGACTCCAGGGACCCATGTGATGATGGCGAATATACGAGTAGAACCGACTTTAATCGATAAAGTTAAAGCTGCTCAAGCTACAGACCTGGAGCTGATGCGTATGAAGAAGAAAGTGCAAGAAGGTGCTATGCCGGAAGCAAGAATCGATGAAGAAGGAATACTTCGAGTCAACTCCAGACTTTGTGTTCCTAACAACCCTGATTTAAAGTATGAAATCATGATGGAGGCGCACAACACACCGTTTGCAATCCATCCTGGAAGTACCAAAATGTATCATGATCTTCGTCATACATTTTGGTGGAGCAATATGAAGAGAGAGATAGCGTTGTTTATCTCAAGGTGTCTAACTTGTCAACGAGTCAAAGCGGAGCATCAAGTACCAAAAGGTCCATTGCAACCACTTGAAATTCCAGAATGGAAGTGGGAGCACATTACCATGGATTTCGTTACCGGTCTTCCTAGGGTTTCTCAAGGTATTGATGCGATTTGGGTCATTGTTGATAGATTGACCAAGTCTGCTCATTTCTTACCGATACGAGAAACTTATACACTTGAACGTCTTGCTCGTATGTACATAAACGAGATTGTAAGACTGCATGGTATGCCAGTATCCATAGTTTCTGACCGAGACCCAAGATTCACTTCACGATTTTGGGTTAGTTTACAAAAAGCTATGGGCACGGAGTTACGATTTAGTTCAGCATATCATCCTCAGACGGACGGACAATCAGAGAGGACTATTCAAACTCTTGAAGATCTATTAAGACTCTGTGTCTTTGACTTCAAAGGAAGTTGGGACAAGTTCTTACCATTGGTGGAGTTTTCCTACAACAACAGTTATCAAGCAAGTATTGGCATGGCTCCATTCGAAGCATTGTATGGAAGAAAATGTCGTTCTCCAGTATGCTGGGATGAGGTGGGCGAAGCAACGTTGTTGGGACCGGAGTTGGTACGTATGACTACAGAAAAGATTCAAACGATCCGACAACGTATAAAAACCTCACAAGATCGACAAAAGAGTTATGCTGATCTTCATCGAAAGGACGTGGAATTTGATGTAGGAGATCATGTGTTCTTACGTGTTGCTCCATGGAAAGGAGTTACGAGATTTGGAAAGAGAGGAAAGCTAAATCCTCGATTCATCGGTCCATTTTTAATCCTCGATCGAGTAGGAACTGTGGCTTATAGACTCGCTTTACCGCCAAGTATGTCTCGTGTTCATAACGTTTTCCACATATCCATGTTACGCAAATATGTGGAAGACCCGAACCACATTATTGAGTTAGAACCGGACGAAATAGCGGAGGATTTGACGTATGAAGAAGTTCCTGTTCAAATCTTGGATAAGAAGGAACATATTCTACGCTCCAAGGTTATACCTCAAGTTAAAGTTTTGTGGAGAAACCACGATGTTGAGGAAATGACTTGGGAGTTAGAATCAGAAATGAAATCAAGGTATCCTTACCTCTTCGACATACCAGGTACGTACCCTAATTTCGAGGGCGAAATTTCATAAGAAGGGGAGGTTGTAAGACCCCAATTTTTATAAATAAAGATGAATTTTCTATAAATATCATTTTTGAATATTATGGAGTTAATTTGATATAATGTTATAGTTGTGGGTAATATTTATAAATTTTGCAAAGTAAGCAAGTTGTTATAAAATATTCGTTTGGTCGGAGAATATTCTTTTTGTCGGGGAATATTCGTACGACGGCACAATCATTGGTGGACCCCACAACGGAATTATTGTCGGATTGAGAAAACGACAGAATTATCTTTCTATAAAAATAACGGCTGAGGTGTTACCGTTAAAACCGTTAAAACTGTTGAACTACTCGGTAGTAAAAGTACAGTAATACGCGTGGTTGCATAGTAGCACACGGTATTGATTATTGATGCTTACGTGAGAAGTCACTCAGCTATACTCAATTATTGCTACAGTAATTGCTGCATCATATCTCTTAAATTATTGTCATAGTATCATCTGTATAATATGTTATATTATTGAGACGTTGTGGTAAGTTTGGTTATTTTATGGGGGGGCCATATGTCATCATCTAAGAGTCTCTTCGTCAATAGTAATTACTGTCGTCAATAGTAATTACCGTTGTCAATAGTAATTACCGTCGTCAATAGTATTTACCTTGGTCAATAGTAATTACCTTCGTCAATAGTATTTACCTTGGTCAATAGTATTTACCTTGGTCAATAGTAATTACCTTCGTCAATAGTATTTACCTTGGTCAATAGTAATTACTTTCGTCAATAGTAGTTGTCCCTTCAATATTACCAAGAGTCATTTGACCCTTCGTTAAGACCAAGAGTCATTTGACCCTTCGTTAAGACCAAGAGCCACCCTCAGTTTTTCTATAAATAGAGGCCTAGGGCTTCATTATTTTTCACGAATTCATTCAAGCTATAGAGAGAGAAAGTATAGAGAGAATAAGAGAGAGAGAGACTAAAAGTATTCTGCTACATCACTTTTCCAATATCCAGTTCTTTTAAGGTAGGGAATATTATTTCTTTTATATTCATGAGGAGAACTTCTGTTATTCCATTTGTTATTATTCTGTTGGAATAACCAGTATACGCGGTCTACCCTATACTTGGTGACATTCTTCTATTATTCTGTTGGAACATCCTGTCTGTGTGTTTTACACCGGACCTGGTTCCGTTTTATTATTATTCTTTTGGAATATCCTGTCTGTGTGTTTTACACCGGACCTGGTTCCATTATTTATTATTCTGTCGGAATATCCTGTCTGTGCGTTTACGCCGGACCTGGTTCCATTATTTATTATTCTGTTGGAATAACCTGTCTGTGCGGTCTATCGCATGCATGGTGATTTCTTTTGTTATTCCATTCTTTATTGTACTCAGTTGGTTAAGTTTTGACTTCTATACTCCATGAAATTTGTGGAATATCCTTGATAGTTGCGTTTCATCCAGTATCTTTTCAAGAAAATATTCTTCTAAGCATTCTTGAATTTTACTCCACAATGCAGTATCATGTTGACAATTTGGACGTTGTTAATTCCTGGATAAATTAATTCTTGAACTTGTTTTATTGAATTCTTATATCATTGTCATCATCCTCATGTTTATAAAATGTTGAAAGTCATCTGTGGCATGTAGTGCATAGATGGACTTGGTATGATTATGACCAGGGATTATTCGGTATAATCATGACCGTAATGTTACAAATGATGTGGTAAAAGTCCTCATTGGCCCGTAGTGCATTGATGGACAGTTGTTGGCATGATCATGACCATTAATGAATACACGAATATCCTTGGCCGTAGTGCAGGGGTGATTCGATGATGTGGATTATTTTATTAAGCTGAGTCTCAGCGATCGCAGTGTTGAAAAACCTTTTAAATCATAAAAGATAGTAGAGTTTATTTTCTACTTGACTCTTTTAATGGATTGCTTGTTCCGCTACAGTTAAACTTGATGTCTATTATATTTTATCAGTTTAACATTGTTGAAGGCTAATGATAATTTATTCTGCATTATCTTAGTCATAATATTTCTTACTGGGCTAGTTGAGCTCACCCTTTCTTTCACTGTTCTCTTCAGGAAATGAGAACGTAGCTGGGACAAGTCGGGGTACGGAATGATGGTCCGAATGATAGTATTAGTTAGTAGTCCTCACTATTCTATGTAATGGTGTGTTAATAAATGTAATGAGGACTCCTTTTGAGTATGAATACTCTCTAGAAGATAATATTTGTATTCAAACTCACAGTTTATGTTTTGTCGTATTGTACACGACAGATGTATTAATCAGTTGTATTTGTATTCTGTACTATGTATCTGACGACCCAAGATGGGTGATGTATACCTAATTTTGGGGGCGTCACACTTATACTATGTTTGGATCGATGGAATAGGAGGGAGAATGGAATAAATCATTCCATTGGAATGAATCATTCCATTGGAATGATAAAAATGTTGTTTGGTTTGTTTATTCCAACGGAATAATGTATTCATAGTGGAATAGGTGTTAACTTAAAATTATAATTTTTATTCCTGAAAGGGGGGTCAGGAATAACTTATTCCATCTACTATTTTTAAGTAATTGACAAATATGTTCCTTAAAATAAATACTTATCTTTATTAAAAAAGAAATACTTATCTTTATTAAAAGAAATACCCCCTTCCCCTTACCCACCTACCCCCACCCTGCCACCCCACCCCCACTCCCACCCCACCCCCACCCCCACCCCACCCCACCCCCACCCCCACCCCTTTACCCATCTACTCCCACTCCGACCAACCTACCCCACGCCCACCCTACGCCACCCTTTTACCCACCTACCCCACCCCCACCCCACGCACCCCACCCACCCCACTATACCCTCACTCCTACGCCACCCACCCCATCCACGCCAACCTACCCCCACCCACCCTATCTACCCCACCCCATTATCCACCCTACCCCCTTACCCACCTACCCCCACCCATCCCACCTACCCTACCTACCTCACCCCACCCACCCCCCTACCAACCTACCCCTACGCCACCCACGCCATTACCCACCTACCCCCACCCCACCCCACCTTACCCCCTTACACACCTATCCCCACCCCTACCCATCCACCCCACCCCCCACAACCCACGCCTACCAACCTACCCTCACCCCACCCCACAATTAAAATAAAAATATATATTAAAAAAACATATATTACTATTATTTGACGTTTAAATATTAAAAAAATTAACGAACATATTCCGAACTCAAATAATCTATCACCAAACATATATTATTATTATTTGACGTCAAATATTTGACGTTAAAAAAATATGTTGGTAAACAATTAAAAATATTATTATTATTTAATCTATTAAAAAAATATATATTATTTTGATCATCAATTAAAATAAAGTTAATTCTAGAGAAAAAAATATATATAAAAAAAGATAAATTACAAGTAAGAAAAAAAATTATATGAAAAAGTATAGTAAAAAAGAAGAAGAATATAATTATAAAAAAATCTAGAGAAATATGTGTTAAATTTTTAATATAAAATGAATTTAAGTTAAATTTGAACATTTGAGAGTATTTAGGTCACTTTTTAATTATTTATTTCATTCTTAGATGTATTCCTAACATCAACCAAACATATACATGTAATATTAAAAAATCATTTCATTCCCTTCCTTATTCCATTCCCTCATCTATTCCATTCTCTACTCTATTTCATTCCTTCAATCCAAATGTAACATTAAGGTGTTGGATCAACAAACCAACACCTGTCCATTAATTATCAGAATCAGTACAAATCAGTACAGCCCAATAGGTCCAAATAAATATGGCCTTCACAGATTAATTGATCGTGAGAAATGAACTTTGAAGAAACAAAGCTTATTATGTACACTTCTTTGGTGGAAGGATGGAAGGCTGAGCAAATTTGAAGCTAGCTAATGTCATCTTTTCTCTTCATTTTCTTTTTTCCAGATTTTATAACCCCTCCCTCCAGAACCAATCAAAAGAAGGATATCAAATTCATATTAACTAGCTGTTTAGTTTATAATATTTTTTGACAATCGATATTTCCGCAGGCCCAATTGATAGTTACGCAAGTAAGCCTCACTTGTTAACCTAGCCATCATGCCGCGGTAAGAAAAGTTTATATTATGCCTATTTTATCCCTTCATTGAACATTTATAAATAAGAGAAATGACATTTAATTAGATGTGAAGATGTGAAATGCACTCAAACATTTATAAATAAGATAGACTCGGATACCCTAAAAAATAGGATGAATCTGATTAAAGGAGTGAGTGAATCTACAAGTCCAATGTGAATCATTCATGTTGGGTCATAATACTTTTCATACTGGACCGGATCGAATGGGCTTGTCCTTTCGGTTATGTCACTTTTATCGTGTTGGGTCAAACAACTTGGGTCTCGTTACTTGATTATAATATTGGGCTTAGTCATTGGATTGGTCCATTATGTAAGTTGTCACTTATCCTATCTTTGACCGGTAATCATCACAAAAGGTAGTAGTTGACTGTTATGTCTGTCACCTTTCTGCATGACATTAATGAGGATGGGACTCCGATTACCGGCGGGAGGTAACAGTGGTAGCAGGTGGAAAAATAAGCTACACACTTTCGGCTGAGATGACCGGGAGTGAGAGGAGGTGTCAGGAGATAGTGGGTGACACAGTAAACCGGGTCTTGGGAACGTATGGGGCAAGGATCACAAAAGAAAAAGAGGTAACAAAACACAACACACATTATTATTTTTCACGAACTCAGACACTGGTCATTATTTTCCTCCATTGTTAACCTTGTGATCGCCTGTACTGACTCTCACGCCGGAGCTATCCTCCGACGGTCAGGCCGTCAAGCTTTTGGTGTTGACCTGTTGAACTGTGCAGGATCAGGGCGTCTTACGTGATTGGGACGCGGGAGAAGATCTTGGCGTTAACAATTCATATGTTAAAAAAAAAGAAAAAAGAATTCCATACTATATACTACTCTATTATTTTGTTAAGAGACTCTTTGTTTATTTTTAATTAAGTCTAAATTTAATCGATCAAGTCATTTAAACGTTTATTTATTTGTTTTTTAAATTTTGAATGTTTCTAATGGCCGGCATATTCGAGAATGACTTATTTTAAAATAATTTATAAGTTTAAATATAAGTTGTTTTAAGTGTGACTTATAAGTAAAAGTGTTTGGCTGATAATGACTTATAAGTTAAAAATTAAGTTAAAACAAATTATTAAGTTGTTCGGCTGATAATGATTTATAAGTTAAAATAAAATGTAAATATTACTAAACAGGACATTATAAAAAGATACATTGATTCAATATCATATCAAAGGTTATTATTGGTAAACAACTTATTTAAACAGATTATTGGTAAATAACTTATTTTTTATTAGTTAATTAACCAGCTTATTGGTAAACAACTTATTATTTAAACAACTTATTCGTAACAAACTTATTATTGATAAACAACTTATTATTGACAAACAATTTATTATTTAAACAACTTATTATTGGTAAATAACTTTTTATTTAAACACTTTATTGGTAAACATCTTATAGGTAAACAACTTATTATTTAAACATCTTATTATTTAAACAGCTTATTGATAAACAAATTATTATTGATAAACAACTTATTGGTAAACAACTTATTATTTAAACATTATATTGATAAACAAGTTATTGTTGATAAAAAGCTTATTATTTAAAGAGTTTATTAGTAAACAACTAATTATTTAAATAGTTTATTAGTAAACAACTTATTATTTAAACAGCTTATTAGCAAACAACTATATTCAATACTAAAGAATAAAACAACCCCAATTTTATACTTAACAATAAAAGCCCATATTATATTAAGAACTACATATTATGGTGGTAAAAAAACAACCCAATATTATCTGAGCAAAATATTAAAATTATTATTTTACTTTTAATGTTAATATTAAAATTAAAAAATATAAAGTATAAACTTATAAAATGTTGTAAAATTAAAATTTTTTTAATAAAAAATTACAGTATTTATAAGAAGCTAGCTTTTATTAATATTTACTCAACTAACTTTTTAACGTTAAATATTAAATAAACTAATTACTTATGTTCATTGAAGATACTATCACTTATAATACAAGGATTTTTATGGTATGTCCATAATTCTATTGTAATTATTTGTTTTTCTCATAATCCTGAGTGAATATGATTTTACGTAATTAATAGAGTTCTGAAATTTTAGTAAGCAACTTTAATATTACCAGTTAAAATATTTTCATTAAACAAAATATATATATATATATATATATATATATATATATATATATATATATATATATAGTTACTTTGATGCTCACTTTCTCCTTACAAAATTAAAATCATAAAAATATAAGAATGACTCTCCTTTCATTTATTATCTCAAATACTTTCAACTTCATCGTCTTTCCTCTTCTATCCAAACTCCCAAATACGACGTTGATAACATTTCAGTCACTGGCCACCTCCTTACCTTAATCGGACTTTGAAATGCTTTACAGTCGACTGTGTCGGGTTTTTCACAATCCAAAGCCCTACTACTTTTCTCTTTCCTTCTCTCTACAGATTCTCTCACCAGAAACCTAAGTAATTCTTTTTGTGGACTATTTTGTTGTATTTAGTTTACATTTATGAGCTCTGTTTTGCAACATTTCTCTGTGCACTTTGATACCGTTCATATGGAATATTACCATCAATCTGGAATGTTTACGTTAGAAGATAAGAGAAAGAGATCAACGTTTTTAGGTTAAAAGGGGTAGAAATGTAATTTATCAACATAAAAGAGGGGCAATAGAGACATTATATTTGGTCAAAATAGCTTATTGATATTGATTTATAAGTCATTTTTAAACAAGTCACAATTCCTTACTTTTTTTTTTACTTAAAAACCAACTTATCAGTTGCAAAATAAGTAGTAGACAAACATTCAAACAGTGGCAAAGTCGAACACCCCTTAAATGTGTTCGAACGAACGCTTCATCTAAAAATTTATAGACGAAGGAGTAAGAAGTAGTGATAAATGATATTTTTACTTATATTATCTCATACACAATTAAAATTTGCATTCAATATCCATCTTGTTTATTATTTAAAAATTTTTTTGTTATGTACAAATTATTTTTGATGTTTGTTTAACAAATTGGATAACTAATTTAATAAATGTTGTTGTAGTATATTATTTTGATTTTATACATTATAGAATGTTATTAATATTTTCTAGTGTTTTAATATTCCTAATATTATAGTTTTAATAGTATACTTCATAAAAAAATGTTCAAAATTTTTTATTTGATTTTTTTTTAAATATAAGGTAATATTGTTTATTTATAACTATATAATAAATAATAAATTTATTCATAACAGTCAAAAATATTAAAATAAGTTAATACACGTATTCAAATGTTGATAAGCACATTATTTTATTTCATATTTACATTTTTTACTCAGTTTAAATTTTTTTATATATTCAAAATTTTTCATTCAATTTTATCAAATACTACCTTACCTATATTTTACTCCTTCCATTTTCCATTTTCCATTTTCCGTTTTCCGTTTTCCGTTTACTAATTTAGCCATATCTGTCTATGGTGCTTTTGTACTTTAATTTGATACGTTTCAGTAGGCCCCACCAATTCCTCCTCCTCCCCGTAAGCAAAAAGTGGGCTCCACTCTTCGTTACCAATCACCTTCTGCGCTTTTCACGAATTGCTGATTAATCAAACCCCCTCATCAAAACTTTCTCCTCCACTCCTCTCTCCTCTCTCCTCTCTCTGTTTGTTTCCTTCCTTGTAGCAAACAGCAAACTTTTCCCCACCCAACTCCTAGCCCAGAGTGGTTCCCATCTGATTATCTTTTTCCTTTTTGTGAATGGAAGAAGTATCATTTCTCAACTCCCAACCACCTGAAGAACCCCAACTCACCCAAAAACTTCTCGACCGTAATCAAGATTTCTCTTTTAATCTCAATCCCCAATTTATCTTCCAAGATCAGCAAGATATTGAAGACCCATCTTATTCATCATCATCTTCTTCTTCAAATGATGATGCAAATTCAGGCCTTTCAACAATTACCCACTTCTTTGGATCTCCAAATGGCCCGAAAGCGAAAAAAATTCACCGTTGCAAAACAGCTCCGGCCATGACTGTTATGCGGGACCTCAAAAAAAACAACCCAAAACCCGTATCCGACTCCAGTTCCCTCGTCAGACAAGCTGCCCTTTTGCTCCTAATCTATCTATCTCTAGGAGTTCTTATCTACGCTTTCAACCGGGATCACTTCTCGGGTATTGAAACCCACCCGGTAATTGACGCCCTTTACTTCTGTATAGTCACCATGTGCACTATTGGATACGGTGACATTGCCCCTCAATCCTCCGCCGCCAAACTCTTTGCTTGCCTTTTTGTTTTGGTTGGTTTTGGGTTTATTGACATTTTGCTTTCTGGGGTTGTCAATTATGTTCTTGATTTGCAGGAAAACATGATTTTGAACGGCATTCAAGAGGATTCTCACGAGGGATTTTCTGTCATGAATTATATATATGATGTGCAAAAAGGGAGGATGAGGATCAGATTAAAGGTGGGTTTGGCTCTTGGGGTTGTTTTCTTGTGTATCGGAATTGGGACTTTGGTTTTGTATTTTGTGGAGTGTTTGGATTGGATTGATTCCTTTTATTTGTCAGTTATGTCGGTTACAACAGTGGGGTATGGTGATAGAGCTTTTAAGACCCTTCAGGGGAGATTATTTGCATCAATTTGGCTTTTGTTCTCAACATTGGCGGTGGCCAGGGCTTTTCTGTATTTGGCAGAGGCAAGAATTGATAAGAGGCATCGGAGAATTGCCAAATGGGTTTTACATAGGGAAATCACCGTCGAGGATTTACTTGCGGCTGATATCAATCATAATGGCTTCATAAGGTGTGTTTTCGGTATTTTTTCAGCACTTTCTATATTTTTTAGCTGCCATTTACGACTAATATACTATGCCATTTGTGAAGTTACAATTTTTTGGAATGTATTTAGAAGCTTTTATTCCACTACTGAGGAACATAGCTATAATTAATTAACTTTGATTAGTGCCGTAATGTATTGGACTGAACACACAATAGTCTAAAAAGGAGTATGAGCATAGAGTCCAAGTCTAGATATTAACATTCAATTCGCCTGTAATTATTAATTTGGATGCTCATCTTTAGTGAATTGTATGATAAACTTGCTGATGAATATTCTGTTGCTGTGGGCATTAGATTATGTGATGTGATGAAGATAGGGAGAGAATGAGCTATTCAGAAGAGAGAGCTTCAAACTGCAGGAGATCATGTAATATAGAAGAAGGGTATTGGATTTGCTAATAAAAATTAAGTTTCTCAGTTTTCAGTTTTCTTTATGTGCATTCTAGGATGTACATAATAAGTCATATCATCACAAGCATTTGAGGGGGTTTGAGGCATCATGTTCCTTGCGAAGAGATAAGAACTAGTTTTTTTTATTTTATTTAGTTTTTAATATTTACTATTTTTATGCATTATAGTGATTTTGAACTAGTGAAAGCAACTAGGGGTGCAACAGGGAATATAATATTTAGAGCTTCTCTCTTGTGCTTGTTGGCATTTGTTTTCAGCCGTCTTGTATTTAACTTCATATAAATCTTTAGGTGTTCTCTTGCAATTATTGCAACACTTAATTGGAGACCATATTATTCGATTTTAAAATACGCACGCTAGGTTGAGCTTTTAGCAAATATATGTATGTTTTTCACATGTTCCCTAATGCACAAAAGAATAAAATTTGTTGTTAAAAAAAGATAATCATTATTCAGTATACAATGTAAAATAACCAAAAGGTGGTGTAGTTTTATCTATTAACTAGCTTACACATGTATCTTAATAGACCAAATAATCAATCTATACAACACCTAGAGAAGGAAAGACGCAGAAAAATATATGATCAGTGGGTAATGCCGCTACGGTGTTATCTTAGACAAAGAAAATTTGCAAGGTCTCTCTGATATGTTAACTATGGATTACTCCATTGCATGATTTGTAAATATAGGAGGCAAAGTTATTAACAAATTCTGATTTTATATGTATCTAGACAACCATTTTTCTGTACTACTTATTTTTAGTTTTTTTAATCTCAATTTGTGTCTCTATTTAGTGTTTGTGCGTGTGTTGGGGGAGGGGAGGGAGTGGGAAGGTGGGAGTCAAGTCCTTAATTGTGTCTTTTAGATAAAAGTTTGTAATTCCTTTTATGTGTTTCTGAAGTTGACAGTCTGGTTGGAATAATACTAAAATTCCGCCCCTTCCAATCAAAAAGGTTCTCATTTCTTACCTTTTAAAGCCAATTTGCTAGAGTGCATGTATATGAAATTATTTGATTTTTGTAATTACAAGATTGTTGCCTTCAAAACATAAATGAATTCACATTTATTTCCTAATGAAGTTTTTGTTTTTGTTTCCTATGTTGTAAACAGCAAATCTGAATACGTGATATACAAGCTGAAAGAGATGGGGAAGATCGTAGAGAAAGACATATTACAGATATGTGATCAGTTCAACAAGCTTGATCGCAATAATTCTGGGAAGATAACACTTCCTGGTCTCTTGGAAGATCGATTATAGCATTGAATGCTTCAAGTGGTTAGCGCAATTTTAATTACAGGGGCTCTGCTTTTGCAAGGGGAACTATATATATATATATATATATATATATATATATATATATATATATATATATATATATATATATATATATGGGATGGGATGGGATGGGATGTTGTAAATTTCATTTTATCATACTCATAGGATCAGAGCTAGGCCAGATGAAAGATTGGAAATGTATGTATGATGTAATTTTACATTTTATAAAACAACAATGAAGTTGACAAAGTATCAATTATAAAGTGATACAATTGTTACTTGTCCACATAATCAAGTTTACTTATTGAATAGTATTATTTTGATTGTATATATTAGTGTTTTGAGGGTTGACTACCCATGCGCTTAATCTTTATTTTTTATTTTTGTCAAAGGCCATTCTTTTATTAATTTCTAAAATAAAAATAAAATTATTTATTATAGTATTTAAGTGTTTTTTCATTTTCATTTTTTCTTTAGAAATCTTGAAATATATAGTGTGTGCCACCTATTCTACTTCCTTATTTCGCGCGACTATTACAATGCCTCTTTTCATAAATCTTTCATATATAAATAAATATTATCTTCAATTCTTACTTGATTGTCCTTTTCTTAGTTATTTGTGTGCATGTAAATGATATATATATATATATATATATATATATATATATATATGTGTGTGTGTGTGTGTGTGTGTGTGTGTGTGTGTGTGTGTGTGTGATACTAATATTTTTCATAATTTTTAATACTTTCAGGAATTGATAACAAGTGGAGTAATATTTATACCATTACTCGGCATTTCATATCCTTCAATTTTTTATTTTTTATTTTTTGAGACGAGTGTTATTTTAATATCCTACTTTTTTGTTTTTATTTTTTATTTTTGAGATAGATGTTTCCATCAAAATAATGACCTGGAGTCACTTGGCGTACAAAGAACAACAAAAGAGAACTCCATAAAGGATTGATTTAGCTTGAAGCATTAACCAACGAGGACGGGAAAAAAAAAAGAGCCACAAAAGTTAGCACTTTGCAAGTAGAGAAAGCAATGTAAATGAAACTTTTTAGCTCTACCTGGTTTATTTATTTGTAATATGTAGTAGTTGAGTATTAATTAATTTGGAAAAATGTATGTACACGACTGTGTATTACACTGTCGGTTATAACGACGATGACGATTTTTTGTCATAGCCTAAAAAATCCGTCGTCATAGTCATACACAGTTGTGTATTTACATATAACTCTAATTGATTATAACCATATCCTACCTCAAATATATTAATGGAGTTGATTAAAATTATGAAAAGATATAATCTTAAAATGATTATATGGTCTTAAAATGAAATAATTGTTAATACAAGAATGTGAAGAATTTAGCTTAACACATAATTTATTAAATTTTGACACTAAAATTATGATTGGAAAAACCTAGTTTTTAGTTAAATATATATTTGACAAATCTTTACATGTCAAAAACACTTTTGATAATTTAGTTGAAATATATTCACATAAATACAAAAATATTTCATCTCACAACACACTTCCGCCAAAGGATACGTATTATTGCATTTGGCCTGCCGCGTACGCCCAGTCCACAACAAGATACGGCAAACAACTTGTGCAGCGCATGCAAATCCACGCAATTGCGTACGCATTGGAACCGGGAAAATGATATCATGGTTTCTGAACACAAACCTAAAAATATTACTGTAGTAGTAATCTTTTATTATTATTATTATTAATAATAAAAATAAGTCTGTTATTAACGAAGGAGGGAATAATTAAGTAGCTATCAACTCTTGGCCTCCATGAAAGTTTTTAATGATTTTTCTTTCTGCCTTTTTGGTGTTAAAAAAAAATACAACTTGAAGGTTTTTTGAGAACGAGAATTAGTATCCTTACTACTTTAATAGTCAATATATATTTAGCATTTCTTTCTATTTTCCCGTGAGAAGTAGATCGGATTTTTGTCATTAGAGAACTAATATGATGGTTGATGGGTAATTTTTGTTTTGACCGGAAACTTATTGCTATTAACCTAGCTACTCCAGAGAGGGTCCCAACTCCCAAGTAATGGAGAAATTAAGAGAGAATGAATGACAACCAAGATTTCAACTTTTTAATAGGAGCAGAGGCAGAGCAGTCTAACTTTTTTCACTCAATATTTGTTCGTGCGCAAGAGAAAATAGTTAAAATTGGATAAAGTATTTCTCTAAAATATTTAAGGAATGTTTGTTTGTTTGTTTTGGATATCATCTTAATATCTTATATCCAAGAGTTTAAATTCAATGCATTATTTCTTCGTGTGTTTATATACAAACAGTGTTACAATTAAATACGTTATTAAAAATAAAAATGATTTTTACTTTAATAACTTGTTATACTCCTATATTGACTGTGTCTCAAATTTAAACTACTTTTTATATACAATAACTTTCGATTATTTATTTCACTGTTTGTTTACCAAATGTCACTCCTTTAATTCAGAAGTTTATTCGGTATTTAAATTTACCACTTGATCAAAATGAACTTGTTATATTAAAGTGGAGCCCACATTGTCTTTTAGTTTCTGGTTTGGAGTAGAGAAAGATCTTAAGAGAAGATCGAAAAAGCAGCAAGTGTCAAGTGAAGCTTGCTTTATTATTTGTGTAGTTAAACATTTTGAATAAAGGGGAATTTATGGTTATCCTATTCCTAGCAATAGCATACACACTAGACTAGTTTGGTGAAAAAAGCCAAGATACTAGTCACAAAAGAAAAGAACCAACACAAGAAACATCATTTTGGGACAGCTAGCTAGCCCAGCATCATCTGCAAGCTCCGACCCAGTTTTCTGAATCTCTGTTTGTTTCACCCACAATTACTACTCTGCTCTCTTGAGCCAAAGTGTAAGAAAACAGGCTAAACAGCCATGGAATATTTACCCTTCATCTTATTTCTCATGGCAAATTTGCTGTTACCCTCTTGTGTCTCTTTGGCAAAAGTTGAAGAAAATGGCTCAGCCGTGGGAGACCCGGGAATGAGAAGAGATGGCCTGAGAGTAGGCTTTGAGGCTTGGAACTTCTGCAATGAAGTTGGCAAAGAAGCCCCTTCAATGGGAAGTCCAAGAGCTGCTGATTGCTTTGATCTCTCAAGTGATTCTAAATTCAGAAGAAAACTCAGAATCAAGAGTAGTGGGTCTTTTCTCTTTTCTTTTTCCCCATTTATCTTTTCCTTTTTAATGGATTTGTTACAATTTGATATCTGACATCGGGTTCCATTTTCATTAATGAATGTCGTAATAAATGCTATAAGCAAATGGTTAATCTTTACTTTTCCTAACAAATATATGAAGTGGTTACATTCGGGCTTTTCTTTCTGGTCCCACTTTTTTTTTGTTTATCTTTCTAATTTTTACTTCCTCTGTTCTCCCCCTTCTGATTGAAAAAGGTGCAGAGTATTCTCTATCTCACAAAGTAAGTGAGGCAGATAACAAACTTGGGGTTGGGGAGGCATTTCCAGGTTTGAGTCCAAAAGCTCTAAATGATGCAGACCTATATGCTGCTGAGAAGGAGATATATTTGGGTTCTTTATGTGAAGTTGAAGATATCCCAAAACCATGGCAATTTTGGATGGTTATGTTGAAAAATGGAAATTATGACACAAAATCTGGTTTGTGTCCAGAAAATGGTAAAAAAGTAGCACCTTTTAAGCCAGGAAGATTTCCTTGCCCTGGAAAGGACTGTATGAATCAACCCCTATTTTATCATGATCAGACTAATCTTTCTAATGATGGTAGAACAATGAGAGGAGGTTTTCATGGGAGCTATGAATTGGGGTCTCAGGCTGGTGGTGTAAATGATGGAATCTCTTATTATGAGGTGATTTGGGAGAAGAAAGTTGGTAGTGGGAGTTGGGTATTTAGTCATAAACTCAAAACTTCAAAGTTGTATCCATGGCTGATGTTGTATTTAAGAGCTGATGCTACCAAAGGGTTCTCTGGAGGCTATCACTATGACACTAGAGGAATGCTCAAAATTGTAAGTTCAAATATTCCTGCCTTATAAAATTTTATTTTTCTTGTCAGTAACGTATAGCAGTCATCTAATTGTGCTTGTAAATTAAACAGTGTTAAATTTTCTTGTTTTTTGTTTAGAAATAATATGTAGATTTTACTTTATTTCAGTTGTTATTGTTCAAAATATCCCACCGGACAAGTTAAGCTTAGATATGAACTTAAACCAAGTACAATACTCCAATTGCCAATTTATTTTTAGTTGATGCTTCGGCATAATGTGCAATTATGTTGGCTCAAAATCACCACACACATCCACATTCGAGGGGTCATGTTGAGAATACCTATATCGGACAAGTTAAGCCTACTGTTCCTAGATATAAACCCAGGCTTATTTATAGACCATGTCTATATTAATTAACTAATCATATAAATGTCCACATGATATTTAGGTCCAACACCTAATTATTAGTTCATAGATTTTTTAACAAACCTGTTTGGACTGGAACCTTAACCTTCACACAATGGCAAAGGAAATAATTATTTGGTGTAGGTCACCAACTATATGCTTTCGTCTTGACAAGGCAGTTAGGCCCTACAGAACCAAATGGTTGTTGACTTGTTGTTTAAAGTATGTGAATTAATTGCTTTGTATTCAGAAGCACATTAGCTGGGTCCAATCTATGATTATAGTTTTAAGAGAACAAATTGAACAACAAAATCTAAAGTTCACCAAAATGTTATAAATAGAGTGCAAGGAATATATCTAATTTCATGTTTCTTCTTTTCTTTATATTACTATAAATTAAATGCGTACCATCTTTAATGATTAGACATAACTATGAATCATTTTAACCAACAAAATTTGAGAGACATGCCAGTTTGGTCTTTGTCCTAGCTGTTTACTCTGTTTCTATGACTATTGACTAAATGGGTGACAAGAATTGGCCCAAAAAGTAGTCCTCTTAGCCTTCTGTTTCTTACTCCCTTCTTCAGTTCTTCCCACAAAGAATATCACAGATGATTTATACTTTTGCCCAAAAAGATAGTAATTTCTCAAAAAAAAAATTATGCGAATTTTACTGCAAAACACTGTGTGTGGGGAAAAGTTTTTTGACTTATCAGTGGAAATTGCTTTATTAAGTAAAAAATTGGTAAGACGAATATTGACTTAATTTTCTTGAAATCGCCAAATGTGAAATTCTTTGATGGTTGGAAGGAGTATTTCCTAACATGAGAAAGTAACAATTTTCTCTTGCTTCCAGCTTCCGGAGTCGCCTAATTTCAAGGTCAGATTAACCTTAGATGTGAAACAAGGAGGAGGACCCAAGAGCCAATTCTACTTGATTGACATAGGCAGCTGCTGGAAGAATGATGGCACGCCTTGCAACGGAGACGTGCTCACGGACATAACCCGATACAGCGAAATGATCATCAACCCTGAAACTTCAGCTTGGTGCAACCCCACAAATCTAATCAACTGTCCACCATACCACATTACTCCAAAAAACACAAAAATACATCGGAATGACACTGCTAACTTCCCTTATGGAGCTTATCACTATTACTGCGCTCCCGGGAATGGCAAGCATTTGGAAGCCCCATACAGCACATGTGATCCTTACAGCAATCCTCAGGCTCAAGAACTGGTTCAGTTGCTGCCTCATCCAATATGGGCTGAATATGGCTATCCAACTAAACAAGGAGACGGTTGGATCGGGGATGCAAGGACTTGGGAACTTGATGTTGGTGGCCTTTCAAGTAGACTCTACTTCTATCAGGTCAGTGAGTTTATAGTCATGTTGCAGCTATGAGAGTTCCGTTTAACTTTATTCTATTTTATTTTGATAAACGCGTATTAAGGTTGGACATAATTTTTTCCCATTACAGGATCCGGGAACTACTCCTGCTAGAAGAATATGGACATCTCTTGATGTGGGAACTGAAATTTTTGTTAGTGACAAAGATGAAGTGGCAGAATGGACTTTAAGTGACTTTGATGTTATTCTCACTTCCCCAAACACGTAGTTAAACTATGCATTTTTCTTCGTCAATGTTTCCTAATGTACTTTTTTGTTAGTTATTATCCCTAATCACATAAGAGAAGATTGGGGTTTATATGGAAGTGCTACAGTTGAAAGTTTTGGATAGAAGCCAAAGCAAAATTGGGCAGGGCTTCACAGAGTTGGTCATCCGTGATTGTACGCCACTTGATTTAAATGCATAAGCAAATAGAAAAATCTGCCAAGAAGTTCTTGACTAACATGCATTTTTTCTTTACTGGTGGTGGTGCTTCAGTCCCTTGTCAATTGTACTTTTCTCAATTGTATATTATAACTGATCAGAAAGTAGAAACTTTCTTGTGTTAATAATTAAAAATTTACCCCTACCGTGGTAAATCTTAATATTTCTAAAGGCAAAAGCTTAAAATATGTAATGGGACTCATTTCAGTATTATGGAAATATTTGATTAACATGAAGTTACTTAAAAAGAGGAGTAATAAATAATAATATATAAGACGCCTACAGTAAGAATCTTGGATTTCATCATCTATTAGATCACTTAAAAACATGTGATCAATGATTTTAATTATTGATTCTGCGTATAATTAGTTTTGAAAAAAATATTTTATTTGTGGCAAAGAAAGAACACTTAAATAAGTAAAAAATAAAAAAATTTAAGATGTTTGGTATAAAAAAATTGAATATCACTTTATTTCAAAAAACTTGTACCGGATATTACACCAAATGACTCATTCTCTTGAATAGTACTACAAATAATTATAAATAAAATAAGTTAAAATATTTCAAAAAGTAAAATATCATCAAAAATTAAGAATTTGCATAACATAAAATAATTTCATATAAAAAAATATAACAAACATTATTATAATATACTAGTCGTCAGGGACGAAGCCATATTGACAGGTGTGGGGTCAATTGATCCCAATGAAAAAATATATATTTTATAATATATAATAAATTTTAAAAAAATTTAAGTGTACTAAATAAATTGACCTCAATGAATTTATTTAATATACGGGGTCAAAATGAATTTTTTATAGCTTTTTCAATTCCGTATTACTTCTACTCCTTGATATATGCATCTTTCTCTAATATTTTTAAAATAAATAATAATCTAATTTATATTATTTTTATAACATAAGAAATTTAAATATTTATTAACAAATTTGTTATTAAAAAAGCGTATTAGGGGTCAATAAGGGGTATATATATATATATATATATATATATATATATATATATAATGTTATTACTTATTATATTAACAATATTATAACAAAATATATGTTTTACATATAGAACTGGCCAAAAGGCACAAAATTATCTAAAAAAAATTATTCCCGCCAAATTATTTATAGCATCACAAAATTTTAAACCCACTACAGACTTGGCCGCTGCTAGTGATATTACATCTTGTTTTTAAAGTTAAGAGAAGGTAATAGTTAAGAATTCTTAATACACCAACACCTATTTAATATTTTAGTACATTTATAATATATCAGTTCAAAATTGGTGCACCATTGGTTCATACATCTGATGCAATGCGGCGCCATGGACCACATCAAATACCAATATAGTCCTGCATTACCTGCGATTTATTTAATTTTGCACCAAAATTGTAACGATTAAGTCATCGATTCAATTAAAAACCAACCGGTTTGACTCGATATGACCAATTTTAGTTTAGTTTCAATTCAAATTGTCATCCCTAATCTCAAACACTCTCAATCTAGTGGTCATAATTATAATAGAAATAATTTATGTCAAAAAATTGCATGACAAAATTGAATTATGGCTAATATAAATATCTAAGCAATAAGGTTCAATAAATTATTACGAGATTATTCTCAATTCCCTTATATCCCGCATCTTATTTTTCTCTTCTAAATAGGGCTAAACAACTCATTTATTTTAAGAAATTAATATTTTTATATGTTAAAATGATATTTTCACGTAAATCTTTCTCATAAGAAGGTGCGACTCATTTATTATTTATCATACAAGAGGATCATGTAAAAATATAATTTTTCTATGTAAAAATATCAGTTTTTTTATTTTATTATTTAGGCCGAGCCATAAACATAAATCCTACCTATATGTTTTCTCTTATCAAATTATTGTCACGACGTCGTTTGATTTTCGTTGTTCCATTTGTTGGCAGTGGCAAACAGCAGCCAAATAAGATTGGAAATGTTATTTACACATGTAATGTGCTCCTTTCACATCCCGCTCAAGAGAACGACGTGGAAATATCAAAATAGTGCCCCCATAAGCAAATTCTCAAACCAAGACGGCTACTTGGCGAGAGGGTCAAATTCCCAATATTTTCCCGATTGGTTTTCATTTTTTGCAGTTTAGTTCTTGCAAAGAACTTTATTTTCACGCTCCCCAGATTTCTATTTCTCTGTTTGTCCATTTAATTTTACAAGGAAATAAATGATTCACTCTCGCAAGACTTAGGGTTTTCTCGAGTCCAAAATTGTTCTACTCAGAATAGGGTTCAGCGCTATGATTTCAAGCTCCTAAATTCACCTTCAGGTCAGTTGAAAGATCCTACATTTTGTTCTTTCTCAGTATTTTATCTTTTAATTGGTCAGCTAACTTTGTTCTTGCTAATTTGTAAAGGTATGGTTAAATATTTTTTCTTAAAAATTCACAGTTAGTGAAATTATACCCATTGCCTAGCAGAATAAACTCACTTATAAAATCACCAGAAAAAGGAAAATCTGATAAAGATTTGATCTTTTGTTAGGATTTTATGAAACCCATCAAGTAAAAAATTGAACTTTGTAACTTGTAAGGTTTGCACCGTTATCAAGTGATTGCATTAAATCCTATTCATTGGGTGCTGTTTTAATGTTTAGTGGAACTGCTTGTTTTTTTGTTTTGCATGCATTGGTAATTATCTTCAGGAAAATCAGGTTTTTGTTGCTGTTAGGGGGTTTGATTTGATGCCGAGACAATGCCGAAAGGGAAGCATATTGTTATCTGTCAGTCCGGCGGGATGCTTACAGCATCTGATGATGGTTCATTGTCATACAAGGGTGGAGATGCTCATGCAATTGGGGTTGACAATGGAACCCGATTTGATGAACTAAAGTCCGAGATGGCAGATATGTGGAAATATGATCCTTGTTCCATTTCCATCAAGTACTTCCTCCCCAACAACAATAAGAGACTTATTACAATCTCTAGTGACAAAGACGTACAACGAATGCTCAATTTTTATGAGGATTCGACAACCATGGATGTTTATGTCTTCACTGGTGATGATATTAGCAATGATATATCAACTATGCCTGGCAGTAGGTAAGCACGGTTTTTTCTTCTCAAATTATTTACTAGTCATGAATGTAGCAGTCATTTAGTTATGGTCTAAGTTCTATTGTATAATTGGACTTCTCTGAGCCAACAGGACTGTACCCAATTTTGACGTAGATGTAGGATACCAGTGGTTATATTATGGCCAGTTATTAATTGATGTGTGTATATATGTCTTGAATTCTTACTCTTGCAGATCCAGCCCAACAACAATGGGCGAGCATGTCAACCCTGTTGGTCCTTTAACCCTTGCTGATCATTTCACCCTTGGTGATCATATCATCCCTGTTGATCATGTCACTCCTGTTGATCAAGTCACCCATATTAATCTCATGCTTCCTCCTGATCCCGAGCCTATAATGGCTGTTGATCCCCAAACTGCTATGATGATGAATGCCGGAGAGTCTGGGCAGTTTAAACTTGCCAAATTATGGGAGAACTGTATCACTGGTGTCCAACAGCAGTTTAATAGTGTTAATGACTTCCGTGATGCTTTACGCAAGTATTCCGTAGCACGTGGTTTTGCATGCACTTACAAGCACAATGATTGCAGACGGGTTAGTGCGAAGTGTAAAACTGAGGGCTGTCCTTGGCGAATTCGTGCATCAAGATTGGCTACCACACAGCTATTTATAGTTAGGAAGTTGCATGAAACCCATACTTGTGGAGCAGGTACCAGTGCTGCAAATCGACCTCAAGCCTCGAAAAAGTTGGTGGTAAGCATTATGAAGGACATTTTGCGAGATTCCCCAACTAGCAAGCCAAAGGAAATTGCTGATGAGATCCAACAGGATTTTGGGATTGAATTGCAGTATTCACAGGCATGGCGCGGAATGGAAACAGCCAGGAAGGAGCTTCAGGGTTCATTCAAAGATTCATACAATTACTTGCCCTGGATATGTGAGAAGATTGCAGAGACAAATCCTGGTAGTGTAGCCACACTTACAACGAGAGAGGATATGAGCTTTCATGGCCTTTTTATTGCGTTTTACGCTTCATTGACTGGTTTTCGAAATGGTTGTCGCCCTCTCCTTTTCCTTGATACCATGACTTTGAAATCAAAATATAATTCAGAGCTTCTAATTGCTATGGCATTGGATGGAAATGATGGTATTTTCCCTGTTGCTTTTGCGATAGTAGATAGAGTGAATGATGATAACTGGAATTGGTTTTTAGAGCAATTGAATACTGCTCTTGCGGTGTCCCAACCAATAACATTTGTTACAGACAGAAAGATGGGGTTAAGACGGTCTATTTCCAAGGTATTCAGAAATTCTTTCCATGCTTATTGCCTGCATCATCTTACAGAAGATTTAAAAAAGGATCTGAGGGGACCCCATAGTCTGGAAGTTATACGTGTGATTGTTGCTTATTTGTTTGATGCTGCCTACACACCTGCACCTGATACATATAGGATGTGCGTGGAGAGAATCAGAAATATTTCACCTGAGGCGTGTGAGTGGATATTACAAAGTGAGCCTAGATACTGGGCAAATTCACTTTTTGAAGGTTCACGGTATAATAATCTCATGGGCAACATTGCTGAACCGTTTTATAACTGGGTATCTGCCCTTCCTGTGTTACCAATAACAAATATGATTGATAGCATGAGACGTAAGATGATGGAGTTAATCTATACACGTCGGATCGATTCAGGTCAGTGGTCTGCAAGATTAACTCCAACAATAGGTAATAAATTGCAGGAAGAAATTGCTAAAGCACAATCACTTCAAGTGATAGACTCAACTGGTAGCAAAGTTGAAGTTTCTGATGGTCTGGGTGCAATTAATGTCGTGAACGTTGATCACTGGGACTGTAGTTGCGGAATGTGGCAGGTCACTGGCATCCCTTGCTTGCATGCTGTGGCAGCCGTTGAGCACAATAATGGGAACATATGTGATTACTGCTCTAAATACTTTACAACTGAAACTTTCCGGCTGACATATTTAGATTCTATAAATCCACTTCCAACAGCTGATATGCCTGTACATAAAAATTCTTCTCCAGTACAAGTACACCCTCCTGTGCTCCATCGTTCACCAGGTCTTCCCAAGAAGAGAAGGATCCGATCAAAAGGGGTGGTCAAAAGGCCCCTGCATTGCAGCAGGTGCAAAGGAGTTGGACACAATAGAGCAACCTGTTTCGTCCCACCCTCCTAGTGGCATCAGACTCTGTTGCCATCTCCGTAATGTTAGTGCACAAAAACATATCTTTTTTGGGTGAGGGGAGGAGCTTGAGGTTAGAACTGGTAGATGAAATGAGGTAAAAAAAAATCTAGTTGAACTCTTGTCGCAGGATTTCTATTACTTGTTTTACCCTCCTGTTTTTGGAGGAATCTGGCTCTCAGTGTCAGTATGGTAGGTAGTTTGTTATGTAGAGATTCTGTCTTACAAAAGGGTGTTAAATATAATCCTTTCAAGGGGCCAATTTATTTGTTCCTTTAAAAATCATTGTTTTTTATTTTATTATTATTATTATTACTCGTCTGAACTTTCAGATATCAATTGGTTGGACTTTCAGATGCAGGTGCTGTCCCTTTTGATTTATGTTTTTCAAAATTAAATGTTGAACCGTCACACTTAAAGTTGGAGTTTGGGTTTTGGTAGAAGAGATCAATTGATGTCATTATAGTCCATTGTTTATGCAATGTTCCCCTTTCTTATCTATATATATACATGGTCTATTTTCACAAACTATTTTGCTAATTCCTCAAAATCCCCTCTCACATTAAAGCGGAGCTCCGTGAGAATGACCTTGTGAAACTAACATATTGATCGGTGAGAATGACCTTGTGAAACTAACATAACATTGATCGGTGAGTTCTCAATATTGACATGTATTGTAAAGCCCCTCTCACACGGTCTTTCTCAATATTGACTTCAACAAATTACTAATACTGATCGTATATTTTATAAGGGAAGGAGTATTACTCTGTTTACATCATTTGATAATATCAACTGAAATTGAGGCTACAGAATGCAAGAGACAACAAAGTTCAGAAAATAAATTTCATTCTATGCAAACACAAGCTAAACCGGCTCCGAATATATACATTCGGAAGATCTGTCCGTCTCCAACTGCATTTCAATTCCAACTTCAGTTTTTTCTTTTACAAAGAAAATATCAATTATTTTAGCAACAAACTTGCACGGGGAAAAAAACAATTAACTTACCCATGCCAGCAGCATTGTTCAGGTTTGGGAATACTGGGAACCGATAGCTTTCAAGAATAGTTGTTCTAACCCACTGATCAGTTACTGTCCAATTGAACCAGCAAGCTGTAGTCAAAAAAATAGAGAAGATCAGAGACTAAAATGTTAAGAATATCGACATCCGTGTAAGTTCAACTACGTGCAACATTGTATATATTTTTAGGGAAATGAAAAACTAGACTAATCAAATATGGTCTTCTTCTTTTTTATAACAAAATGGTAGTCTTTTTTTCTTTCTTTTTTAATGACAAAATGTGGAACTAGGTAGAAAGAGCGGTCAAGTACTTGTGATCTTCATCGGTCCAAGAAATGGATCGAGTACTAGAGTTGTAGAACTGGGCTGCATCATCAGTAAGTTTGTAATCCAATTTCCCTGATTCGATAATTTCCCTCGGCGCTCTTGTTGCCACCACCTCCCATCTATTTGGGTCTTCCTCTTCAACCACCGCCAAAGCCACCCCAAACAACTTGTTCTCCTCCCAACTCCATCGGCTCACTTCATCACCTGCTGCAACTGCTAACTCATCCATTTCAAGAAAATCAAGAATCCCTTTTTGAATCTCTGTTGAAAAACTTCAAGGTTGACCCAAGTAACAAGTAACTTGTTACATCATAAAAAATTACCCACCAAATATTTATCAATAATTCACATTCTAGTTTTTATCAAATTAAGGGTCAAAAACACACACTGAGCGTTTTGAAACACCTGAGTTTAATTTTGGGAGAAATCAGGCCGATGATGAATGTGTTGCTGCTAAATATGACGTTTCTATTTTATTTTTTTATATTTAGTGTAAGAAACAAAAAGGATTGACCCTCCTGAATCTAGAATAGATCTACCCTGAATCAACCATATCCGTAAGCAAACAATAACTGCTATTACAAAAATAATCTACAAAACAAGTGTGTATTTAGTAATAATGAAAATACTACTAATATGGAAATACTCAATTTTTATACTCCACTAAAAAGTACAAATAAATATATATACTAAGTAATCTCTCCCTTGTCGTTTTAGATCCTAATTATTTGTGGTTTTATATAATGAAGGAGAACTAACTAAAATCTTTTTAAAATTACTTCTCATGACATGCAGATGAGAGAGTATAAGATAATTATGAGAATTATGGAAATTTAAAAGTATTATAGACAATTAATATTATATTTAATGTTATACAATTATTTTTTTAATTCGTGTGTAAAACAATACTCCCTCCATTCCTAAATAACTGACGTTTTGGAAGAAAAAATTTGTTCCAAATTATCTGTAGTTTACAATTTTCTAGGAGAATAAATTATTTACTTTCTTTCCTATATCACCCTTACCTTCTCTCATTGTCCCAAGAAATTCTCGCCCTTAGTATTAATAGTTTTCAACTTCCCATGAGGGTAATGATGGAATTTTATACATATTTTAACTATTAATAATAGTATTAAATAATTTTTTTAATCTATATACAAAAACTTTAAAAAACACAACGGAGGTAGTACTCCCTCCGTCCCAAATTATCTGCTGTTTTAATAAAAAAAATTTGTCCCATAATATCTGCTTTTTCAAGATTTCAATGTATTTTTTTCCTTTGTTTTCCAAGTTTGCCCCTTTACCCTAATTAATGATAGTCATTACTCTCATTCATGCCTATCCTCTTTTTAAGCATCTTTTCATATTCCCACCAATAAGGATTCATGCACAGAAAAAAAAAAAATCAATACATAAGGGTATTTTAGTATATTTATCACATACATTGGTATGTGTGTGGAACTCTAGAAAAGCAGATAATTTGGGACAGAGGGAGTATATAATAAGGGAGGGTGGGAGAAACTGCAATCAATGATTAGAAAGAAGAAGAAAAAACAACCTATCACAGCTTCTTGCAAGACTTTGGAATCTTACAGGATTAATTTGTTGACAATTGTCCCAATTCTAGAACTGGATTGCAATTGGTGTCTGACATTCTTTTACTTATTTTTAAATTATTAATGTTGCGTTTAGATTGGAGTAACGAATTTAGAATGAAATGACATGACAGCTGAATCATTTCCAAATACTTTTTAGCGGCTTAGGAAATGGGCTGGGGTGCTCAAGTGTCCAATAAAACTATAAATTTTCCGGAAAGTATTGGACTCCTGTCCCAAAAGAGCCTTATGAGGGTCACAAATTAAGCCCCAACGAATCGGATCCTATGGTTACTGGTCAGGGTCTGAGCAGGGTTTCTTTCTTGGATGCAACATTAAAGCCTGGAGCTCACATGAATGAGAGCAGGCCACTTTTCTATCAAAAACTGGCCCAATTAGGTTCTAAACCCGGCCACGCCATTGCATCTTTATAACCAGCCTACTGAGACATTTATTTAAGAGTTGTCTGCGAAATTGTTTTGTCAAGTTATTGTACTGGTAATTCGGAGTTGAATTTGGGCAGTCACTCAGCTGGTATTAGACTAGAGTGTGATTGAATTCCGAGCAAGACGAATATTGGTAATTGGCGAGATGCAGGCAGATGAAGCCATCCTGCTCCTATGATAGACTCCACGGCACGCTTGCGTGAGGTGGTCGCCGTCCCGATCGTTTCTAGCAAAGTTGTAGGATAGATTGCTTGCAACACCTTAACTCCTCGCCTATATGTAGACGGTAATCTTGGTACAATTGCTCGCGTTCGAAAATCTGCGTTGAATGGACACCAACGACACCTTGACCCCTCGCTTATATTGAAGCGGTAATCTCGGTACAATCGACGATTGACCCCTCGCTTATATTGAAGCGGTAATCTCGGTATAATCGACGATTGATGCGGTAGAAGACGCCACACACAACTATGAATTGTTATATGATAAGTCAAATTGAATCTCAAAGAAATAACTAAGAAAAATACTTAGAAATTCTTCAAAGAACCAAAAGTAGAGAATAACCTCACAAATATATTGAATAATGAAAAATAATGTATATTGTGTTTGATTACATCAACTTGAACCTCTATTTATACTACTCAAAACAATCCAAATTCTAATAGGAATTGAAAAAGAAATCCTAATTAAAAAGAAATCCTAATTACAATAAAATTTAAAATTAATTCTAAATCCCAAAAATTTTCCCAGCCACGTGCTAATTATGCTGACACTTTCCAAGCCGCGTTAGGAACTCGAGCAATTACCGCGTAATTAAGAAATTCCCATAAACCAAACAAGAACCAAATGCGTGGCTGTCAAGTAAGCTACTGTAATCACATGTATATATTCTAATTTCCTTATATTTTATGGCCCCACGTGACACATACATGTTGCTGACTATATATGTTAAGCCCACTTGATTTTCTCATGATACTGTGTGACGACCCTAAAATAGGTCCATTCCACCCAACCCATTCTGAGTCGTCAAATACATGGTACAGAAAATAACTACAACTTTATTACAACAATTGTCATGCAAAATACAACAACACATATACTGTGAGTTTGGATACAAATATATATCAAATGTGACATTGGACACCATCATGTATCAGCACCTCACAAAGGTACCTTACATAAAGGTACAGTCAAAAACTGTTTTAGAAATTAGAATCTTTGGGAAGTGCTCAAGGAAACATTCGTACATGGGACGCCATGCTTCTAGGTTATGATAGATATCATATGGCCACAGAATTATCCTTGGTTGACCCAATAGACCCCAAAGAAAAATGAGAAGATTACAATCATATTCTTCCCAATGGTGAGTCTTCTCTTGACTTATCATTATCTCCACTGTCTCTAATTGAGAATTATACTTCAAACAAACACCAAGATTATATAGGTAGTGCTCGTAGATATACTCAGCAAGTGGATGAGCACAACCTTGTCTTATGATGACACGAGGTTGTATGTCATTAGACATCTTGTATGATAGTGACAAAACACCCTTTCAACGTTGGTTTCGCCTCACCCTATTTTCTTCACCAAATATAACTACTAAATGATGACCACCGTTCTATTCCCTTGTTACCCCCGCTCGACCCAGCTACACTCTTATTACCTGAAAAGAATTGTGAGACAAAAGGGTGAGCACAACTAGCCCAGTAAAGAATATCATGACCAAAGATAAATAAATTATCAATAGTCTTCATCAGTAATAAATCAGAGATTTAGGACATATGGTAGATGATAAAAATTTCAACCATAGTTGCAGCGGAACGAGCAATCCATTAGAAGAGTCAAATAGACTATAAAGTCTATTATCTTCTCCATGTTAAAAATCCACCAATAATATTTTATCCCTGTAATATCAATCAACAATTCTGGTCCACAATCATATGAATAACTCATAATCATAACTGTAGTTCTAAATTCCTCTTCTCATCCAGGACGAAGATAATTTTCATCACCTATCTTTGCCTGAAACATCAAAGATTATGGTTACACCAAATCACATTTCCTGTTCATAATCATACTAATAACTTCATCTTTGCACCACGGCCAAAGATATTCATTTGTATTACCAGTTGGTCATGTTCATCTCAACACTTGTTCATCTTTGCACTATTGACCAAAGATATTCAACATGTCATCTTTGCACTACGGGCCAAAGATATTCATCAACAATTCATCTTTGTACTACAGGCCAAAGATATTCATCAATAATTCATCTTTGCACTACAAGCCAAAGATATTCATCAATAATTTATCTTTACATTACAGGCCAAATATATTCATCAACAGTTCATATTTGCACTATAGGCCAAATATATTCATATCTCAAAGAAATATATAATCATTTCAGAATTTATATAAACAATAATTATAACCATGTTAATCAATTCATCTTTACACTTAAGCTAAAGATATTCAATTATAAATTCAATGGTTATGATCATACCAGTTAACAATTCATCTTTGCACTACAGGCCAAAGACATTTTTCAGTCACGATCATACCAATAATTTACCCATCTTTACACTCAAGTGAAAGAGAAATTCAACATCAGGGTTATAAAAATATTATATATGATAATAAAAATAATATAATCAATATATAGATTTAATCTCAAGAATAATATTCATAACTCAACTATAATTTGGTCAGAAAAAGAAACCAATTTTGTCATGAATAGTAACTCGTGAATAGTAACCCATGAATAGTAACGCGTAAATAGTAACTCGTGAATAGTAACCCCGACTCAAAAAGGTAGAAATTTCATAATAAAATCCATACCCATTATTTCGGTATAATGATATTGAAAGAATAACATTTCTTAAATTTATAAACAATTTATTTTAATTGTTTATACTTTACTAAAATAATGTATTTAATCATTCCAAAATGCCAAACTCATAAGATTTCATCACCAATAACCAAAACCCTCATCAAAAATCTGCATATACCTCATATAGGATTCTCAAGTCATAAAATCCTATTTTTCAATTTTCTTACTTCACATAACATATTTAATTCATTTACTCATAACTAGACCATTTTCATGAAAAATACCAAATCAGTTCCAAAAATATTTTTTTTCTGGAATTTAGCATAATATAGTCCCATAGTGAACATATATTTTTCTCAGAATTTTTAAAAGTCATTTACTATTTTTCATATGGCCAAAACAGCCGAATATTTAGACATTTATCAAAAATTGTACTTTTGTCCAAAAATTCTGAAATTCACAGAGTATACTCCTATCATATACATGTACTCCCAATAAAAATTTCATCAATTTTGGAGTTAACCACAAGAAGTTATAAGCGGTTACTTTTAAAATAGTCTTTTCTTATAAAATTCATAACTCTTAATCTATACATCTAAAAATCACCATTTTTGGACACAATCAAGAAAACTCATCAAAATATCATTTTAAATTTTTTCAGAATTTTTGAAGGTCAGAAAAATTACGAAACTGAAAAACATAACAACCCTTAAAATCCCCTACTATCCCTTACCTCAAAAGAGTAGTACTTCTGATCGATATAAGGCTGAATAAAACTTGCACTGATGAATAAAAACTCACAAAGTATCTAAATACTCACAAAATACACTCAATAATCTAGAGAGAGAAAGAGAGAAAACTTATGAATTCTGGTGTGATTTTCAATTCTAACTTAGCTCTCTATTTATAGGAAAATGTTAGCACGCCGAAGCAGACTTAACCTACAACCTGATGGCTTTACCTGCTACTATTCCCACCCACCATATTTGAATAAAAATCTCAGCACATTTCTTCACCAACCAAGAGTGAGGCCCACCAATTCTAGAATTTTCCACCAAAATGATTAACTCTGAAAATTCAACAATTTCTGAACCAATCATCTCGTAAAATTCATAACAAATTATACGTTCATTTTTAACGGTTCAAAATTTGTGGACATATACTCAACTTATATATGTATAACATTTCCAAATATTACCACGATCCAACGGTCGGATTAAAAATAATAACCCTCGTAAAATATCTCAAAAACCCTAATTTGATTTTCAATACCTCCGTTCCGACAAAAATACAGATAAAACACCTCAACATTAACTCCTTCATTTTTAACCACAAAAATATATCTATCATTTATATCCACATAAAATAAATATTTCCTTATCATATGAATCAATAATTAATTATTCACAGATAATATTACAGAATCACATTTATGACAACCAGGCCGTTCCCAGGAAAGAGGGGGCTTTCCAATAAGGATTTATCCTTATTGGAGTGCAATTAGGTGACCAAACCTCTCCTTAGACAGAACTTTCTAGACATTGTCAATAATGTTATCTAATAATATTATTTAAATAATATGAATTATTGATCTGATAATGGGAAATACTATGCAGTGACAATTATTGAACAACAATAATATAAAATTTTAACGTAGCAATTATTGAATCAATAAAATAAAATATTGAACAGTAATTACTGTAACAATTATTGAGTAGTGCCTTCTTACGTAAGAATCAATAATTTCAAAAATACTATGCAATATCGTGTGCTACTGTGCAATAACGCGTATTACTGTATTTTAACCACCGGGTATTTCAATAGTATTAACGGTAACAACTACGCCGTTATTTGTAAAAACTCAAATTTGTCATTTTCTTCATCCGACAGTAATTCGTTATGGGGCCCACAAATAGCTGCGCCGTCGTACGAATATTCCCCGACAGAAAGAATATTCCACGACCAAACGAATATTCCTCGACAACAATGATTATTTTATAACCACTTGCTTATTTTGAAAAAAAAATTCACATTTCACCCATAGCTTTAAACTTTTATCAATTTAACCATTTACTGAATAGTAATTATAAGAAAAATTAAATACTTTTATTTCATAAAATTCGGGGTCTTACATACTGCATATGTTAAGTCTAGAAAAAAATCCTTCTTCACTTGGAAATTACGTTAGCGCCACTTGGTAGGATACTAAATTTCAAAATTGAATACTGCCCATAAAATCCGGCTGCCCATAAAATCCGTGACCAATAACGCTAGATTATCTAGATGATTTGCATGGTTTGCATGTGCTAAATTAAATTGGCCAATTGGGTTGGTTTTACTTGGACTTTATCTTTTAACTTTGAATTGAGCTCCTTGAGCCTTTTCTCCGATAAACTTGAATCTTTTTATGGCTCGAACTAAAGGTTTTGAAATCATATTCCTTGACGCTCGAGTCGATAGATTGACGAAAATTTTAAACCCGGTCAATCTGTCATTATTCCCCTCCTCTTCAAAAGGATTTGTCCTCAAATCTGGCATCCGCTCCCCTTGAAAAGGATTTGTCCACAAATCTGATCTTACATCAAAACAATTAAAGTTAGAATCACCAAACAAAACATAACCACAAGTCTCACCTGGAAATTTAAATGAATAAGCAATATCAGCAACGCAAGCAAGGATTTGAAAAGTTCCAACTCCTCCTAGATCAAATATCAAAATGAAAAACTCTTCATGTGATAGATTCTCCCAATGATGAATTCCTGGATTAAACGAAAATCTTATGATCTCGATCATTTTCAAACATAACCACGTCAATGATCCTGGGTCAAATAGCAACCTTTGAAACTTGACACATTGCAATCGAAAGCTCTCTTGACTTCCTAGATTAAACACAAAATCAATAAGTTCCTTTTGTCGAATCACAAAGAAAGTAAATAAACCAAAATCATATGCATAGTCTACTAAAACAATATTCAAAACACTTCCCTGTAGACTCTCAATGCATTGATCGAATTGAATTGCACGATCCATGATTCCCTCTATGAATATGATCCTATCACGAATCTGCAAAACACAACCAACCTTTCTCTTTCCATTGAAATTAACACAATAAAGAACAAATAATGTTATCAACGGATTAAAAAGGTCACAACCAACTTCACAAGATAAAAACTCAATAGCATACTTATTATGACAAACAAACTCAACACATGCTATAGAATTTTACAAATTATTGACAAAAATCGGAATATCATCAAAATAGAGAATAATTTTTCTCATAAAAGAATGTAAAATATAATTCAACAATTCCATGGAAGTATGCAATGCCTTAGCTAATCCAAGTGAACTAACTAAACATGAAAATAACTCATCCCTCAAACGATCTTGATGATAAATACTTGTTGAATCAAAACCATATGATAGCAAATCATGCAATAAAGATTGCTCGAACGGACAAACATGATAACTACCATTGTCAACTAACGACAACTCATGTAAAGATTGACTAACATGAATGTAAGACCCCAAATTATTAATAAATAAAATTTAATTCCTCTATTTATTATTTTGAAATAGTAAGGGTTGATTTGATTAATGTGGTTAGTTATGGGTAAAATGCGTAAATATTTTAAATAAGCAAGTGGTCCTAAAATATTCATTGTTGTCGGAGAATATTTGTTTGGCCGTGAAATATTCTTGTTATCGGGGAATATTCGTACGACGGCGCAGCCTTGTGTGGGCCCCATAACGGAAAGCGATTGGATGAAGAAAATGACAAAAACAAGTTGTTTATAAATAACAGCGTAGTTGTTACTGTTAATACTGTTGGAATATCCGGTGGTTAAAACACAATAATACGCGTTGTTGCACAGTAGCACACGGTATTGCACCAATTATTGATTTTTACGTAAGAAGGCATTACTCAATAATTGTTACAGTAATTACTGTTCAGTATTTTATTAATTCAATAATTACTGCGTTGATATTTTATATTACTGTTGTTTTAATAATTGTCACTACACAGTATTTTCTATTATCGGAGCAATAATTCATATTATCTAAATAATATTATTACATAACATTATTGGCAATGTCTAGAAAGTTCTGTCTAAGGAGAGGTTTGGTCATCTAATTGCGCGCCAGTAAGGAGAGATCCTTATTGGAAAGCCCCCTCTTTCCTGAGAACTGCCTGATTGTTAGTAATGTGATTCTGTAATATTATTTGTGAATAATTAATTATTGATTTATATTGTGAGGAAAATATTGATATTATGTGGATATAGACGGAGAAAATTTTTTAAATATGACAATTGTTGTAAATTAATATTTTATCTTTTTCTGATAAAATAATTCATTTAAATATATTATTTTAATAATATATTAATGGTGATATTTTTATAATGAATGTGGGATATATGAATAAATGAGGAGGAACAGTATTTTTGTTGGATTAAATGTTTAACACATGTTTTGTGTGTTGGTGGACACAATTCTTGATCGAAAATTTATTATAGACTGTAAAATCGTCCGTTTATGGATTTCGGTCAATTTCTGTTTGGAATTAGGAAAAACTTTCTTCTGCAAAGTGGTAGAGAATTGAATTTCCTATAAAAAATTGTGAGATTCGAATTTTCTGACAAAAGGGCTATTTATTATGAATTATTGAAGTTCTGAAGTTTCGAAATAATTGATTTTTGGAAGTTTTAATTATAATTTTAAAGAAAAACGTTTTTTGCAAATTAGTGGGCTCAACATGTGATAAGAATGGGCTGAATTCAAATCTTCTAAGGTGGGCTTGACAATTTTGTAAATATAATATTATTATATTCAATTTTTTACTTTGGTGTTCTAAGCATTTTTCTATAAATAGGGTGCTTAGGTTAGAATTGAAAATCACACCAGAAACTGAAATCTTCTCTCTCTTTCTCTCTCTATATTAGTGAGTGTATTCTTGTGAATATTCTAATACTTTGAGTATTGCTATACGGTGCAAGTTCAAGTCATAGCCTATATCCGGTGTTTCAACTAGAAGTACTGTTTTTACGAGGTAAGGGATGTTATTTCTTCTTAAATGATATTATTTTCTTCAATATCATTATGCTGAAGTATTGGTTGGAAATTTTTATCAAATTTGGAACTTTTCATGTCGGGGTTACTATTCATGAGTTACTATTCACGAATTACTATTCATGAGTTACTATTCACGAATTACTATTCACGAATTACTATTCACGAGTTACTATTCACGAAGCATAATGATATTTTTTGTGAAATTTCTATCTTTTGGTGTCAGAATTACTATTCACGTATACGACACTATTTACGAATATGGTACTATTCACCGAAAAATAATTTTTCTTCTTTTTGTCCTAAATATCTATTCTGGATACTAGCTTTGATTGTATCCATATTTTGATCATTCTTGAATTTTACTCCACCATGATTATTTATGAGGTATTTTTGGACATGGAATAGCTGAAATACGAATCCTTAATATTTACTCTTTTATTTCACTGGATTCGTTTTTTTAAAATATTTTTCATCATCCTCAGTCTTAAATGATGATATAACTGAATATCTTTGGCCTGTAGTGCAAAGATGAATGATTTCTGATAAATATCTTTGGCCCATAGTGCAAAGATGAACATGTGTTGAGATGAACATGACCAACTGATGAATATCTTTGGCCTGTAGTGCAAAGATGACTATTTAGTTCCAGATATTTATTGATTGATGTTACAGGGATAAAATGTTGATGATGGACTTTTAAATTCATAGATAATTGTAGATTTCATTCTCTACGTAACTCTTCTATGAATTATTATTTTTCGCTACGAATATTGATTTAAAACTTGTTGTCTATTGTATTCTATTAAATTTTTCCCTGTTGAAGACTAAGGATAATTTGTTGTATATTATCTTAGTCATAATATTCTTTACTGGGCTAGTTGAGCTCACTCTTTTTCTTGTTGTTCCATTTTTCTTCTCAGGAGGCGAGAATATAGCGGAAACTAATTGGGGTGTGGAGTGATGGTTCAAAACAGTTGTTTTAGTAGTCCTCACTATTTTATAAAATAGTGTATCAATAATGAGGACTTATTTGAGTGTGGATATTGTCTAGAAGATAATATTTGTATTTAAACTCACAGTATATATGTTGTAGTATTTTGCACGACAAATGTATTAATAAAGTTGTAGTAGTTTTTGTACCATGTATTTGGCGACTCAGAATGGGTTGGGTGGAATGGACCTATTTTAGGGGCGTCACAATGAAAACCTAACTCAACATATGGATAAGAAAACCTAGAATAAATTTCATGCAAATAACATCGAAAATAAGAATATATATCATGATCATAAACTAACTCAACAAAAATTAAATATCCTCCATAGTTTATGATAAAGACGATTCTACCATCAAAATAGCTAACAACAAATTCTATGGAAGCATGCCAAACATGTTTTAAATAACTCATGAAAACACTAGATGCATCAGTTAATCTAACAGAAATAACTATCCATCTAAACAACTCACATGTTAAAACGATTTCCCATTTATCACAGTCATGCACACTAATTTGATTAGGTATTGTCATCACATGAGCACCTTCAAGTGTAGATAAAACACGAGTACTTGGTAATCTATCAAGCATATTATCCAAACAAGAAAAAGAATAACGATACTTGTTTACCAATTCAAAATCGACGAACAAACTCGTTGTCCCCTCCTCCTTAGGTACTATAATCTCATAATCATCATATGAACTCATGTCTTCTCTCACGATACCCACTTGCATCAATTCTCCAACCCGCCTTGATAACTCCGTCGTCTCCTCAGGAATACTATCAGCTGATCGATACGGAATGATAGCACGGGGTATGTCATCAACAATCTGTATAAGAGACAAGACAAAACAAAACTAGACAAAGAAGAATCATTAGTGTTAGTATTCAAAAGCGCCGTCTTGTACGAATGTACAGTCATTGACTTTTCAAAATATAACTCATTTTTCAACTCACTCTCTTTTTCATAGCCATATATTTCTTCTCTCTCTTCTTTATGCTCACACTCTCGTTTGTTTTTCTCTCGTTTATTTTCAAGCTCACTCTTTTCATTCTCTTTTTTCTCAATCTCTCTTTTCTTTTCATTCTTACTCTTTTTAATTTTTTCTTTTACATTATCAATCTTTTGAACAATTTCTTTTTGTCGATCTTTTCCACATGTATTTTCTTTTACAAACTCGTCTTCTTGATGACTTTCTTTCGGATGTTCACCAACTTGCTTTAGATTATGAATTTCATCTTGAACACTCGAACCCAATAACTCTCCTTGGACTGCATATTCTATAATTTCTTCTTGCATTTGATCACGATCTTTTTGTAAATACATTAGATCGTCACGAACTTGCTCGGACGTCATAGGACAAAGGTTGACCCTTATTCGATTGTGTACCAATGAATACTTATTAGTACAACTGTTATGCTTCGCGCGCCTGTTGTGTCCCCATGGCCTCCCAAGTAACAAATGACAAGTATGGATTGGAACTATATCGCATAATATTTCATCTTCATATCTGCCAATGCGAAAAGAAACTGACACTCGTCTAGTCACCATTACCTCCTCACAATCGACGATCCCTTGCATCTTGTAAGGCCGAGGATGTGCAACTGTTGACAACCCTAGTTTCTCCACCATTGTAGTGCTAGCAATGTTAGTACCAATATCACAATCAATTTTTACAATGCATACCTTTTCTTGTACTAGAATCCTAGTATAAAACATATTCTTTTGTTGCATTGTTTCTTCCTCGTTAGCTTGCATACTTGTAGCTTTTCTAGTCTCCCATGACTCTCCAAGAATCGCATGATCTTCTTCAACTTTTATTTCCTTAGACAATAAATGTTCCTTCTTGTGCTCCATAGGTTTATGAGGCTGCTCCCTACATCCATTATAATTATATATGATGCCTCTCATAATCCTTCTCCCATGATTTCCACCACTCATCCACGCCAGATTTCATACGAACTCTGGGTCTTCTTTCCAATGGCTCCTCATAGCCCAACATATTTACTGCAAAACAAGGGTTAGTAGATAAAAAATTTTCTCACACACTCCCTTACGTGTTTTCACTCGAATCAATGATTCACTCGTATATACTCTCAATAAATTGGCTTTTACCCTCAATTAATCTCACTACTAAGCCTTTTACCTCAAATATTCTCTCTAATAGGTTCTTATTGAATTCCCTAGCAAAATTCTTGGTTTTACTAATCAATTCAAAATTACTTATCACGAAACAAAAATATAGATGGTGTAACTATCAGAATACCACAAAATCACCGATTGATTGCCTTGTACTCCTCTTGTATGCTTCAGATTTGTAAATTGTAGCTCCGTTTCAGAATTGATGATGATGGAAAGGTATGAAATCTTTGTTGGAATTTGATGATTTCATGGTGTGCGACAAGTTTGGTTAGCACAATGAAAATAGAATATGAATTCTTCTTTTTTTTTTCTTTTTTTTTGTACTCTTTTTTTTTTCTTTTCTTTTCTTTTTTTTCTTTTTTTACAATATATATTTCGACAGAAAATTAAAGATAAATAACTCGCTAGAAAAGCTTAGCTTTGATGCCAAATGATAGACTCCACGGCACGCTTGCGTGAGGTGGTCGTCGCCCCGATCGTTTCTAGCAAAGTTGTAGGATGGATTGCTTGCAACACCTTAACCCCTCGCCTATATGTAGACGGTAATCTTGGTACAATTGCTCGCGTTCAAAAATCTGCGTTGAATGGACACCAACGACACCTTGACCCCTCGCTTATATTGAAGCGGTAATCTCGGTACAATCGACGATTGATGCGGTAGAAGACGCCACACACAACTATAAATTTTTGTATGATAAGTCAAATTGAATCTCAAAGAAATAACTAAGAAAAATATTTAGAAATTCTTCAAAGAACCAAAAGTAAAGAATAACCTCACAAATATATTGAATAATGAAAAATAATGTATATTGTGTTTGATTACATCAACTTGAACCTATATTTATACTACTCAAAACAATCCAAATTCTAATAGGAATTGAAAAAGAAATCATAATTAAAAAGAAATTTTAATTACAATAAAATTTAAAATTAATTCTAAATCCCAAAGATTTTCCCAGCCACGTACTAATTATGCTGACACTTTCCAAGCCGCGTTAGGAACTCGAGCAATTACCGCGTAAATTAAGAAATTCCCATAAACCAAACAAGAACCAAATTCGTGGCTGTCAAGTAAGCTACTGTAATCACATGTATATATTCTAATTTCCTTATATTTTATGGCCCCACGTGACACATACATGTTGCTGACTATATATGTTAAGCCCACTTGATTTTCTCATGATACTGCATATGTTAAGTCTAGAAACAAATCCTTCTTCACTTGGAAATTACGTTAGCGCCACTTGGTAGGATACTAAATTTCAAAATTGAATACTGCCCATAAAATCCGGGTGCCCATAAAATCCGTGACCAATAACGCTAGATTATCTAGATGATTTGCATGGTTTGCATGTGCTAAATTAAATTGGCCAATTGAGTTGGTTTTACTTGGACTTTATCTTTCAACTTTGAATTGAGCTCCTTGAGCCTTTCCTCCGATAAACTTGAATCTTTTTATAGCTCGAACTAAGGGTCTTGAAATCATATTCCTTGACGCTCGAGTCGATAGATTGACGAATATTTTAAACCCGGTCAATCTGTCATCATCCTAGGATTTCCTCCCAATTCTCGTCTCACTCCAGCCCAGGTCTTTTTAGTTCTTTATTTAATTACTCTGTTTTTATACGGTGGGAACCTGGCTTTTTTATTATTATTTTTAACCAATTGGGTTATACGTGTTCGCAATTTGCTGATTATCAGCTTTATATTGAGTTATTAGAATAAGCTCATATATATAATATGTACTTTAGTATACAAATTTGTGAAGAAAAATAATAAAGAAAAGTTCATGGCATGATATCCTTTATCTCTTGATAGATTTAATTGAAGGAAGTAAAAGAAGGCAAAGTAGTTGTTGCTCCGCAAGTACTAGGCTGGCTGCATTGCTGATCTTGTTCAACCCTATGTTAAACTGAATGATTTGTTTCTATCCTTTCCAGAAAGTTATTTCATCTTTTTGTGAATCTTGCACATTGGCTTTATTATGTCAACCGTTTTAGCCGTTAGCCGTTAGCCGTTAGCCGTCACCCAATACCTTGACTTCAGTAAAAACAAACCTAACCATTGTGCCAAAAGCCCATGAAATGAAAAGGAGGTTTCTAATTATCTAACTCATTTGAGACCATAACAGACTGCTTCATTGTGTAGAGTAAGACTGTGCCAACCATTTGAGACCAAAACTTATTTGTTGTGGTTCCACTGGATTATAAGCCACGTAATCTGTCAATCTTGTAGCTTTTAGCCTGTCAGTTGAGAAAAAACCACAAGAACTGATGAAGCACTTGAATTCTAACCGTATAGCCCTTTGGGATTGTAACATATTTTGAGATTTCAAAAATCTATCTTATAGCGTAGCAGATAATTTTTTATATAATCATATTTTCTTAGAAGTGTTATATTATTACTCATCTAAACATTTTAGGTCAAAGCGGCATATAAAAGGAAGGTCTGGGGGACTCATCCGGATTGTTTTCCAGTTCCTCAAAAGCCTCATGCAGAGTGCAAATTCAAAATGGTAAACATCTGGTGTATTAATAGTTGCAGAGTTAAAGTAATAGGTCAAAAGGTGGACATTTTGTCAAATCAACTGTTTCACTTGGACTTCAAAAAAAAAATTTGTTTTCACTTGGATAAGTATTATTTGAATAATTTTGCACCTTTCTTGTCAAGTTCTTTTAATATTAATCCTTCTGCTGTTTCTCTGATGTTGGCTTCACGATAGAAGCCAAACAGCCCAACTACAAAAATACTCGTTTGTAATTCTGTTATTTCTGTCAGATTTTGTTTTTACTTTCTTCTACCATAAATTGAAATGGAATCTTACACATATCTGAGCTATAGCATTCTTTAGCATTTTTGCCAGTTTAATTGGTTATATTTGCTTGGGACTGAGATAATTGCTTGATGCAGATTTCAGAAGCCTACACATGCCTGTTATCTGGTAACTCTCATCTTTACATGTTTGGGAAGATCTGAAAGCTATCCAAAATGTCATGGTTTGCAAACTCATCAACCAACTACAGAAAAATTTAATAGAATCATCCTCATGACATCCATATATACATGTACACACGCACACACACACACATATAACTTTTAGACCGGACCCTAAATTACCTCCGCACCATGTTGAATGTATGTTTTACCCTTTTCTTTTTGAGCGGGTGGTTTAGGTCCCGTTTACTCTCTCAATGCATATATGATAAATTGAAGAATATAAGTATTGTTAATTAAGACACTTTGCGTGGAGTGTACTTTTGTAAGCTGTGAAATTCACTTGAGGTTTCTCATCACACTGATAAAATGACTTGTGTTAACTGTCAATTTCAATGAATGCTATACGTAGTTTTGTTTCTAGCTTGGAAGCTGATTGATGATCTTGGTTCAATTCTTTGTAATGTGTGTTCAATTTCTTACTATATAGATGATCCCTGTATGCATAATTAATTGTGAATCTTCATCTATTGGTACGGGAATTCAATAGTTCTTATTGCTAAATTTAGTTACTTGCCTCTCTTATATAAGTTCTCTCAATCAACTGACTGAATAAGATAATTACGGTAGCCACCTCTGGGGCTGGAGTTAATTTTAGCACAATATGCCATTTAAAGGTCCAAGTTTGCAAACCATGATAAGATTGCTAATTGCATTTTTGTTATAAAAGATTATGAACAAAGTATCCTCCAGAGAATACAAGTTTATATTTGATTTAACAAGCTAAGTATTTCATATCACGGCTATCACAGGTGTAAGACAAGACGGTTCAACTTCAGGTGATATACTTTTTAACGAACTTTTTCTTAGTAAGACTTAATATTTCTTGAACAGGTACATATTCAATAGTTGTGAGAACAGGAGTTCCAAGATCACATGGAGGAAGAAGGAATCATGCTCTCATTGGGGTCCCTTTCCTTTTTATCATTCTGGGAACATTTGCACTTGGCGGGTCAAATGCAGCAAGGTGAATCATGATCTCAACTCCAGAAATAGTCATTTCTTTTAAGCTGTAAGTCGGTCTAAATGGTTATGTTCCTTGGTGCTTATTTTTTACCCCTTTCTTTTATCAGGGCTTACAAAAGGCAGAAGGAGGCATATCGTCTCATAATCCTTTTCTTCCTTGATCATAAATGCGGTGATCAGATGGATTAGTTCCTGTCCAATGTCTTGTGTATCTGAATAATACAACATGCATAATCATACGACTATATCTGAATTCTTGTTTGCTTAGAAAAAACCTCACTTGAACAATGCATTTAATTTTTATTTAAAAGAGATTTATTTTCTTTTTGCATCGGTTGACGCAGTGAAAATGGAGGAAAACCAAAATGAGGTTCCCATCAAATGCGTGGAAACCAATGGCGTGCTCCCCAAAATTTATTGAACATATTTTGGCAAAAGGAAAATAAATTATGAAATAAATATGCGCTGATAATGGCTTTCACAGAGTATTTTATTGATGTTCAAAAAAATATTAAGAAAAACTTGTAAAATTAAACTTACACACGCTAACCACAAAAGAAACCAGTTTTCTCGACAGGTTATTAGGATGTTCATTCTTTTAACGGGATCCGGATCCTCTATGAACGATTTTTCTGTGAGGATTTTGTGAGAGTTTTACTGTGGGGTTGACGTCGTTTTTACAAGTTGACAGAAAATTAGAAGTCATCAAACGCAGTTTATTTTTACCAAACAAACGAAGTAAAGCAAAAAGAGTACATTTAAAATAGTATTTGAGTTGTGATGGTGATTGTCTCCGTTGAGCAGTGTATCAAGAGAGGTAAAATAAAACGATTATTAATAATAAAAAAAGATATAAATGAATATGTAAATAATAATAATCGATAGGTCTAGAATATTTTCTTGGTTGACTAAGACGTCCCAATGGTTTGAGTAAATAATAATAATATTTTTAATGGTGAGAGTAAACTCTTTTTATAGAACAGATAAATACAAATTATAATAATAATAATAATAATAATAATAATAAATAATATAAATAAACAAACAAAACAATAATAAACGAAAAATAACTAAAGCCACATTGAAAACATTAACGATAATTATAACCGATATATTTATTCATTTTTTTGAGCCAAATTTGTAGTTATCCTAATATTAATAGCAAGCTAAGTAAATATAAAAAAAATCATATACCGAATAATCAAGAAATTTAAAATAATTATATGTAAAAATAAACGGCGTTTGGTGGTTTCTAATTTTTTATCAACTTGTAAAAAAAAATTCTTATCAAAACGACGTCGTTTTGATACACAGACAAAAAAAAGAATTGTGAGCCATTGGATTTTCTTTTTGATGTATTGTCAACTCACAGCAAAACTCTCACAAGATCCTCAAAGAAAAATCCTCATAGAAGATCCGGATCCCTTCTAAAATATTATCCCAGTTTCCGTGTTTATCTAAAACAATTAATTGTACACCTCCATTATTTCTTCAACACACAGGATTCTTACTACTACTTTTTTTTTTTCAAATGTTTTTAATCTTGGTGATGAATTTATAAGCAACGTTGATCATTTACCAGCTTGAAATTTTAGCACCTGGCTTGATTATGGTTAAAATTTATTATAACTTTCCACTTACGAATACCAATTACAAAGCAAATCTGTCCTAATCCATAACTCGATACTGTTGTCCAAAAAAATAACAATAGGAATAAGGGACAACGAAGGCATATCTTAAGAACTTGAATACACATGCAAACTTGAAGCAAGTAAATAGTATTCCAGCGATGAGCAAGTTCATGTTGTAACCATATCATCTTCCAGTATATTGTTGGCCAATAAATTTATGGCTTTGATTTAGAAAGGAAAAAAAAACAATATAACTTCACAGCCTGATCTTTGCCGGACGGAAGTCCCCGAAGCTTCAGGCACATTGTTGCTGAACTGCTAGACGTTATATGAACTGGAGACCTACCCCTATCCATAAGCTTCAGTTCTACGCTGAAACAAAACATAACCAATCTCTTCCAGCTCCTATTTTGAAACATTTTACTGTTGAAATATTGCAAGATGAAGTTTACTTCAATAATGCATCAAATGGACATAAACATCAAACAAAAACCATGTAGAGGATAGAGTCTCATGACATGAACATGATGATCATGTCTGCAGAGAGCTACTTATTACTGCACTCTGCAGAGTCCAGCAAACTTAATAGTCATACTGTTTGATGCTTCCTAAGCACGGAATTTCTTATATTGAGATCCATGATATTTACCCAGCACAAAAAGAATGTAACCAAAAGCCTTCAGTAATGTAATAGAGTTCCCTTCTGCCATATTGTAAACTTCTCCCTAGATGAACTTTTCCAAATGTGAAGCACATTCCTCACATTGAATAATCTGAGCTTAAATATTTGAGTCGTAACCATCATTAGTACTTGACTAATCAAGCACCAGTTTCCGAACCTGCAGCACTTTTACATTCTGCAAGAGTAACAGTAATTGGTTGCCATCCTGACTGAGAATGTGTAATCCATCTCTTCACAGTTGTAATCATATTCAAGATCTGGAGTACCTCACCCAAAGCATGGTCTTTTAAACACGCATTTTTTAGGATTAAAGCTGCTTCATACCTGTGTAGCAGATTGATTAACAAAATGTATAACTATGCATTAATATTGAACCCAAAGCGGGCAAAAATATATTAAGAAAATACCTGCATTCAGAAGCCATTATTGCTGAACGGCCAGCAGAGGAAGTCAGAAAATTTTGTGTTGCATCCCACGTTGCTTTCGAATATTCATTCGGATTGCCACCAATAGGGTTCACACATTTCCATAGTCTCTCAATTCTACCAACATATAGCTGCACTGCGCCTAAATTTTGCTTCAATATCATTTTTTGTTCAAGTGCACAATCTAAGGCCTTTTTCACATCAATATTCTGGAACTTTGGATCACCATAATGAATACAGTCCTTTATGTTTGCTTCAGTAGGGATTAGCTTCTCCTGCTTTAAGGAATTCAGAGCAAGTAAGACAACCCCTATAAGGCCTTGAATGTATTCAGAAGGAAGTTGGAATTCTTGACCTTCATGAATGCCATTAGTCGAAGTAGTGTTAGAAGAGAAGGATGATATGGGTGGAACCTCAAGAACGTGAGGATTCCTATTGCTCAGCATATCATGTGATGGCTGTCTTGTGTACAAGGTTCCACCTTTTTGTGGTACACAAGGGGCAGCTAAATTTGGAGCCTCAATAGATTTGGGTTTGAAGTCCCCATTTTTTTTATAATAATTTGGAGGATTTAGAGAATAGTGGTTGTTCCCAGACATACTCAGCTTACAATTATTAGGCACATTTGTGAGTGGGGCAGAGGAAAATCTAGGACCATCAGGTTTTTGTGCTATGGGACGAAAAACATTGTTACAAGAGTTTGGCTGATAAAAGTAATCCGGTGTAAAAAAAGGTCGCGGTCGAGTGTAGTGACTATGCTGGTTTTCTATGATACTAAAATTGTCATTGTTCCCTGAGTGGTCAGAATTGCTAGGAAATAAATTGGGAGTAGACCTACTTGCAGGGTTGACAGGTTCGCTAGCTCCAAAAAACTCGTGAGGAGCTCTCTTAAACTGTTGTCCTGGTGCACTTTCTGGCTGCTGAATGTAATTTAAATTATTGCTTTCTTGAATCCCAACTGGCATACTTGAGGATCTTGTAGTTATGCTAGGTTGGTTTGGGTTTTTCAAAACATACTTCCCTTTATCATTAGCATTACCAATCCCAGAAGGATTGAAGAACTTCCGATTACTGAGAGAAATACTTTCAGGATTTGAAAATGCAAGTTGGTTTTTTTGGAGTGTGCCGGGAACTGGACCCTGCGATATTTCAGGATTGAATGTATTGTTACCATTAGCAAGTTGTGATGTTTCCCCACTGGTTAGTGGGGATCCTCCTGCAAAAAGGCTTGTCCATTGCCATACACTTTTTGCAGCTGCAACAAGTGCAGCAGATGCTTGTAGGGGTTGTGCTAAAAGGATATTATATCTCCGCATTCGTAATTGATGAAGGGCATTGGAAAAATCCCTATCCCCCGAAATCAGTAAATAATTTGCAGGGGCAGGATTATCCACTGCCCAGAACAGCATATCAACTAAAATTTTCTTGTCACTAGCATCTTTAACACCTGATCATATATAAATATACCAAACAAATAAAATTAATCCGGATCAACATGCTATATAGCATTTAAACTCTAAGACTCTTAGTACTTGCATTTGTTGTATTTCGTGCATATATACAGTCAATCAGCAATCAGTTACAAACCTATGGTTTTATATAAATATAGTCCTTTGTGTTCTGTAACAAAATGTGCTTAAAACTTTACAGAGCACAGTGCATTTGAATTATGACCTTTATTGTGACAAGTCTGAAAACAATGATTGTAGTATTGTACAATTACTTTCAAGCTTCATTATCAAATTCTTATGATAAACCATTCTATGCTTAGGCTCATTCTCCATTTTATTCAAATATTCTTGAGAAACAAGTTCTCAGTCATTTTATTGAGTCTCACCAATTGGATGGAAATCATCATGACAAACGGAAGGTTCGAAGTCCATCATCAATTTCCAACAATGTTCTTGAGCCTAAAATGTCTCTTAAAACAAAGGATCACGGAAAATTCTCGTATGATGCTTGAAACTTGAGGGCGAAAGTGGGGAGTCTGATGGAGTGCACAAGGAAGAAAAATGTGTTTTTGAGTATTAAAGGCAGTAAAAACATATTTTGGAATACTGTCATAATTCTGTCTAGAAACACCCAAATGGTGCACTGTCAGAGGAACTCAACCCAGTACCAGAAACCAAACAAGTAAGGTTTTGGAAAGCAGACTCGTGTAGTTTTCCAGTGCTACTAAATTTTCACAGAGAAAAAATTGATCCACACTTGACCAAAAACATAGCACTTAATTTTGGGACAATTTAAATTTCTTGTTATTTAATAGTTGTCCAGCACATTGTCTTGGGAGTTGGGATAACTCAAGACATTTTTGAGATTCAACATTAAGGTCATGTTTGTTTGCAAAAAACATGTTTGAGATTGAACAATTTGTTTTAATTTAACACTACTTTGGACTATGTTATCCTTTGACCGAGGGACTATCCCTAAATGTGGGACTATGTCATATAAACCCATTTGATAACTTAAAAAGGGAGGACTATTAATCCCACATTCATCATGGTATAATCCCTCGTAAATAGCCTTAGGAATGACAAAAATTAGACCATACGACTGTTTAAAGGACTATATCTACCAAAACCTTTCTTAGATTTGTTCTTCAATTTTGATTTCTTTCTTCTTCTGTTGTATCTACTAAATAACATCTACAAAAAGTAATCATTTGACAACTAATAGCATAACTGACACAATACAATGCAAGCAAAATGAAACCCTAGCCCATCCTCCCCTCCTTCATATCACCAAATTAAGCCAGAATAAATCAATGAAATACACAAAACTTCCTTCAGGAAAACTGATTCACTAATCTTGAAATGGATACATACAAGGAAAAAAAGACGGAACAAATACATAGACATTCACAAACTTCATAGCATAGGTGTCAACTTTCAAATCAAGAAGTGAATTATTTAGAGAGAGAGAGAGGGGGGGAGAGTACCGGCGGGGACGTGATTGAGAGAAATGCCGGTACTGTTAAGGGCCTGTTGAACGGCGGGAGGGATGCGATTTGTGTCGCCGTAGGCGGAGATGGAAACGGGACCACAATAGTTCAATTTCACCAATGCCGAGCTTATATTCTGCGCTATTCCGTGCAGATCGAAACCCTGGGGCACCTGACAGTTCTCGATGTCCCACCACACCGACGTCTTCGCCGCCATGTACTGACCTTCTGCCGCTCCTCCTACTATAGTATTCGGCGACGACGTGGCTCCATCCCCAACCATTGTAGCGAGCATCTACTTCTAAAACTAGTTTTATTTCTTTTTCGGCCGGCCCTGTGATTGACAGATTTGTCTCACCGGATCTGCCTTTTCCCGGAGGTGGTGGCTTATATATTAAGAAGTTAATTATAAAAAATTAATATGCATTTTTGATATGTTTCAAGCCCCTAATTATATTTGAATAATGTTAGAACTACAAACTATTTTATAAATATTTAATAAACTGTTGATATGACATATTCTATCTCAACTTATTGTGTAGGGCTGAAAATTATATTAAAATAATTTATTGATCAATATGTATACCACATCAATAATTTATAAAATAATTTATGTATGTAGCATTACTAATTATATTTATCATGCGAAAAATGAGTGGGCCTTGATGTAAGACCCCAACTTTTATAAATAAAGATGAATTTTTTATAAATATCATTTTTAAATATTATGGAGTTAATTTGATATAATGTTATAGTTGTGGGTAATATTTATAAATTTTGCAAAGTATGCAAGTTGTCATATTATATTCGTTTGGTCGGGGAATATTCTTTTTATCGGGGAATATTCGTACGACGGCACAATCATTGGTGGACCCCACAACAGAAGTATAGTCGTAGTTAGAAAACGACAAAATTATCTTTCTATAAAAATAACGGCTGAGGTGTTACCGTTAAAACCGTTAAAACTGTTGAACTACCCGGTAGTAAAAGTACAGTAATACGCGTGGTTGCATAGTAACACACGGTATTGATTATTGATGCTTACGTGAGAAGTCACTCAGCTATACTCAATTATTGCTACAGTAATTGCTGCATCATATCTCTTAAATTATTGTCATAGTATCATCTGTATAATATGTTATATTATTAAATCAATAATTGAGACGTTGTGGTAAGTTTTGTTATTTTTATGGGGGGTCATATCATCATCTAAGAGTCTCTTCGTCAATAGTAATTACCGTCGTCAATAGTATTTACCTTGGTCATGTAAGACCCCAACTTTTATAAATAAAGATGAATTTTCTATAAATATCATTTTTGAATATTATGGAGTTAATTTGATATAATGTTATAGTTGTGGGTAATATTTAAAAATTTTGCAAAGTAAGCAAGTTGTTATAAAATATTCGTTTGGTCGGAGAATATTCTTTTTGTCGGGGAATATTCGTACGACGGCACATGTGACGCCCCCAAAATTAGGTATACATCACCCATCTTGAGTCGTCAGATACATAGTACAGAATACAAATACAACTTAATAATACAACTGTCGTGTACAATACGACAAAACATAAACTGTGAGTTTGAATACAAATATTATCTTCTAGAGAGTATTCATACTCAAAAGGAGTCCTCATTACATTTATTAACACACCATTACATAGAATAGTGAGGACTACTAACTAATACTATCATTCGGACCATCACTCCGTACCCCGACTTGTCCCAGCTACGTTCTCATTTCCTGAAGAGAACAGTGAAAGAAAGGGTGAGCTCAACTAGCCCAGTAAGAAATATTATGACTAAGATAAGGCAGAATAAATTATCATTAGCCTTCAACAATGTTAAACTGATAAAATATAATAGACATCAAGTTTAACTGTAGCGGAACAAGCAATCCATTAAAAGAGTCAAGTAGAAAATAAACTCTACTATCTTTTATGATTTAAAAAGTTTTTCAACACTGTAATCGCTGGGACTCAGCTTAATAAAATAATCCACATCATCGAATCACCCCTGCACTACGGCCAAGGATATTCGTATATTCATTAATGGTCATGATCATGCCAACAACTGTCCATCAATGCACTACGGGCCAATGAGGACTTTTACCACATCATTTGTAACATTACGGTCATGATTATACCGAATAATACCTGGTCATAATCATACCAAGTCCATCTATGCACTACATGCCACAGATGACTTTCAACATTTTATAAACATGAGGATGATGACAATGATATAAGAATTCAATAAAACAAGTTCAAGAATTAATTTATCCAGGAATTAACAACGTCCAAATTGTCAACATGATACTGCATTGTGGAGTAAAATTCAAGAATACTTAGAAGAATATTTTCTTGAAAAGATACTGGATGAAACGCAACTATCAAGGATATTCCACAAATTTCATGGAGTATAGAAGTCAAAACTTAACCAACTGAGTACAATAAAGAATGGAATAACAAAAGAAATCACCATGCATGCGATAGACCGCACAGACAGGTTATTCCAATAGAATAATAAATAATGGAACCAGGTCCGGCGTAAACGCACAGACAGGATATTCCGACAGAATAATAAATAATGGAACCAGGTCCGGTGTAAAACACACAGACAGGATATTCCAACAGAATAATAATAAAACGGAACCAGGTCCGGTGTAAAACACACAGACAGGATGTTCCAACAGAATAATAAACGGAACCAGGTCCGGTGTAAAACACACAGACAGGATGTTCCAACAGAATAATAGAAGAATGTCACCAAGTATAGGGTAGACCGCGTATACTGGTTATTCCAACAGAATAATAACAAATGGAATAACAGAAGTTCTCTTCATGAATATAAAAGAAATAATATTCCCTACCTTAAAATAACTGGATATTGGAAAAGTAATGTAGCAGAATACTTTTATTCTCTCTCTCTTATTCTCTCTATACTTTCTCTCTCTATAGCTTGAATGAATTCGTGAAAAATAATGAAGCCCTAGGCCTCTATTTATAGAAAAACTGAGGGTGGCTCTTGGTCTTAACGAAGGGTCAAATGACTCTTGGTCTTAACGAAGGGTCAAATGACTCTTGGTAATATTGAAGGGACAACTACTATTGACGAAAGTAATTACTATTGACCAAGGTAAATACTATTGACGAAGGTAATTACTATTGACCAAGGTAAATACTATTGACGACGGTAATTACTATTGACGACGGTAATTACTATTGACGAAAGAGACTCTTAGATGATGACATATGGCCCCCCATAAAATAATCAAACTTACCACAACGTCTCAATTATTGATTTAATAATATAACATATTATACAGATGATACTATGACAATAATTTAAGAGATATGATGCAGCAATTACTGTAGCAATAATTGAGTATAGCTGAGTGACTTCTCACGTAAGCATCAATAATCAATACCGTGTGCTACTATGCAACCACGCGTATTACTGTACTTTTACTACCGAGTAGTTCAACAGTTTTAACGTTTTTAACGGTAACACCTCAGCCGTTATTTTTATAGAAAGATAATTCTGTCGTTTTCTCAATCCGACAATAATTCCGTTGTGGGGTCCACCAATGATTGTGCCGTCGTACGAATATTCCCCGACAAAAAGAATATTCTCCGACCAAACGAATATTTTATAACAACTTGCTTACTTTGCAAAATTTATAAATATTACCCACAACATTATAAAATTAACTCCATAATATTCAAAAATGATATTTATAGAAAATTCATCTTTATTTATAAAAGTTGGGGTCTTACAACCTCCCCTTCTTATGAAATTTCGCCCTCGAAATTAGGGTACGTACCTGGTATGTCGAAGAGGTAAGGATACCTTGATTTCATTTCTGATTCTAACTCCCAAGTCATTTCCTCAACATCGTGGTTTCTCCACAAAACTTTGACTTGAGGTATAACCTTGGAGCGTAGAATATGTTCCTTCTTATCCAAGATTTGAACAGGAACTTCTTCATACGTCAAATCCTCCGCTATTTCGTCCGGTTCTAACTCAATAATGTGGTTCGGGTCTTCCACATATTTGCGTAACATGGATATGTGGAAAACGTTATGAACACGAGACATACTTGGCGGTAAAGCGAGTCTATAAGCCACAGTTCCTACTCGATCGAGGATTAAAAATGGACCGATGAATCGAGGATTTAGCTTTCCTCTCTTTCCAAATCTCGTAACTCCTTTCCATGGAGCAACACGTAAGAACACATGATCTCCTACATCAAATTCCACGTCCTTTCGATGAAGATCAGCATAACTCTTTTGTCGATCTTGTGAGGTTTTTATACGTTGTCGGATCGTTTGAATCTTTTCTGTAGTCATACGTACCAACTCCGGTCCCAACAACGTTGCTTCGCCCACCTCATCCCAGCATACTGGAGAACGACATTTTCTTCCATACAATGCTTCGAATGGAGCCATGCCAATACTTGCTTGATAACTGTTGTTGTAGGAAAACTCCACCAATGGTAAGAACTTGTCCCAACTTCCCTTGAAGTCAAAGACACAGAGTCTTAATAGATCTTCAAGAGTTTGAATAGTCCTCTCTGATTGTCCGTCCGTCTGAGGATGATATGCTGAACTAAATCGTAACTCCGTGCCCATAGCTTTTTGTAAACTAACCCAAAATCGTGAAGTGAATCTTGGGTCTCGATCAGAAACTATGGATACTGGCATACCATGCAGTCTTACAATCTCGTTTATGTACATACGAGCAAGACGTTCAAGTGTATAAGTTTCTCGTATCGGTAAGAAATGAGCAGACTTGGTCAATCTATCAACAATGACCCAAATCGCATCAATACCTTGAGAAACCCTAGGAAGACCGGTAACGAAATCCATGGTAATGTGCTCCCACTTCCATTCTGGAATTTCAAGTGGTTGCAATGGACCTTTTGGTACTTGATGCTCCGCTTTGACTCGTTGACAAGTTAGACACCTTGAGATAAACAACGCTATCTCTCTCTTCATATTGCTCCACCAAAATGTATGACGAAGATCATGATACATTTTGGTACTTCCAGGATGGATTGCAAACGGTGTGTTGTGCGCCTCCATCATGATTTCATACTTTAAATCAGGGTTGTTAGGAACACAAAGTCTGGAGTTGACTCGAAGTATTCCTTCTTCATCGATTCTTGCTTCCGGCATAGAACCTTCTTGCACTTTCTTCCTCATACGCATCAGCTCCAGGTCTGTAGCTTGAGCAGCTTTAACTTTATCGATTAAAGTCGGTTCTACTCGTATATTCGCCATCATCACATGGGTCCCTGGAGTCTTCAACTCTATCTCCATCCTTTGCAAGTCACACAAAATGGGCCTTTGCGTTGTTAATATTGCACTTGTACCCGCATATGATCTTCTACTCAATGCGTCAGCTACCACGTTCGCTTTTCCAGGATGGTATTGAATGGTATGATCATAATCTTTCAACAGTTCAAGCCAACGTCGTTGTCGCATGTTGAGTTCCTTTTGAGTGAAGAAATATTTGAGGCTTTTATGATCCGTAAAGATCTCCACTTTCTCCCCATACAAGTAATGCCTCCAAATTTTAAGTGCAAAGACAACAGCTGCCAACTCTAGATCATGAGTAGGATAATTCCTCTCATATTCCTTGAGTTGTCTTGATGCATAGGCTATGACTTTTCCATGTTGCATGAGAACGCATCCCAACCCTTTGCTCGAAGCATCACTGTAGATGACAAATCCCTCCGAGCCAGATGGTATTGTTAGAACAGGTGCTGAAATGAGTCTCCTCTTGAGTTCTTGAAAACTCTGCTCACATTCTTCGCTCCAACCAAACTTTGTATCTTTCCGAGTCAGCTGAGTTAATGGAGTAGCGATTCGAGAAAATCCTTCCACGAATCTCCGATAATAACCAGCTAAACCAAGAAAGCTACGTACCTCGGTCACTGATTTAGGTTGCTCCCAGCTTTGAATAGCTTCAATCTTTGCCGGGTCAACCGATATTCCACGACTTGATACTACGTGCCCAAGGAATGCTACCTCCTCCAGCCAGAACTCGCATTTCTTCAACTTGGCATAAAGCTTGTATTCACGAAGCTTTTGGAGTACCAGCCTCAAGTGTTGCTCATGATCTTCACGGCTTTTGGAATAAATAAGGATGTCATCAATAAAGACGACCACAAAATGATCCAAATATTCCTTGAATACCCGGTTCATCATATCCATGAAGGCAGCAGGAGCATTAGTCAATCCAAAGGACATGACTAGGAATTCATAATGCCCGTACCGAGTTCTAAAAGCCGTCTTTGGAATATCCTCAGTTCTAACCTTCAGCTGATGATATCCAGAACGAAGATCGATCTTTGAAAAGAATTGTGCTCCTTGCAACTGGTCAAACAGGTCATCAATACGTGGCAATGGGTACCTGTTTTTGATGGTGACATGATTCAACTCCCGATAATCAATACAAAGTCGCATACTCCCATCTTTCTTCTTCACGAACAGAACAGGAGCACCCCAAGGAGAAGTACTAGGACGAATAAAACCAATGTCTAACAATTCCTGCAGTTGGATCTTTAACTCCTGAAGTTCAATAGGAGCCATTCGATATGGGGCTTTGGAAATGGGTTTTGTACCGGGTTCAAGATCGATACAAAATTCAATTTCACGCTCTGGGGGTAGGCCAGGAAGTTCTTCAGGGAATACGTCAGGGAATTTATTAACAATAGAAATATCATTCAAAACTGACGTATTTTTGTTTAGATCTGTGACATGAGCTAAGAAAGCTTGACATCCATTTTTCAATAAACGAATAGCTTTATGGCTTGAGATGACAGCGATTGATTTTAATGGTTTGGTTGCTTGAATTCGCATAATAGGTCGATTAGGAATATGAAAGCTAACAACCTTACGAAAACAATCAATTTTTGCATGATGAGTAGTTAACCAATCAATCCCTAGAATCACGTCAAATGCAAGTATTTTTAATGAAATAAGATCGACAGGTAATGTGTGGGTACCAACTTGAACCAAACAAGACTTATAAACCGTGGATGTAATGAAGGTTTCTCCCAATGGAGTTTCAACTGCTAAGTCAAAGTCTAATTTCTCCGGAATCAAATTTAATCGATGAGCGCAAGTAGGAGAAATAAAAGAATGGGTTGAACCGGTATCAAATAAAGTATAGACTTCGTTAGAGTTTATGATAAGCTTACCCGTGATGACCTCATTCGGGTTCCTTGCGTTCTGGGAGTTCACAACAAACGCTCTCCCTTGCACAACCGGTTTTGACTTTTCTGGGACGGCTTTTGGTGCCTCCATCCTAGCTGAATTTGTCTTCGGTAAACGACAAAATCGGGCTAAATGACCTTCTCTTCCACAATTATAACATGCTTTGGACGGCATCGCGCAGTTTGGACTGATGTGCCCCTCCCCTCCGCATTTGAAACATATGATAGGTGGTCGTTCTCCTTCCTTAACGACAGGTGCTGGTGCTGACGTCTTTCCATCATTGTTGAATCTCCTCTTCTTGAAATGTCCATTCTTATTGTTTTGGCCCTGATTACCACCGAAGTGGTTACCATTTCTGGCCTGTTGATTCCCTCCACGCTTGTTGTCACCGCTTCGATGACTGCTCTCACTGGTATTATCATTTTGCCGGCTGCTCTCTTTTGGTTGCGTTATCTCGTTATCGCGCTCCACCAACTGAGCCCTATTTACAACATCTGAATACAAACACAGTTTATGAGAAACAAGATGTTGACGTATCTCCGGCTTCAAACCTCTTAAAAACATCCGCGTCATTCTTTCTTCATTATCCACCAGGTGGGACGCAAACCGGGATACTCCGCAAATTTTGCCTCGTACTGCGACACGGTCATATTATTCTGCTCCAATTTGATGAACTCCACCTCCTTCATGTGACGAATACTCTCGGGAAAGTATTTGTCGTTAAACAGATCTTGGAACTTCTCCCAAGACATCTTCAGTGCGGCAGGTTGAGTACGCTTTATCGATTCCCACCAGTAATCTGCCTCTCCTCGCAACATAAAGGCGGCAAAGGGAACCTTTTGCTCCTCGGAGCAACCCAAGACATCAAATATCTTGGTGATCTGCTTTATCCATGTTTCAGCTACAAGTGGTTTGGGTTCTCCCTTAAACTCCGGTGGTCCCAGCTCCTTAAACTGTTTAGCGGTGACCGCCTGAGAGTTTCCAGTATTTCCACCTACGTTGTGGACAGGAGCCGCTCTCACCTGTTGTTGCATGAATTGCATAAAGCCTCTGAACATTTGATCATTCATCATTTGGTCAGTGTTGTTGTTTGCATGAGGATTGACACCTTCCTGATGCACATTATCATGATTATTGATGTGTGGTGAATCAACAGTCGTCTGTGCTCCATTGCTATTCTCAACATTCTCGGATGCCATTTTCAGATACTGCCACAAAATAAAAATTAATTGATATGTCATATATTATCCTTATATTATGACCGACCAATTAAATACCATGCAAATAAACTTAGGTATGCCATACTAGCGAAGGAATTCCCCGTCTCTCCCCTCCTAGTTCTATTCTCACATCTTAGCCAGGGATCATATCCCTAAGCTCTGATACCAAATGTGACGCCCCCAAAATTAGGTATACATCACCCATCTTGGGTCGTCAGATACATAGTACAGAATACAAATACAACTGATTAATACAACTGTCGTGTACAATACGACAAAACATAAACTGTGAGTTTGAATACAAATATTATCTTCTAGAGAGTATTCATACTCAAAAGGAGTCCTCATTACATTTATTAACACACCATTACATAGAATAGTGAGGACTACTAACTAATACTATCATTCGGACCATCACTCCGTACCCCGACTTGTCCCAGCTACGTTCTCATTTCCTGAAGAGAACAGTGAAAGAAAGGGTGAGCTCAACTAGCCCAGTAAGAAATATTATGACTAAGATAATGCAGAATAAATTATCATTAGCCTTCAACAATGTTAAACTGATAAAATATAATAGACATCAAGTTTAACTGCAGCGGAACAAGCAATCCATTAAAAGAGTCAAGTAGAAAATAAACTCTACTATCTTTTATGATTTAAAAGGTTTTTCAACACTGCGATCGCTGAGACTCAGCTTAATAAAATAATCCACATCATCGAATCACCCCTGCACTACGGCCAAGGATATTCGTGTATTCATTAATGGTCATGATCATGCCAACAACTGTCCATCAATGCACTACGGGCCAATGAGGACTTTTACCACATCATTTGTAACATTACGGTCATGATTATACCGAATAATCCCTGGTCATAATCATACCAAGTCCATCTATGCACTACAGGCCACAGATGACTTTCAACATTTTATAAACATGAGGATGATGACAATGATATAAGAATTCAATAAAACAAGTTCAAGAATTAATTTATCCAGGAATTAACAACGTCCAAATTGTCAACATGATACTGCATTGTGGAGTAAAATTCAAGAATGCTTAGAAGAATATTTTCTTGAAAAGATACTGGATGAAACGCAACTATCAAGGATATTCCACAAATTTCATGGAGTATAGAAGTCAAAACTTAACCAACTGAGTACAATAAAGAATTGAATAACAAAAGAAATCACCATGCATGCGATAGACCGCACAGACAGGTTATTCCAATAGAATAATAAATAATGGAACCAGGTCCGGCGTAAACGCACAGACAGGATATTCCGACAGAATAATAAATAATGGAACCAGGTCCGGTGTAAAACACACAGACAGGATATTCCAACAGAATAATAATAAAACGGAACCAGGTCCGGTGTAAAACACACAGACAGGATGTTCCAACAGAATAATAATAAAACGGAACCAGGTCTGGTGTAAAACACACAGACAGGATGTTCCAACAGAATAATAAACGGAACCAGGTCCGGTGTAAAACACAGACAGGATGTTCCAACAGAATAATAGAAGAATGTCACCAAGTATAGGGTAGACCGCGTATACTGGTTATTCCAACAGAATAATAACGAATGGAATAACAGAAGTTCTCTTCATGAATATAAAAGAAATAATATTCCCTACCTTAAAAGAACTGGATATTGGAAAAGTGATGTAGCAGAATACTTTTAGTCTCTCTCTCTCTTATTCTCTCTATACTTTCTCTCTCTATAGCTTGAATGAATTCGTGAAAAATAATGAAGCCCTAGGCCTCTATTTATAGAAAAACTGAGGGTGGCTCTTGGTCTTAACGAAGGGTCAAATGACTCTTGGTCTTAACGAAGGGTCAAATGACTCTTGGTAATATTGAAGGGACAACTACTATTGACGAAAGTAATTACTATTGACCAAGGTAAATACTATTGACGAAGGTAATTACTATTGACCAAGGTAAATACTATTGACGACGGTAATTACTATTGACGACGGTAATTACTATTGACGACGGTAATTACTATTGACGAAGAGACTCTTAGATGATGACATATGGCCCCCCATAAAATAACCAAACTTACCACAACGTCTCAATAATATAACATATTATACAGATGATACTATGACAATAATTTAAGAGATATGATGCAGCAATTACTGTAGCAATAATTGAGTATAGCTGAGTGACTTCTCACGTAAGCATCAATAATCAATACCGTGTGCTACTATGCAACCACGCGTATTACTGTACTTTTACTACCGAGTAGTTCAACAGTTTTAACGGTTTTAACGGTAACACCTCAGCCGTTATTTTTATAGAAAGATAATTCTGTCGTTTTCTCCATCCGACAATAATTTCGTTGTGGGGTCCACCAATGATTGTGCCGTCGTACGAATATTCCCCGACAAAAAGAATATTCTCCGACCAAACGAATATTTTATAACAACTTGCTTACTTTGCAAAATTTATAAATATTACCCACAACTATAAAATTAACTCCATAATATTCAAAAATGATATTTATAGAAAATTCATCTTTATTTATAAAAGTTGGGGTCTTACAATAAATAGTAGGGATTCGTATAACAGTTTATCCAAGATCAATAATACTTCATAATAATCAATTGTGAAGCAGAATTCAAAAATAAAGATCAAAACATGGATACAATCAAAGATAGTAACCATAATAGACATCTTGGACAAAAAGGAAAAATTTTATTTTTCGGTGAATAGTGCCGTATTCGTGAATAGTGCCGTATACGTGAATAGTGCCGTATACGTGAATAGTAACCCCCGACACAAAAAGTTCCAAATTTGATAAAAACTCATATCAATATTTCAGCATAATGATATTGAAGAAAATAATATCATTAAGAAGAAAATAATATCCCTTACCTCAAAATATCAGTACTTCTGGTCGGAATACCGGTATAAGGCTGAAAGAAACTTGCTCTGATGAATAGAAACTCTCAAAGTATCTAAATACTCACAAAATACACTCAATAATCTAGAGAGAGAAAGAGAGAAAACTTGTTTCTGGTGTGATTTTCAATTCTAACTTAGCCCTCTATTTATAGGAAAATTTTGGTAGGTTTGACCTGCAACCTGATGGCTTTACCTGCTACTATTCCCACCTACCACATTTGAAATATAATTCAGCACATTTCTTCACCAACCACAAGTGGGGCCCACCAATTCTAGAATTTTCCATCAAAATGATAAACTCCGAAAATTCAACAATTTCTGAACCAGTTATCTCGTAAAATTCATAATAAATCATACGTTCATTTTTAACGGTTCAAAATTTGTGGACATATACTCAACTTATATATGTATAACATATCCAAAAATTACCACGATCCAACGGTCGGATTAAAAATTATAACACCCGCAATATTTCTCAAAAACCCTGATTTGATTTTTAATACCTCCATTCCGATAAAAATACTGATAAAACACCTCATCATTAACTCCTTCATTTTTAACCACAAAAATATATCCCTCATTTATATCCACATAAAATAAATATTTCCTTATCATATGAATCAATAATTAATTATTCACAAATAATATTACAGAATCACATTTATGACAACCAGGCCGTTCCCAGGAAAGAGGGGACTTTCCAATAAGGATTTCTCCTTACTGGCGCGCAATTAGATGACCAAACCTCTCCTTAGACAGAACTTTCTAGACATTGCCAATAATGTTATCTAATAATATTATTCAAATAATATGAATTATTGATCTGATAATGAAAAATACTGTGCAGCAACAATTATTGAAACAACAATAATATAAAATATCAATGCAACAATTATTGAATCAATAAAATAAAATATTGAACAATAACTACTATAACAATTATTGAGTAGTGCCTTCTTACGTAAGAATCAATAATTGGTGCAATACCGTGTGCTACTGTATTTTAATCACCGGGTATTCCAATAGTATTAACGGTAACAACTACGCCGTTATTTATAAACAACTTATACTTGTCGTTTTGTTCATCCAATCGCTTTCCGTTATGGGGCCCACACAAGGCTGCGTCGTCGTACGAATATTCCCCGACAGCAAGAATATTCCACGACCAACCGAATATTCACCGACCAAAAATAAATATTTTATAACCACTTGCTTATTTTGTAAAATTTGCACATTTCACCCATAACCAAAGTATTATATCAAATTAACCTCTTATTATTCAGAATAATATTTAGAGAAAATTTGATTTTATTCATTAATAAGTTGGGGTCTTACATATGACACATAAAAATTTAGATTAAAATAAATTTTATAATTATTAGTTTTTGTTATATACTATACAATTATAATAATTGTATCAATTAAAATTAAATATATTCACGTTAATTTAAAATTTAATATATCGTCGTTTGTTCTCAAAAGTTAAATTATATCTCTAAATTTAAAATGGAGAAAGTATTATTATATTTGTCGCACAAAAAAAGTCTCATTCAAATTATGATGTGAATCTATTTAAATTTTTGAAATGACATTTTTATAATACTTCTTAAGTTGTTTTCTAATAACTACTACTATGAAATATAAAACAAACAATTCAATATCACTTTTTGTAACTCACTCCGTCTCACAAAAGGAGTCTCTTTTATTAATTTTGGGGAAAAAATACAATTTTTAATGATGATAATATAAAATAATACAATGTTATCAAATTTATCATCACAATTTTAATATCATATTATCACTACTAAAATAAAAATTCAATAAGGCTGGAGATAAAAAAGGAACAAAAATAAATTTATCATCAAAAAGTTTCATTAATGTCATCCCTACAGGAATAAATATTTGATAAATTTAGAAATAAAACTACATCTTTAAATGTTAAATATAATCCCCCTTTATGTTACAAAGCGAATCCATTGTTCAGTCACATACCTTATTTTGATTTTGGTTTTTTAATATTAAAATAAAAAATCCAACTTAAACTTAAAGGATAACATAATGATTTAAAAACCTTGGATGCATGTGTTTAGTTTATATTTAGACTGTATCCGGAAGTTTTTTAGTTGAAAAAAAGAAAAGAAAATTAGAAAAAAGAAAAATTCACTTTCTTTTTTAAAAGTGACAGAATTTTTTTGGCTAAATAAGCCTTGTTTTCTCTCACTTTCTTTTCTTTTCTCTTCTCTAGCTATTTACACTTCAAGACACCCTACTCATTTTATTTTCTCTTCTCTAATGAAACTCCAACACACCCTCACTGTTTTTTTCCTCTTAACTTTATTTTCTTCTCTTAAAAAAAACTCCAAGACAGGGTGCTAAAAACTTCATATATATGTAATGTAATAACATTACAAACTCACACCAGATGTCAAACGTGAGAGGACAACTTTACTTCTTATGAATTCTTCATCGTGAGTAACTTCTCAGAGTCATCTCCGCATAGTGACAAACGCGTAAGTGATCCCTTTGTGCTCCACCCGACTTCACTCTATTTGGCTTGACCAACTTTTTAACCTATTAAGTTGAGGCTCTACCATACTTATTAACCAATATATATATACACACACACATTTGAACTTATCTGATGTAGGATTTATATGAAAATATCCTAACATTATATTCACAAATTATGCCCCTTTAGTTCTAAAATATAAAATAAATTATTATTTTTAATGTAAATTTGAGACATTTTCACATGTGTGCTTCATTAATTTTGATTAATACAATAATAAAAATTATGAATTATCTAAAAAAGTAATGTTTATTTTAAGATTTTTGTTCCATAACTTGTAATAAATATTTTTAATTTTGAAATTAAAATTAAATGCCATAGTATAACTTTTTAGAGTCAATAAAAACCTTATGATTTAAAACAAAAGAAATACATTGCAAGACAAATATCCGTAGCTGTGCGAAATACAAATTTAATTAATATTCCTACATGCCCATGTGAATTTGAATATAAATGAGTTGCATATAATAAATAATACTACATATATATATACGACGTTGACGTTGACGTTGACGTTGACGTTGACGTTGAAAGAAAAAGAGCAGCTGCTCTACAGTTCTCGACGTCATTAAGCACGGTTGGTTAGGAGTGAGCATTCGGTTAATAACCGAACCGAACATATATTTCGGTTATAATCAAAAATTGAATTTACACTGTTTAGAATATCCGAATAACTATCCGAACTACATGATAACCGAACTAATTAATTCGGTTATTAGGTGAATAACCGAATTTCATAAAATGCAGGATATTTTGTGTGGTAACAAAGAGATCAATCTTAAAATATAAATACAAAAAGAGCCTTATAAAGGGGTTATGAAAAAAGTAAATAGATAAATAAAAAATGAAAATTAGTACAATTCGCAGCAAACATGAAAAAATGAAGGTTCATGTGACAACCCCAAAACAAGTCCATTCCATCCAACTCATTCTGAGTCGTCAAATACATGGTACAGAAAATAACTACAACTTTATTACAACAATTGTCGTACAAAATACAACAACACATGCCGTGAGTTTGGATACAAATATATACCAAATGTGACATTGGACACCATCATGTGTCAGCACCTCACAAAGTACCTTACATAAAGGTACAATCAAAAACTGTTTTAGAAACTAGAATCTTTGGGAAGTGCTCAAGGAAACTTTCGTATATGGGAGGCCATGCTTCTAGGTTATGATAGATATCATATGGCCACAGAATTATCCTTGGTTGACCCAATAGACCCCAAAGAAAAACGAGAAGATTACTATCATATTCTTCCCAATGGTGAGTCTTCTCTTGACTTATCATTATCTCCACTGTCTCTAATTGAGAATTATACTTCAAACAAACACCAAGATTATATAGGTAGTGCTCGTATATATACTCAGCAAGTGGATGTGCACAACCCTGTCTTATGATGACACGAGGTTGTATGTCGTTAGACATCTTGTATGATAGTGACAACTTATTTCACATAACATATTTAATTTATTTTCTCATAATTAGTCTATTTTCATGAAAAATATCAAATCAGTTTCAAAAATATTTCTTTTCAGGGATTTAGCAGAATATAGTCCCATATTGTTTATATAAATTCTGAAATGATTATATATTTCTTTGAGATATGAATATATTTGGCCTGTAGTGCAAATATGAATTGTTGATGAATATCTTTGGCATGTAGTGCAAAGATGGCCTGTTGATGAATATCTTTGGCCTGTAGTGCAAAGATGAACTGTTGTTGAATATCTTTGGCCCGTAGTGCAAAGATGAACTGTTGTTGAATATCTTTGGCCCGTAGTGCAAAGATGGTTTGTTGATGAATATCTTTGGCCCGTAGTGCAAAGATGGATTTGTTAGTATGATTATAAACAGGAACTGTGATTTGGTATAACCATGATCTTTGATGTTTCAGGTAAAGACAGGTGATGAAAATATTCTTCGTCCTGGGTTCGAAGAAAAATTTATAGTCACAATTATGATTATGAGTTATTCATATGATTGTGGAAAGGAACTGTTGAGTGATGTTACATGGATAAAATATTGTTGGTGGATTTTTAACATGGAGAAGATAATAGACTTTATAGTCTATTTGACTCTTCTAATGGATTGCTCGTTCCGCTGCAACTATGGTTGAAATTTTTATCATTTACCATATGTTCTAAATCTCTGATTTATTGTTGATGAAGGCTATTGATAATTGAATTATCTTTAGTCATGATATTCTTTACTGAGCTAGTTGTGCTCACCCTTTTGCTTCACAATTCCTTTCAGGTAATAAGAGTGTAGCTGGGTCGAGCAGGGGTAACAAGGGAATAGAACGGTGGTCATCATTTAGTAGTTATATTTGGTGAAGAAAATAGGGTGAGGCGAACCCAACGTTGGAAGGGTGTTTTGTCACTATCATACAAGATGTCTAATGACATACAACCTCGTGTCATCATAAGACAGGGTTGTGCTCATCCACTTGCTGAGTATATCTATGGGCACTACCTATATAATCTTGGTGTTTGTTTGAAGTATAATTCTCAATTAGAGACAGTGGAGATAATGATAAGTCAAGAGAAGACTCACCATTGGGAAGAATATGATAGTAATCTTCTCGTTTTTCTTTGGGGTCTATTGGGTCAACCAAGGATAATTCTGTGGCCATATGATATCTATCATAACCTAGACGCATGGCCTCCCATGTACGAAGGTTTTCTTGAGCACTTCCCAAAGATTATAGTTTCTAAAACAGTTTTTGACTGTACCTTTATGTAAGGTACCTTTGTGAGGTGCTGATACATGATGGTGTCCAATGTCACATTTGGTATATATTTGTATCCAAACTCACAGCATATGTGTTGTTGTATTTTGCACGACAATTGTTGTAATAAAGTTGTAGTTGTTTTCTGTACCATGTATTTGACGACTCAGAATGGGTTGGATGGAATGGACCTATTTTGGGGTTGTCACAGGTGGTATCAGAGCTATAAGTAAAGAGCCCCGAGCCTCTCGCTGGTGACTTCCTGTTGATGGGGGATGCACCGAAGCCAGACTCTCCGTAGGGGACGCCGTTCTGCGGTGGCAAACTGATAGGTACCACTGTGAGGTGCTGTCCACTGATGGGACAAGTGTCACAGGTGGTATCAGAGCTTAGGGATATGATCTCTGGCGGAGATCGGAGAATAGAACTAGGAAGGGAGAGACGAGTAAAATCCTTCGCTAGTGTGTCCTACCTAAGCTTATTTGTTGGTCAGTCATAATATCGGGATATTATGTGATATGTTAATTTGTTCAATTAACCCTTGTTTTGAAGCTATATTCTAGAATGATATCTAAAATACAGGAGATGAGAAATGGAGAACTCTTGATGACAGGGAAGATGGAATCTGAAATGAAAATAAGGTATTCTCAACTCTTTGAAATACCAGGTACGTAAATTTCGAGGACGAAATTTCATAAGGAGGGGAGATTGTAAGACCCCGAATTTTATGAAATAAAAGTATTCAATTTTTCTATTCAGTAAATGGTTAAATTGATAAAAGGGTGATATATGAATTTTTTTTCAAAAATACGCAAGAGGTTATAAAATATTTATTTTGTCGGGGAATAATCGTTTGGTCGTGGAATATTCTCTCTGTCGGGAAATATTCGTACGACGACGCAGCTATTTGTGGGCCCCATAACGAATAACTATCGGGTGAAGAAACGACAAATTTGAGTTTTTATAAATAACGGCATAGTTGTTACCGTTAACACTGCTGGAATACCCGGTGGTTAAAATACAGTAATACGCGTTATTGCACAGTAGCACACGGTATTGCATAGTATTTTTGAAATTATTGATTCTTACGTAAGAAGGCACTACTCGATAATTGTTACAGTAATTACTGTTCAATATTTTATTTTATTGATTCAATAATTGCTACGTTGAAATTTTATATTATTGTTGTTCAATAATTGTTGCTGCACAGTATTTTCCATTATCAGATCAATAATTCATATTATTTGAATAGTATTATTAGATAGTATTATTGGCAATGACTAGAAAGTTCTGTCTAAGGAGAGGTTTGGTCACCTAATTGCGCGCCAGTAAGGAGAAATTCTTATTGGAAAGCCCCCTCTTTCCTGGGAACGGCTTGGTTGTCATAAATGTGATTCTGTAATATTATTTGTGAATAATTAATTATTGATTCATATGATAAGGAAATATTTATTTTATGAGGGATATATTTTTGTGGTTAAAAAATGAAGGAGTTAATGTTGAGATTTTTATCCGTATTTTTGTCGGAATGGAGGTATTAAAAATCAGGGTTTTTGAGATATTTTGCGGGGGTTATAATTTTTAATCCGACCGTTGGATCGTGGTAATTTTTGGATATGCTATACATATATAAGTTGAGTATATGCCCACAAATTTTGAACCGTTAAAAATGAATGTATGATTTGTTATGAATTTTAAGAGGTGGCTGATTCAGAAATCAGGTTATAAATCATTTTTGGTAGAAAATTCTAGAATTGGTGGGCCCCACTTGTGGTTGGTGAAGAAATGTGCTGAATTATATTTCAAATGTGGTGGGTGGGAATAGTAGCAGGTAAAGCCATGAGGTTGCAGGTCAAACCTACCAAAATTTTCCTATAAATAGAGGGCTAAGTTAGAATTGAAAATCACACCAGAAACATAAGCTTTCTCTCTTTCTCTCTCTATATTATGAAGCATATTTTGTGAGTTTTTAGATACTTGGTGAGTTGCTATTCATCAGTGTAAGTTTCCTTCAGCATCATATCCGATATCCAGTCAGAAGTACTGCTCTTTTGAGGTAAGGGATTGTAAGGGATAGTAAGGGATAGTAAGGGATATTAAGGGATTTTAAGGGTTGTTATGATTTTCAGTTTCGTAATTTTTCTGATCTTCAAAAATTTTGGAAAAATTTGAATTGATATTTTGATGAGTTTTCTTGATTGTGTCCAAAAATGGTGATTTTTGGATGTATAGATTGAGAGTAATGAATTTTATGAGAAAAGACTATTTTAAAAGTAACCGCTTATAATTTCTTGTGGTTAACTCCAAAATTGATGAAATTTTTATTGGGAGTACATGTATATGATGGAAGTATACTCTGTTAATTTCAGAATTTTTAGACAAAAGTACAATTTTTGATAAATGTCTAAATATTCGGCTATTTTGGCCATATGAAAAATAGTAAATGACTTTTAAAAATTCTGAGAAAAATATATGTTCACTATGGGACTATATTATGCTAAATCCTAGAAAAAAAATATTTTTAGAACTGATTTGGTATTTTTCATGAAAATGGTCTAGTTATGAGTAAATGAATTAAATATGTTTTGTGAAGAAAGAAAATTGGAAAATAGGATTTTATGGCTTGAGAATCCTATATGAGGTATATGCAGATTTTTGATGAGGATTTTGGTTATTGATGATGAAATTGTAAGAGTTGGCATTTTATGATGATTAAATGCATTAATTAGTAAAGTGTAAACAATTAAAATAAATTGTTTATAAATTTAAGTAATGTTATTCTTTCAATATCATTATACCGAAATATTGGTATGAATTTTATTGTAGAATTTCTATCTTTTGTGACGGGGTTACTATTCATGAGTTATGAATATTACTCTTGAGATTAAAACTATATGTTGATCGTATTATTTTTATCATCATATATAACATTTTTATAACCCTGATGTTGAAATTCTCTTTCACTGGAGTGTAAAGATGGGTAGATTATTGGTATGATCATGACTAGGGTTCTCTTTGGCCTGTAGTGCAAAGTTGAATTGTGACTGGTATGATCATGACCATTGAATTTATAATTGAATATCTTAAGCTTAAGTGCAAAGGTGAATTGATCAACATGGTTATAATTATTGTTTATATAAATTCTGAAATGATTATATATTTCTTTGAGATATGAATATATTTGGCCTGTAGTGCAAATATGAATTGTTGATGAATATCTTTGGCATGTAGTGCAAAGATGGCCTGTTGATGAATATCTTTGGCCTGTAGTGCAAAGATGAACTGTTGTTGAATATCTTTGGCCCGTAGTGCAAAGATGAACTGTTGTTGAATATCTTTGGCCCGTAGTGCAAAGATGGTTTGTTGATGAATATCTTTGGCCCGTAGTGCAAAGATGGATTTGTTAGTATGATTATAAACAGGAACTGTGATTTGGTATAACCATGATCTTTGATGTTTCAGGTAAAGACAGGTGATGAAAATATTCTTCGTCCTGGGTTCGAAGAAAAATTTATAGTCACAATTATGATTATGAGTTATTCATATGATTGTGGAAAGGAACTGTTGAGTGATGTTACATGGATAAAATATTGTTGGTGGATTTTTAACATGGAGAAGATAATAGACTTTATAGTCTATTTGACTCTTCTAATGGATTGCTCGTTCCGCTGCAACTATGGTTGAAATTTTTATCATTTACCATATGTTCTAAATCTCTGATTTATTGTTGATGAAGTCTATTGATAATTGAATTATCTTTAGTCATGATATTCTTTACTGAGCTAGTTGTGCTCACCCTTTTGCTTCACAATTCCTTTCAGGTAATAAGAGTGTAGCTGGGTCGAGCAGGGGTAACAAGGGAATAGAACGGTGGTCATCATTTAGTAGTTATATTTGGTGAAGAAAATAGGGTGAGGCGAACCCAACGTTGGAAGGGTGTTTTGTCACTATCATACAAGATGTCTAATGACATACAACCTCGTGTCATCATAAGACAGGGTTGTGCTCATCCACTTGCTGAGTATATCTATGGGCACTACCTATATAATCTTGGTGTTTGTTTGAAGTATAATTCTCAATTAGAGACAGTGGAGATAATGATAAGTCAAGAGAAGACTCACCATTGGGAAGAATATGATAGTAATCTTCTCGTTTTTCTTTGGGGTCTATTGGGTCAACCAAGGATAATTCTGTGGCCATATGATATCTATCATAACCTAGACGCATGGCCTCCCATGTACGAAGGTTTCCTTGAGCACTTCCCAAAGATTTTAGTTTCTAAAACAGTTTTTGACTGTACCTTTATGTAAGGTACCTTTGTGAGGTGCTGATACATGATGGTGTCCAATGTCACATTTGGTATATATTTGTATCCAAACTCACAGCATATATGTTGTTGTATTTTGCACGACAATTGTTGTAATAAAGTTGTAGTTGTTTTCTGTACCATGTATTTGACGACTCAGAATGGGTTGGATGGAATGGACCTATTTTGGGGTTGTCACAAGTAGGGTTAGGGAAACTTGCTCGACATAAAAGTAACGTTTAAGTTTAAATAAACTTGCTCAATAGAATGGAGTTAGGGATAGGATACTTGCCTCGTGCGTAGATTACACTTTAACTAAGCACGTTCATTGAATTAAATCCTACATACCATTCATATACACAATACCAGTTAATTATAAATTAACTAATCAATATAAACTCATTCTCGTTGTCTACTTTAATTATTGACTAAACTTAGTCAAATTATCACGTTGTCACATAATTTATACTTCATGAATTATCAAACTAATTATGTATTTAATAATTCAATTCACATATAATATTTTATTACATGTTAAGCAACTATTTTATCATCTCATAAATACCTCTAACATGATTACATGTTCATTACATCAATCCACTAACACTTGTTAGACTTTAACATTTTAAAAAAATACATTTCTGACATTTTCTGGAGAGTGGCGCTGCGGCGCCACTAATGTGCTAAGGAGTCGCGCTGCGGCGCAGCGGCGCTGTGGCCGGGCCCTTGGCGCTGCGACGCTATGGCGCCGTGGCTTGGGTCTTGGCGCTGCGGCGCCGTGGCGCTGCGGCGCGGGACTATAGTTCTGAAGTTGGCGCCGCGGCGCGAGACCTCAGAAACTGTTTCCCAGATCGCGATGAACACAGAGTTCGACGATTTACACATTTTATGATCACTAAACTCACTAATTTAACGTACCCACATGTTAATACTTCCATATAATCAATACCCATCTGTAGAGTAGTTTTAACCAATTAAAACACATAATCACATAATTAAAATATGTGAATTCACTGACTTTGATGTTCATGAAGTTTTAGAAAACTTTATGTGAAAATTCTCCCTACGAATTCGTTATAACACCGAATTTGTTTGTTTAAGGCTTGATCTCTTCGTATTAATATGCTCAATAATATAAGGGTGTAAAATTTATGAAAACACTTCTGTTTAACATACTAAAATCACGTATAAGGCTTTAAGGCCATAACCCATACTCTGTAATTTTGCAGAAATTATATACTACGTAAACTTATGAATTGATGATATGGAATTATATACAAAGTATATTAAAACACATTAAAATGACATCTTAACACATATATTCACATAAGCCTTACAAATTCCTATCATAAAACTTTACAGTACTTGAAAACCATTTGCATAAAAACTTAAATACGTAAAAGTAGAAATTGGGTTTGGGAGAAATTTACCCAGAGTATAGATTAGAAGATGATCAATGATAATCTTTACACTCGTAATCTTTTCTCAATCTCACAATTTTATCTCTGTCTTCTCAAACTCTCTAATTCTCTCCCTCTCTGTTTTGCAGACTTAGAAAGAAATAAGGAAAGAGAAGAAGACGTCATAATAAAAGAAACTGGCGCATTAAGGTCAGTTACCCATCATGGGTAACTGCTCTCAACTCTCTCTAAGGCCATGTTTGGCTAGCAAGAGTAGATTATAAAATCATTTAATTTAATAAAGCTTTATCATATAGTTTAATTCATGTCACCCTCTTTATAAAATAATTCCCATATTTTATTTAATTTACTTTAAATAAAATGTAATAATTACTCATAAATTCACATAATCATATAATTAACTATATCATTAATAAATAATGTCAATTTATTAAATTTTTAATTAATAATTAAATTAATTAAATAACATCATGCTTAATTAAATAATTTATTTAATTAAATAAGCTCACATAATTTCATACCTTGATAAAATTATTCTCTTCATTAATTTAATAAATGTAACACATATAATTAAATTAATCTATCACAATTGCATGAATTGATTATTTAATCTAGTAATTAAATCATAAAAAAATATTTATTTAATTCAATAAATATTTAAAATAAATTATAAAATTCTCGTTCGTCACAACAATTATTGTAAGACCCCAAATTTTATGAAATAAAAGTATTCAATTTTTCTTATAATTACAATTCAGTAAATGGTTAAATTGATAAAAGTTTAAAGTTATGGGTGAAATATGAATTTTTTTTCAAAATAAGCAAGTGGTTATAAAATAATCATTGTTGTCGGGGAATATTCGTTTGGTCGTGAAATATTCTTTCTGTCGGGGAATATTCGTACGACGGCGCAGCTATTTGTGGGCCCCATAACGAATAACTGTCGGGTGAAGAAAACGACAAATTTGAGTTTTTACAAATAACGGCGTAGTTGTTACCGTTAACACTGTTGGAATACCCGGTGGTTAAAATACAGTTATACGCGTTATTGCACAGTAGCACACGGTATTGCATAGTATTTTTGAAATTATTGATTCTTACGTAAGAAGACACTACTCAATAATTGTTACAGTAATTACTATTCAATATTTTATTTTATTAATTCAATAATTGCTACGTTGAAATTTTATATTATTGTTGTTCAATAATTATCACTGCACAGTATTTCCCATTATCAGATCAATAATTCATATTATTTGAATAATATTATTAGATAACATTATTGGCAATGTCTAGAAAGTTCTGTCTAAGGAGAGGTTTGGTCACCTAATTGCGCGCCAGTAAGGAAAAATTCTTATTAGAAAGCCCCCTCTTTCCTGGGAACGGTCTGGTTGTCATAAATGTGATTCTGTAATATTATTTGTGAATAATTAATTATTGATTCATATGATAAGGAAATATTTATTTTATGTGGATATAAATGAGGGATATATTTTTGTGGTTAAAAATGAAGGTGTTAATCTTGAGGTTTTTATTAGTATTTTTATCGGAATGGAGGTATTAAAAATCAGGGTTTTTGAGATATTTTGCGGGGGTTATAATTTTTAATCCGACCGTTGGATAGTTGTAATTTTTGGATATGTTATACATATATAAGTTGAGTATATGCCCAGAAATTTTGAACCTTTAAAAATGAACGTATGATTTATTATGAATTTTACAAGATGACTGGTTCAGAAATTGTTGAATTTTCGGAGTTTATCATTTTGATGGAAAATTCTAGAATTGGTGGGCCCCACTTGTGGTTGGTAAAAAAATGTGCTGAATTATATTTCAAATGTGGTGGGTGGGAATAGTAGCAGGTAAAGCCATCAGGTTGCAAGTCAAGCCTACTAAAATTTTCCTATAAATAGAGGGCTAAGTTAGAATTAAAAATCACACCAGAAACATAAGCTTTCTCTCTTTCTCTCTCTATATTATGAAGCATATTTTGTGAGTTTTTAGATACTTGGTGAGTTACTATTTATCAGTGCAAGTTTTCTTCAGCATCATATCCGATATCCAGTCAGAAGTACTGCTCTTTTGAGGTAAGGGATAGTAAGGGATTTTAAGGGTTGTTATATTTTTCAGTTTCGTAATTTTTCTGACCTTCAAAAATTCTGAAAAAATTTGAAACGATATTTTGATGAGTTTTCTTGATTGTATCCAAAAATGGTGATTTTTGGATGTATAGATTGAGAGTTATGAATTTTATGAGAAAAGACTATTTTAAAAGTAACCGCTTATAATTTCTTGTGGTTAACTCCAAAATTGATAAAATTTTTATTGGGAGTACATGTATATGAAAGGAGTATACTCTGTGAATTTCAGAATTTTTAGATAAAAGTACAATTTTTGATAAATGTCTAAATATTCGGCTATTTTGGCCGTATGAAAAATAGTAAATGACTTTTAAAAATTCTGAGAAAAATATATGTTCACTATGGGACTATATTATACTAAATTCTAGAAAAGAAATATTTTTGGAACTGATTTGGTATTTTTCATGAAAATGTACTAGTTATGAGTAAATGAATTAAATATGTTATGTGAAGTAAGAAAATTGGAAAATATGATTTTATAGCTTGAGAATCCTATATGAGGTATATGCAGATTTTTGATGAGGGTTTTGGTTATTGGTAGTGAAATATTATGAGTTTGGTATTTTTGAATGATTAAATGCATTATTTAGTAAGTGTAAACAATTTAAATAAATTGTTTATAAGCTTAAGAAATGTTATTCTTTCAATATCATTATACCGAAATATTGGTATGGATTTTATTGTGGAATTTCTACCTTTTTGTGTCGGGATTACTATTCATGAGTTACTATTCACGAATTACTATTCACGAGTTACTATTCACGGGTACTATTCAAGACAAAATTGGTTTCTTTTTCTAACTAAATTATAGTTGATTTATGAATATTACTCTTGAGATTAAATCTAGATGTTTTGATTATATTGATTTTACTATTATATATAACATTTTTATAACCTTGATATTGAAATTCTCTTTCACTGGAGTGTAAAGATGGGTAGATTATTGGTATGATCATGACTAGGGTTCTCTTTGGCCTGTAGTGCAAAGTTGAATTGTGACTGGTATGATCATGACCATTGAATTTATAATTGAATATCTTAAGCTTAAGTGCAAAGGTGAATTGATCAACATGGTTATAATTATTGTTTATATAAATTCTGAAATGATTATATATTTCTTTGAGATATGAATATATTTGGCCTGTAGTGCAAATATGAATTGTTGATGAATATCTTTGGCATGTAGTGCAAAGATAGCCTGTTGATGAATATCTTTGGCCTGTAGTGCAAAGATGAACTGTTGTTGAATATCTTTGGCCCGTAGTGCAAAGATGGTTTGTTGATGAATATCTTTGGCCCGTAGTGCAAAGATGGATTTGTTAGTATGATTATAAACAGGAACTGTGATTTGGTATAACCATGATCTTTGATGTTTCAGGTAAAGACAGGTGATAAAAATATTCTTCGTCCTGAGTGCGAAGAAAAATTTAGAATCACAATTATAATTATGAGTTATTCATATGATTGTAGAAAGGAACTATTGAGTGATGTTACAGGGATATAACATTGTTGGTGGGTTTTTAACATGGAGAAGATAATAGACTTTATAGTCTATTTGACTCTTCTAATGGATTGCTCGTTCCGCTGCAACTATGGTTGAAATTTTTATCATTTACCATATGTTCTAAATCTCTGATTTATTGTTGATGAAGGCTATTGATAATTGAATTATCTTTAGTCATGATATTCTTTACTGAGCTAGTTGTGCTCACCCTTTTGCTTCACAATTCCTTTCAGGTAATAAGAGTGTAGCTGGGTCGAGCGGGGGTAACAAGGGAATAGAACGGTGGTCATCATTTAGTAGTTATATTTGGTGAAGAAAATAGGGAGAGGCGAACCCAACGTTGAAAGGGTGTTTTGTCACTATCATACAAGATGTCTAATGACATACAACCTCGTGTCATCATAAGACAAGGTTGTGCTCATCCACTTGCTGAGTATATCTATGGGCACTACCTATATAATCTTGGTGTTTGTTTGAAGTATAATTCTCAATTAGAGACAGTGGAGATAATGATAAGTCAAGAGAAGACTCACCATTGGGAAGAATATGATAGTAATCTTCTCGTTTTTCTTTGGGGTCTATTGGGTCAACCAAGGATAATTCTGTGGCCATATGATATCTATCATAACCTAGACGCGTGGCCTCCCATGTACGAAGGTTTCCTTGAGCACTTCCCAAAGATTCTAATTTCTAAAACAGTTTTTGACTATACCTTTATGTAAGGTGGTTGGAACATGAGTCACATTTGGTATATATTTGTATCCAAACTCACAGCATATGTGTTGTTGTATTTTGCACGACAATTGTTGTAATAAAGTTACAGTTATTTTCTGTACCATGTATTTGGCGACTCATAATAGGTTGGATGGAATGGACTTATTGGGGGTCGTTACAATTATTGAGTAGTGTCTTCTTACGTAAGGATCAATAATTCAAAAATACTGTGCAATACCGTGTGTTACTGTGTAATAACGCGTATTACTGTATTTTAACGGTAACAACTACGCCGTTATTTGTAAAAACTCAAATTTATCGTTTTCTTCACCCGACAGTTATTCTGTTATGGGGCCCACAAATGGCTGCGCCATCGTACGAATATTCTCCGACAGAAAGAATATTCCATGACCAAACGAATATTTTCCGACAACAATGAATATTTTATAACCACTTGTGTATTTTAAAAAAAAATTCATATATCACCCTTAACTTTAACATTTATCAATTTAACCATTTACTGAATAGTAATTATAAAAAAAATTGAATACTTTTATTTCATAAAATTCGGGGTCTTACAGTTCATTTTGATATGATGATCCAATGGTCACCTGCTCCACTGCTGTCATACATAAAAAGGCTTCATTCATGAAATCTTCACGGGTAAATCCCCCAGCAATAGCAACTGCACCACCTCCTCCAACAGCCCACAATATGTTGCGCACACCTTAAAGACCCTTTGCCCTTTTTGTCCATAACTCATCACCAAGTGACAAAGCTAGCAGCTCCAAAACATACCGTGGGTTGATCTCTTCCAAGGAGTAATGTCAATTGGATAACTCCCCAAAATTCTAAGAAGTGATGTGAACTCTTTATCTTCGGCCGGTGCGTTTTGAGCCCTAACGTCCGCCATTGATGCCTCGAAATCTTCGTCGTGCCCACGTTTGTGTCATTGACGAGTCGAATCGGCCGGTTTCGGTGGGGGTGGTTCTCGATTTTCGTGAGGCTGATGTTCTTGAAGTTGATTTTCGTGGGGCCAGTATGATTGCCTCTTGAGCTAGCATCACAAATCGAGTTACGTTGCTGGAATCGTCCTGGATTCCGTCGGCAAAAACTTGGAGGCCGTAGAGTTCGGCGGCGCGAGCAGAGGCGACTGCAGCGGTGTTGCGGAGGTTGTTGGCAGCGATGAATTCCGTCGCTCCGGCGGTATCGTCGACGGCTTCACGAGCTACCTTGAGGCCAAGCTTGGTTATTGTGTGCTCACACTGCGCTAGCGCCTGTGGATGGCTGATTTTAAATCAAGTGTCAAGAGTCTTATTTTAACTCAAGTGTTGTTCGGTTATTCGGTTAAGCCGAATAACTCAAAAGTAATACCCGTACAAACTAACCGAAAAACGTAATTTTTTTTGGATATAACCGAAATATTAAAAATAACCGAATTGTCAGAAAATTTCGGTTAAATTATTTCAGTTCAGTTCGGTAATTCAATTATACCCGTTTTTTGCTCAGTCCTACTGTTGGTCCCTGCTATTTTTATTATTTTACCTTTCTAAAAAAATTTAAAATTGTTATAAATATATTTAATATTTCTTAATATAATAATTAATATTGTAAAAAAAAACCTCATCCAATAAAAAAAATGACACTAAACCATTCAGCCCAAATCGTCTAAATGGCTAACTGATTCAGTCATTCAGGCAATTTTTTTCCAAAATAAACGCACTTAATGGCTGGCCAGCCTTTCAGACCTAAACAAACAGCCCCTAACAGCCTCTTAGGGGCTGTTTGTTTTTTACTGAATGACTGACCGATTCAACCATTCAGTACGTTTGTTTGTATAAAAAAATTATCTAAATGACTGAACCGGTTAGCGATTCAGACGATTTGTACTGAATAGTTTAGTCCCATTTTTTTTGGTTTGCAAAGTATGCAAGTTGTCATATTATATTCGATTGGTCGGAGAATATTCTTTTTGTCGGGGAATATCCGTACGACGGTACAATTATTGGTGGACCCCACAATGAAATTATTGTCGGATTGAGAAAACGACAAAAATACTTTATGAAAATAACGGCGGAAGTTTTACCGTTGATACTGTTGAACTACTCGGTAGTAAAAGTACAGTAATACGTGTGGTTGCATAGTAGCACACGGTATTAATTATTAATGCTTATGTGAGAAGTCACTCAGTTTGATTCCATTATTGTCAGTTAATAATATGAATTATTTAGCGATAATGACGTTTTGTTTTATTCGTATTATTAACGTAATAAAACAGAAACATCTTTTTATATAAAACAGAATACTTTATTAAAGTTATTTTATAAATAGAATATATTATATTTTATTTAAAAGATTTTTCTTTAAATATGGACCGTCAGATTAAAGTAATCAATCTGGACCGTTCATGGATTAGTTACTATGCATTCTATTTTCCTATAAATAGAAGCTCATTCCTTCATTATATTCTGACGAATTCACTGAACTCTAGAGAGAGAAACTATAGAGAGAGACTATATAGAGATAGAAGAAAAATTTCTGCTACTTCACTACTCTTATATCCAGTTCTTTTACGGTAAGGGGTGTTATTCTTTCTTATTCATGAAGAGAACTGTTGTTATTTCATTTCTTATTATTCTGTTGGAATAACCTGTATACGTGGTCTACCCTATACTTGGTGACATTCTTCTATTATTCTGTTGGAACATCCTGTCTGTGTGTTTTACACCGGACCTGGTTCCGTTTTTATTATTATTCTGTTGGAACATCCTGTCTGTGTATTTTACACCGGACCTGGTTCCGTCTTGTTATTATTCCGTTAGAACATCCTGTCTGTGTGTTTTACACCGGACCTGGTTCCATTATTTATTATTCTGTCGGAATATCCTGTCTGTGCGTTTACGCCGAACCTGGTTCCATTATTTATTATTATGTTGGAATAACCTGTCTGTGCGGTCTATCGCATGCATGGTGATTTCTTTTGTTATTCCATTCTTTATTATACTCAGTTGGTTAAGTTTTGACTTCTATACTCCATGAAATTTGTGGAATATCCTTGACATTTGCGCTTCATCTAGTATCTATTCATGAAAATATTCTCCTGATCATTCTTGAATTTTACTCCACAAAGTAGTATCATGTTGACAATTTGGACGTTGTTAATTCTTGGATAAATTAATTCTTGAACTTGTTTTATTGAATTCTTATATCATTGTCATCATCCTCATGTTTATATTCTGTTGAAATTCATCTGTGGCCTGTAGTGCATAGATGGACTTGGTGTGATTATGACTAGGGATTATTCGGTATAATCATGACCGTAATGTTATAAATGATGTGGTAAAAGTTCTCATTGGCCCGTAGTGCATTGATGGACAGTTGTTGGCATGATCATGACCATTGATGAATACACAAATATCCTTGGCCCGTAGTGCATAGAATTTGTGGTCGTGACCCTAACGAATATCCTTGGCCGTAGTGCAGGGATGATGTGAATTATTTATTAAGCTGAGTCTCAGCGATAAAAGTGATGAAAAACTTTTTAAATCATAAAAGATAGTAGAGTTTATTTTCTACTTGACTCTTTTAATGGATTGCTTGTTCTGCTGCAGTTAAACTTGATGTCTATTATATTTTATCAGTTTAACATTGTTGAAGACTAATGATAATTTATTCTGCATTATCTTAGTCATAATATTTCTTACTGGGCTAGTTGAGCTCACCCTTTCTTTGATTGTTCTCTTCAGGAAATGAGAACGTAGCTGGGGCAAGTCGGGGAACGGAGTGATGGTCCGAATGATAGTATTAGTTATTAGTTCTCACAATTCTATAAAATAGTGTGTTAATAAATGTAATGAGAACTCCTTTTGAGTATGAATACTCTCTAGAAGATAATATTTGTATTCAAACTCACAGTTTATGTTTTGTCGTATTGTACACGACAGTTGTATTAGTAAGTTGCATTTGTATTCTGTACTTTACATCTGACGACCCAAGATGGGTGATGTATACCTAATTTTGGGGGTGTCACAGTTGGTATCAGAGCTTAGGGATATGATCCCTGGCTAGGATGTGAGAATAGAACTAGGAGGGGAGAGACGGGAAATTCCTTCGCTAGTATGACCTACCTAAGTTTATTTGGTATTTAATTGGTCGGTCAAAGTATATGGATAATATGTTATATGCTAATTAACCCTTGTTTTGTTGCAGTATTTGCAAATGGCATCCGAAAATATTGAGATAAACAATGAAGCACATGAGACCATTGAATCACCAACGATCAATGCTCAGGGTAATGTGCAACCAGAGGACAATAATCCTCATGAAAATAATAACACCGATGAAATGGTGAATGATGGGATGGTCAGAGACTTTATGCAATTCATGCAATAACAAAATAACTCTCGGACGGTCACCGCTAAGCAGTTCAAGGAGCAATTCATGCAACAACGGGCGAGAGCGGCTCCTATCCAAAATGAAGGAGAAAACAATGACAACCCACGGTTGGTCACCGCTAAGCAATTCAAGGAGCTAGGACCACCGGAGTTTTTGGGAAAGCCAGAACCACTTAAGGCGGAGACGTGGTTAAAGCAGATCACCAAGATATTTGATGTCTTGGGATGCTCCGAGGAGCAAAAGGTTCCCTTTGCCACTTTTATGTTGCGTGAAGAGGCAGATTACTGGTGAGAATCTGTAAAACGTACCCAGCCTGACGCACTCAAGATGTCTTGGGAGAAGTTCCAAGAACTGTTCAATGACAAGTACTTTCCCGAAAGTATTCGTCACATGAAGGAGGTGAAATTTATCAAGTTGGAGCAAAACAACATGACCGTGTCGCAGTACGAAGCCAAGTTTGCCGAATTATCCCGGTTTGCGTCCCACTTGGTGGATAATGAAGAGAGAATGACGCAGATGCTTTTAAGAGGTTTGAAACCGGAGATACGTCAATATCTTATTTCTCATAAACTGTGTTTGTATTCAGATGTTGTGAATAGGGCTCAGTTAGTGGAGCGCGATAACGAGTCAACGCAACCAAAAGAGAGCAGTCGACAAAATTATAATACCAGTGAGAGCAGTCATCGAAGCGGTGACAACAAGCGTGGAGGGAATCAACAGGCCAAAAATGGTAACCACTTCGGTGGTAATCATGGCCAGAACAATAAGAATGGACATTTTAAGAAGCGAAAATTCAACAATGATGGAAAGACGTCAGCACCAGCAACCGTTGTTAAGGATGGAGAACGACCACCTATCATATGTTTCAAATGAGGAGGAGAGGGACATATTAGTCCAAACTGCGCGATGCCGTCCAAGGCATGTTATAATTGTGGAAGAGAAGGTCACCTAGGCCGATTTTGTCGTTCACCGAAGACAAGTTCAGCTAGGATGAAGGCACCAAAGGATGTCCCAGACAAGCCAAAGCCAGTAGTTTAAGAGAGAGCGCTTTTTTCGTGACGAGGAACCTGAATAAAATTATCACGGGTATGTTAGTCATAAACTCTTGCGAAGTCTATACCGTGTTAGATACCGGTTCTACTCACTCTTTTATTTTACCTAGTTGTGTTCAATATTTGAACTTAACTCCGGAGAAGTTAGACTTTGATTTCTCTGTTGAAATTCCGTTGGGAGAAACCTTGGTTACCTCCACTATTTATAAATCTTGTTCAAATCAACAGTTTCACGTTACCTGTTGATCTTATCTCTTTGAAAATACTTGCATTGATGTGATTTTTAGAAACGATTGGTTAACTGCTCATCATGTTTTTCGTAAGGTTGTTAGCTTTCATATCCCTAACCAACCTATTATGCGAATTTAAGTAACCAAATCACTAAACTCAATCATTGTCATATCAAGCCATAAGTGAAAATCCCCGTTCTTTTCGTTGTTGACTTCCTGGTGTGGAATGCACCGAAGCTAGACTTTCCGTAGGAGACGTTGTAAATGACGATGGCAAGTTGATAGGTATCAATGTGACGTGTTATCCAAGTCTTGGATGAGGGTCACAGTTTTGAACGATATTTCTATTGTTAATAAATTTCTTGACGTATTCTTGAAGACTTTTTAGCCTACCCCAGAGCGTAAAATTAAATTTTGTATTGACCCCAGTACAAAACCCATTTCTTAAACCCTCAAATATTTCTTCAACTAAAACGAACGTATTATGCGCCAAAGACGTTGGCTCGAGCTGTTGAAGATTACGATCGTACCATTCAATAACATCGTGGAAAAGCGAACGTGGTAGCTGACGCGTTGTGTAGAAGATCGTATACGGTTACAAGTGCGAATATACGAACCCACGTGAAGATAACGAATATACGATTAAAATCGACTTTAATCGATAAAGTTAAAGCCGCTCAAGCTACATACTAAGAGCTGATAAATGTGAAGAAGAAGGTTCAAGAGGGCGTTATTCTAGAAGCAAGAATCGACGAAGAGAGAAAATCTCAACTCTCGATTTAATTGGCCCATTTGAAATCCTCGATGAAGTAGGAACAGTGGCCTATAGACTCGTTTTACCGCCAAGTATGTTGCGTGTTCAGAATATTTTTTTTTTTCGTATCGATGTTACGTAAATATGTGGACGACCCGAACCATATTATTAATTTAGAACCGGACGAAATAGCGAAAGATTTAACGTATGAGGAGATACGTGTTAACATCTTGGATAAGAAGGATCATATTCGATGCTTAAAGGTTATACCTCAAGAGTTAGAATTTGAAGTGAAGTCAAGGTATCCTCACATGTTCGGCATACCAAGTACGTACGTAAATTTCGATGTTCGGCATACCAAGTATGTACGTAAATTTCGAGGGCGAAATTTCATAAGGAGGGGAGATTGTGAAACCCCAGATTTTATGAATAAATATTTAATTTTTCTCGAAATAATTTTTTTTATATTATTGTGTGGATTTGATATAACAGTTATGGGTAGTATTTATTAATTTTGCAAAGTATGCAAGTTGTCATATTATATTCGATTGGTCGGAGAATATTCTTTTTGTCGGAGAATATCCGTACGACGGTACAATTATTGGTGGACCCCACAATGGAATTATTGTCAGATTGAGAAAACGACAAAAATACTTTATGAAAATAACGGCGGAAGTTTTACCGTTGATACTGTTGAACTACTCGGTAGTAAAAGTACAGTAATACGTGTGGTTGCATAGTAGCACACGGTATTAATTATTAATGCTTATGTGAGAAGTCACTCAGTTTGATTCCATTATTGTCAGTTAATAATATGAATTATTTAGCGATAATGACGTTTTGTTTTATTCGTATTATTAACGTAATAAAACAGAAACATCTTTTTATATAAAACAGAATACTTTATTAAAGTTATTCTATAAATATAATATATTATATTTTATTTAAAATATTTTTCTTTAAATATGGACCGTCAGATTAAAGTAATCAATCTGGACCGTTCATGGATTAGTTACTATGCATTCTATTTTCCTATAAATAGAAGCTCATTCCTTCATTATTTTCTGACGAATTCACTAAACTCTAGAGAGAGAAAATATAGAGAGAGACTATATAGAGATAGAAGAAAAGTTTCTGCTACTTCACTACTCTTATATCCAGTTCTTTTACGGTAAGGGGTGTTATTCTTTCTTATTCATGAAGAGAACTGTTGTTATTTCATTTCTTATTATTCTGTTGGAATAACCTGTATACGTGGTCTACCCTATACTTGGTGACATTCTTCTATTATTCTGTTGGAACATCCTGTCTGTGTGTTTTACACCGGACCTGGTTCCGTTTTTATTATTATTCTGTTGGAACATCCTGTCTGTGTATTTTACACCGGACCTGGTTCCGTCTTGTTATTATTCTGTTGGAACATCCTGTCTGTGTGTTTTACACCGGACCTGGTTCCATTATTTATTATTCTGTCGGAATATCCTGTCTGTGCGTTTACGCCGGACCTGGTTCCATTATTTATTATTCTGTTGGAATAACCTGTCTGTGCGGTCTATCGCATGCATGGTGATTTTTTTTGTTATTCCATTCTTTATTATACTCAGTTGGTTAAGTTTGACTTCTATACTCCATGAAATTTGTGGAATATCCTTGACATTTGCGCTTCATCTAGTATCTATTCATCAAAATATTCTCCTGATCATTCTTGAATTTTACTCCACAAAGTAGTATCATGTTGACAATTTGGACGTTGTTAATTCTTGGATAAATTAATTCTTGAACTTGTTTTATTGAATTCTTATATCATTGTCATCATCCTCATGTTTATATTCTGTTGAAAGTCATCTGTGGCCTGTAGTGCATAGATGGACTTGGTGTGATTATGACCAGGGATTATTCGGTATAATCATGACCGTAATGTTACAAATGATGTGGTAAAAGTTCTCATTGGCCCGTAGTGCATTGATGGACAGTTGTTGGCATGATCATGACCATTGATGAATACACAAATATCCTTGGCCCGTAGTGCATAGAATTTGTGGTCGTGACCCTAACGAATATCCTTGGCCGTAGTGCAGGGATGATGTGAATTATTTATTAAGCTGAGTCTCAGCGATAAAAGTGATGAAAAACTTTTTAAATCATAAAAGATAGTAGAGTTTATTTTCTACTTGACTCTTTTAATGGATTGCTTGTTCCGCTGCAGTTAAACTTGATGTCTATTATATTTTATCAGTTTAACATTGTTGAAGACTAATGATAATTTATTCTGCATTATCTTAGTCATAATATTTCTTACTGGGCTAGTTGAGCTCACCCTTTCTTTGATTGTTCTCTTCAGGAAATGAGAACGTAGCTGGGGCAAGTCGGGGAACGGAGTGATGGTCCGAATGATAGTATTAGTTATTAGTCCTCACTATTCTATAAAATAGTGTGTTAATAAATGTAATGAGAACTCCTTTTGAGTATGAATACTCTCTAGAAGATAATATTTGTATTCAAACTCACAGTTTATGTTTTGTCGTATTGTACACGACAGTTGTATTAGTAAGTTGTATTTGATTTCTGTACTTTGTATCTGACGACCCAAGATGGGTGATATATACTTAATTTTGGGGGCGTCACAAAACTTATGAATTCTGGTGTGATTTTCAATTCTAACTTAGCCCTCTATTTATAGGAAAATATTAGCACGCCGAAGCAGACTTAACCTGCAACCTGATGGCTTTACCTGCTACTATTCCCACACACCACATTTGAATAAAAATCTCAGCACATTTCTTCACCAACCAAGAGTGGGGCCCACCAATTTTAGAATTTTTCACCAAAATGATTAACTCCGAAAATTCAATAATTTCTGAACCAGTCATCTCGTAAAATTCATAACAAATCATACGTTCATTTTTAACGGTTCAAAATTTGTGGACATATACTCAACTTATATATGAATAACATATCCAAAAATTACCACGATCCAACGGTCGGATTAAAAATTATAACCCCCGTAATATTTCTCAAAAACCCTGATTTAATTTTTAATACCTCTATTCCGATAAAAATACTGATAAAACACCTCAACATTAACTCCTTCATTTTTAACCACAAAAATATATCCCTCATTTATATCCACATGAAATAAATATTTTCTTATCATATGAATCAATAATTAATTATTCACAAATAATATTACAGAATCATATTTATGACAACCAGGCCGTTCCCAATAAAGATGGAGCTTTTCAATAAGGATTTCTCCTTACTATAGCGCAATTAGATGACCAAACCTCTCCTTAGACAGAACTTTCTAGACATTACCAATAATGCTATCTAATAATATTATTCAAATAATATGAATTATTGATCTGATAATAGAAAATACTGTGCAGCAACAATTATTGAAACAACAATAATATAAAATATCAACGCAGCAGTTATTGAATCAATAAAATAAAATATTAAACAGTAACTACTGTAACAATTATTGAGTAGTGTCTTCCTTCGTAAGAATCAATAATTCTAAAATATTATACAATCCGTGTGCCACTGTACAACCACGCGTATTACTATATTTTAACCACCGGGTATTCCAACAGTGTTAACGGTAACAACTACGCCGTTATTTATAAAAACTCAATTTTTATCGTTATCTTCATCTAATCTTTTTTCGTTATGGGGCCCACAAATAGTTGCGCCGTCGTACGAATATTCCTCGACAGAAAGAATATTCTACGACCACACGAATATTCACCGACCAAAAATGAATATTTAATAACCACTTGCTTATTTGAAATATTTGCGCATTTTACCCATAACCAACCACATTAATCAAATCAACCCTTTCTATTTCAAAATAATAAATAGAGGAAATTTAATTTCATTTATTAATAAGTTGGGGTCTTACAACCTCTACTCCTTATGAAATTTCGTCCTCGAAATTGACTTACGTACCTGGTGTTTCGAAAAGGTGAGGATACCTCGCTTTCATTTTTGATTCCAACTCCCAAGTCATTTCTTCAATAGCATGGTTTCTCTACAAAACCTTAACTTGTGGTATAACCTTCGTGCGTAGAACATACTCTTTCCTATCCAATATCTTAACATGTACCTCTTCGTACGTTAAATCTTCGGCTATCTCGTCTGGTTCTAACTCAATTATGTGGTTCGGGTCTTTCACATAATTACGAAGCACATATACATGAAAAACATTATGAACACGCGACATATTTAGCGTTAAGGCGAGTCTATAGGCCACAGTTCCTACTCGATCGAGGATTTCAAATAAATCGAAGGCTTGAGCTTTCTTCTCTTCATCGACTCTTACTTTTAGAATAACACATTCTTGCACCTTCTTCTTTATATTCATCAGCTCCAGGTCTGTAGCTTGAGCGGCTTTAACGTTATCGATTAAAGTCGATTTTACTCGTATATCATCACGTGGGTCCCTAGAGTCATTAACTCTATCTCTATCATTTATAAATTATACAAAATAGGTCTTTGTGTTCAACAATATCGCACTCGTACTCGCGTATAATCTTCTACTCAACGCGTCAGCTACCACGTTCGCTTTTCCAGGATGGTATGGTCAGAACAGGTTCCGAATGAGTCGCCTCTTGAGCTATTAGAAAATCTTCTCGCATTCCTCGCTCCATACAAATTTTGTATCTTTATGAGTCAGCTAAGTTAACGGAGTACCGATTCGAGAAAATCCTTCCACGAATCTCCGATAGTAACCAGCTAAGCCCAGAAATCTACGTACTTTGGTCACCGACTTCGGTTGCTCTCAATTGTGATTCATATCCCAATTTTGGATAGCACGTCATAATGGCACCTATTGTTTTACCACCACACAAATATAGAGTCCCTTACGGAAAGTCTGGCTTTGGTGCATTCCACAAAGAAAGTCACCAGATAGAGGCTCGGGTACCAACTTCTATAGTTGGGTTTTTAACTCCTGAAGTTCAATAGGAGCTATTCAATATGAGATTTTAGAAATAGGTTTTGTATCGGGTTAAAGATCAATACAAAAATTCAATATCACGCTCTGGGTTAGGCCAGGAAATAAGTCAGGAAATTCACTAACAACAGAAATATCATTCAAATCTGACGTATTTTTGTTCAAGTCCATGACATGGGCTAAGAAAGCTTGACATCCGTTTTTCAATAAACGAATGACTTTATGGCTTGGTATGACAGCGATTGATTTTAGTGATTTGGTTGCTTGAATTCGCATAACAGGCTGGTTAGGAATATGAAAACTAACAACCTTACGAAAACAATCAATTTTGGCATGATAAGTAGTTAACCAATCAATTCCTAAAATTACATCAAAAGTAAGTATCTTTAAAGAGATAAGGTCAACAGGTAATGTGATTGTGCCAACTTGGATTAAGCAAGATTTATAAACTGTAGATGTAATGAAAGTTTCTCCTAACAGAGTCTCCACAGATAGGTCAAAGTCTAATTTCTCCGGAGTCAAGTTTAAAGGTTGAGCACAAGCAGGAGAGATAAAAGAATGGGTAGAATATTTAGGGAAAATTTGATTTTATTTATTAATAAGTTGGGGTCTTACAAATTGTCCATATTTTTTTTGTATTAGAAAAAAAGAGTGTTATTTATTAGACAAAAAATAGTGAGAAAACTAAAATTATATTTATTCTTTGAAATAATATTAGAAATTAAGTAATTAATATTTACTTAAAATTTTAAAATGATTTATATTAAAGAATAAAAATAATTGTCTAAAAAGACATGTATTAAGTAACGGAAGGAGTATTATTTTTCTACATATACACATAAAATCTCTCTCTCTCTCTCTGCGTTTTAGGGGTAGGGTATGACGACATGGGATGTTCAGTATGAAGGGATTAGCGGGTCCCATCCTAATTCTAAGACAGGGTGCTTGACAGTTGCACCGTTAGATTAACAAATCCTATGTTTCACGGTTCCTTTTGTAAGGTGGAGGAGGGTGGGGTTCACCGTTCACATGGTCCGAAATAGAAACCTGCTTCCCTTTTGGGACCACCACACCACTAAAGGTAAAACACCGTCAGCTCCGTTACCACCCTATTGAATCAAAAAGTTATATCTATTAAATTGAGGTTTTATCATAATTATTAAAAAATTTCAATGCAAATTTTATATAAAATATCCCAACAAACTAAAAATTACTAATCCCAAACATATCTCCACCCTTATCTAGTATTTTTCTCCAAAATTTATAAATTTTAGAGATACAAGTATATATATATACAATAGGGATCTCCAACTCACCCAACAAAAAACTCACCTGTATATAGCCTCATTTTCCTTCTCTCTCCTCATTACAGTCAGCTAGGGGTGCTTAAAATTTTCGGTTTTTTCGATTTTTTATCGGTAGCGGCGGTACCGGTTTTTTCGGTATCGGTTTTTGTGAAACCCCAGATTTTATGAATAAATATTTAATTTTTCTCGAAATAAATTTTTTTTATATTATGGTGTGGATTTGATATAATAGTTATGGGTAGTATTTATAAATTTTGTAAAGTATCCAAGTTATCATATAATATTCGATTGGTCGGGGAATATTCGTTTTAACAGGGAATATTCGTACAACGACACAATCATTGGTGGACCCAACAACGAAATTATTGTCGGATTGAGAAAACGACAAAAATATTTTATTAAAAATAACGGCGGAAGTTTTACCATTGTTACTGTTGAACTACTCGGTAGTAAAAGTACAGTAATACGTGTGGTTGCATAGTAACACACGGTATTGATTATTAATGCTTATGTAAGAAGTCACTCAGTTTGATTCAATTATTGTCCGTTAATAATATGAATTATTTAGCGATAATGACGTTTTGTTTTATTCGTATTATTAACGTAATAAAACAGAAACATCTTTTTATATAAAACAGAATACTTTATTAAAGTTATTCTATAAATAGAATATATTATATTTTATTTAAAAGATTTTTCTTTAAATATGGACCGTCAGATTAAAGTAATCAATCTGGACCGTTCATGGATTAGTTACTATGCATTCTATTTTTCAATAATAGCAGCTCATTTCTTCATTATTTCTTACGAATTCACTGAGCTCTAGAGAGAGAAACTATAGAGAGAAACTATAGAGAGAGAGAAGAAGAATATTCTGCTACTTAACTACTTCCTTATTTCAGCTCTTCTTTAAAACGGTAAGGGGTGTTATTCTTTCTTATTCATGAAGAGAACTTATGTTATTCTATTCTTTATTATTCTGTTGGAATAACCTGTATGCGTGGTTTACCCTATACTTGGTGGAATGACCTGTATATGCGGTTTACCCAATACTTGGTGATCTTCTTCTGTTATTCCATTCTTTATTATTATGTTGGAATAACCTGTTTATGCGAAGTACCGCATACTTGGTGAAATTCTTTTATTATTCCGTTCTTTACGATTCTGTCGGAATATCCTGTCGGTGTGAATTTCACTTGACCTGGTTCCATCATTTATTATTCCGCATTTATTATTCTGTCGGAATATCCTGTCGGTGTGAATTTTACCTGACCTGGTTCCATAATTATTATTTCGCATTTATTATTCTGTTGGGAATAACCTGTCTGTGCGGTCTCTATCGCATGCATGGTGAATCCTTCTGTTATTCCATTCTTTATTATTCTGTTGGAATAACCTGTCTATGTGGATTGCCACATGCATGGTGAATGATCCTTTTATTCATTCCTTATTAAATTGTGGAAATGATCTGTATACGTGGATTACCGCATGGCTGGTGAAAATCCATTTGCAGTTTTATATATTCTTTATTATACTCATTTGGTTAAAGTTTTGACTTCTATACTCCATAAAATTAGTGGAATATCCTTGATATTTGCGCTTCATCCAGTATTTTTCATGAAAATATTTTTCTGATTGAATTTTACTCCACAAAGCAGTATCATGTTGACAATTTGGACGTTGTTAATTCCTGGATAAATTAATTCTTGAACTTGTTTTATTGAATTCTTATATCATTGTCATCATTCTTATGTTTATAAAATGTTAAAAGTCATCTGTGGCCTGTAGTGCATAGATGGACTTGGTATGATTATGACCAGGGATTATTCGGTATAATCATGACCGTAATGTTACAAATGATGTGGTAAAAGTCCTCATTGGCCCGTAGTGCATTGATGGACAGTTGTTGGCATGATCATGACCATTAATGAATATACGAATATCCTTGGCCGTAGTGCAGGGGTGAATCGATGATGTGGATTATTTTATTAAGCTGAGTCCCAGCGATCACAGTGTTGAAAAACTTTTAAATCATAAAAGATAGTAGAGTTTATTTTCTACTTGACTCTTTTAATGGATTGCTTGTTCCGCTGCAGTTAAACTTGATGTCTATTATATTTTATCAGTTTAACATTGTTGAAGGCTAATGATAATTTATTCTGCATTATCTTAGTCATAATATTTCTTACTGGGCTAGTTGAGCTCACCCTTTCTTTCACTGTTCTCTTCAGGAAATGAGAACGTGGCTGGGGCAAGTCGGGGAACGGAGTGATGGTCCGAATGATAGTATTAGTTAGTTGTCCTCACTATTCTATGTAATAGTGTGTTAATAAATGTAATAAGGACTCCTTTTGAGTATGAATACTCTCTAGAAGATAATATTTGTATTCAAACTCACAGTTTATGTTTTGTCGTATGGTACACGACAGTTGTATTAGTAAGTTGTATTTGTATTCTGTACTATGTATCTGACGACCCAAGATGGGTGATGTATACCTACTTTTGGGGGCGTCACAGTTGGTATCAGAGCTTAGGGATATGATCCCTGGCTAGGATGTGAGAATAGAACTAGGAGGGGAGAGACGGGAAATTCCTTCGCTAGTATGACCTACCTAAGTTTATTTGGTATTTAATTGGTCGGTCAAAGTATATGGATAATATGTTATATGTTAATTAACCTTTGTTTTGTGGCAGTATTTAAAAATGGCAGCTGAAAATGTCAACAATGGAGTGAATGAGACCGTGACACCTCTAATCACCAACCAGGATAATGTAATATCAGGCGAAGAAGAAATTAGAGATATCTACGTGGTAAGTGAAGAACTAATAGTTGCACCCGAGTTAGTGGCAGAGGTAGCAGCTGAGAGTGAGGAAGAAGAGGAAGAAGAGGAAGAAGAGGAACCTGAGGAGAATTGGTTAGAAGAAATCTATGATCAAAACTTAGAATTACAAAATCGTGTTCATGAGTTAGAAGAGCAGGCTGAAGAACGACAGGCGGTCGTGGAGCAAAGAGATGTAACGATTCAAAATTGTGTTACCCGATATGTGTTGCTCAACAAAATCACGCTTTGGCAGAGTGTAAGATATTAAAGTTGGAATCTGAGAATTCAATTATCAAGGATCAGCTGAAAGAAAAAACAACTGAACGAGTGAGAATGAAAGATGCGTGGGTAAAAGCCGCACGACGTATTGATATTGTAGAAAGAGACGTCCGATCCAAAAAGGCTAAAATAGATGATATACATTTTTCTTTTTGGACAGCAATTGGGAGAACCCAACATCGAGTTTTGAATTACCCTGTACAGAGCGGTCAATCTGAACTCGATATGGATCGAAGATTGATGATTCAGATCATGAAGCAGGTGTACGATGAAGCAATTGAGGGTGGAATATGCCCTATATTAAAGTCAATTCCAACGATAGTGATGACACCAAATGCTACCCCAGACAAGTCAAAGCCGGGTAGTTCAAGGGAGAGCGGTTGTCATGACTTTCCAACAAGTGAGGAACCCAAATGAAGTTATCGTGGGTAAGCTAATCATAAACTCTTGCGAAGTCTATGCCGTGTTAGATACCGGTTCTACTCACTCTTTTATTTCACCTAGTTGTGTTTCAATATTTGAACTTAACTCCAGAGAAGTTAGACTTTGATTTTTCTGTTGAAATTCGTTGGGGGAGAAACCTTTGTTACCTCCATATTTATAAATCTTGTTCAAATCAACACTTTCACGTTACCTGTTGATCTTATCTCTTTGAAAATACTTGCATTGATGTGATTTTTTTTAAACGATTGGTTCACTACTATATGCTTCTCGTAAGAGGTTGTTAGCTTTCATACTCCTAAACCCCTGTTATGCGGATTCAAAGTAACCCAAACCACTAAAGTCAATCATTGTCAATCAAGCCATAAATAACGAGCCCGGTCCTTTCTTTGTTGACTTTCTTGTGTGGAATGTACCGAAGCCAGACTTTCGATAGGGGACGGTTGTGAATAACGGTGACAAGTTAATAGATATCAATGTGACGTGTTATCCAAGTATTGGACGAGAGTCACAGTTTTGAATGATATTTCTATTGTTAATAAATTTCTTGACGTATTCTTGAAGACTTCTTAGCTTACCCCTAGAGCGTGAAATCGAATTTTGTATTGACCCCAGTACAAAACCCATTTCTTAAACCCTCAAATATTTATTCAACTAAAGCGAACGTAACATGCGCCAAAGACGTTGGCTCGAGCTGTTAAAGATTATGATCATACCATACCATCGTGAAAAAGCGAACGTGTAGCTGATGCGTTGAGTAGAGATCGTATGCGGTTACAAGTGCGAATATATGAACTCACGTGAAGATAACGAATATATGATTAGAATCAATTTAAATCGATAAGTTAAAGCCGCTCAAGCTACATACTCAGAGCTGATAAATGTGAAGAAGAAGGTTCAAAGAGGGCGTTATTCTAGAAGAAGCAGAATCGACGAAGAGAGAAATCTCAACTCTCGATTTAATTGGCCATTTGAAATCCTCGATGAGTAGGGAACTGTGGCCTATAAACTCGTTTTACCGCCAAGTATGTTGCGTGTTCAGAACATTTTTTTTTACGTATCGATGTTACGTAAATATGTGGAGACCCGAACCACATTATTAATTTAGAACCGGACGAGATAGCAAAAGATTTAACGTATGAGGAGATACGTGTTAACATTTGGATAAGAAGGATCATATTCGATGCTTAAAGGTTATACCTCAAGAGTTAGAATTTGAAGTGAAGTCAAGGTATCCTCACATGTTCGGCATACCAGTACGTACGTAAATTTCGAGGGCGAAATTCTATAAGGAGGGGAGATTATGAAACCCCAGATTTTATGAATAAATATTTATTTTTTCTCGAAATAAATTTTTTTTATATTATGGTGTGGATTTGATATAATAGTTATGGGTAGTATTTATAAATTTTGTAAAGTATCCAAGTTGTCATATAATATTCGATTGGTGTGGGGAATATTCGTTTTAACAGGGAATATTCGTACAACGACACAATCATTGGTGGACCCACAACGAAAATAATTGTCGGATTGAGGAAAACGACAAAAATATTTTATTAAAAATAACGGCGAAAGTTTTACCATTGTTACTGTTGAACTACTCGGTAGTAAAAGTACAGTAATACGTGTGGTTGCATAGTAGCACACGGTATTGATTATTAATGCTTATGTGAGAAGTCACTCAGTTTGATTCAATTATTGTCAATTAATAATATGAATTATTTAGCGATAATGACGTTTTGTTTTATTCGTATTATTAACGTATAAAACAGAAAAACATCTTTTTATATAAAACAGAATACTTTATTAAAGTTATTCTATAAATAGAATATTTTATATTTTATTTAAAAGATTTTTCTTTAAATATGGACCGTCAGATTAAAGTAATCAATCTGGACCGTTCATGGATAGTTACTATGCATTCTATTTTTCTATAAATAGCAGCTCATTCCTTCATTTTTCTTACGAATTCACTGAGCTCTAGAGAGAGAAACTATAGAGGAGAGAAGAAGAGTATTCTGCTACTTAACTACTTCCTTATTTCAGCTCTTCTTTAAAACGGTTAAGGGGTGTTATTCTTTCTTATTCATGAAGAGAACTTTTGTTATTCAATTTCTTATTATTCTGTTGGAATAACCTATATACGCGGTCTACCCTATACTTGGTGACATTCTTTTATTATTCTGTTGGAACATCCTGTCTGTGTGTTTTACACCGGACCTGGTTCCGTTTATATTATTATTCTGTTGGAACATCCTGTCTGTGTGTTTTACACCGGACTGGTTCCGTCTTTATTATTCCGTTGGAATTCCTGTCTGTGTGTTTTACACCGGACTGGTTTCGTCTTTATTATCCCGTCTTTATTATTCTGTTGGAACATCCTGTCGGTTTGATTTTCACCTGACCTGGTTCCATTATTATTTATTCTGTTAGAATAACCTGCTATGCGATAAGTACCGCATGCATGGTGATTTTGTTGTTATTCATTTCTTATTATTCTCAGTTGGTTAAATTTTGACTTCTATACTCCATGAAATTAGTGGAATATCCTTGATATTTGCGCTTATCCAGTATATTTTTCATGAAAATATTTTTCTGATTGAATTTTACTCCACAAAGCAGTATTATGTTGACAATTTGGACGTTGTTAATCCTGGATAAATTAATTCTTGAACTTGTTTTATTGAATTCTTTATATCATTGTCATCATCCTCATGTTTATAAAATGTTAAAAGTCATCTGTGGCCTGTAGTGCATAGATGGACTTGGTATGATTATGACCAGGGATTATTCGGTATAATCATGACCGTAATGTTACAAATGATGTGGTAAAAGTCCTCATTGGCCCGTAGTGCATTGATGGACAGTTGTTGGCATGATCATGACCCTTAATGAATATACGAATATCCTTGGCCGTAGTGCAGGGGTGATTCGATGATGTGGATTATTTTATTAAG
>CM029013.1:1333384-1391042 GCA_016801055.1 Panax notoginseng | reverse complement strand
GTGATGATTCTTTGTTTCGATGACATTTAAAAGTGTTCTTTCTTATCTTTTGTAAATTTTTATAATTTTAATAAAAATAATTAGTTGATAATTTATTATTTATTTATTTAATTTTTATAAAGGGGCACACTTGAATTTTTTTGCCCCGGGCCTTAGAAAACCCAGGACCGGCTCTGATTGTCCTTTAAGATTTTTGCACATGCATTTAGAAAATATCATTTACCAAATAGTAGTAAAATTTATTTGAAATTTCATCACTACCCCTTTATGGGAAGTTGAAAACTATTAATACAAAGGAAAGAAATTTCTTGAGACAATGAGAGAAGTTAGGGTTATATAAGAAAATAAATAATTTATTCTCCTCGAAAGTTATAAACGACAAACATTTTGGAATAAATTTTTTCTTCTAAAACGACAAAATTTTAGAACGGAGGAAAAGTACAATGAAAGAATTGTAAGAAAGTAACTTTATTATTATTACTTTATATATTTATTTATTTTTATCCGTTACTTTATTTTAAATTTTCTTTATTAATATATATATATATATATATATATATATATATATTTTTTTTTTTTATACTCATTTTCCTAACTAAGATTCCCAACATCCAAAAGGAGGGATTAAAGGGCACAGCGTGTAATGTAATGATATAGGAGGTCTCTCTCTCTCTCTCTATATATACATTCCTATTCCACAAGAACCTGGCAAGGCATACATAAAAGAAAGTGCAAGGTGATATGTGCTTTACTACAGAACAGATCCAGCTTTAATAGTATTAGATATTATAGCCAAAGGAAAATGAGTAACCGGGAAGAACATCAACAGCAATGCCTTTTTCTTTTCAGTAAAATTCTCACAGCAACACAAAAAAGAAGATTCATACTAGACATATCCTCAACTTTTGATTTTATAACTTGTAAGCAGTACATCTCCATTTTTTATTCCTCGTATACAAGAAGGAAAACCAAAAAAGATTATTATTATTTTTTTACCATCTTTCAATGTAAACCAGTTTCCTAAATTCTCATTTCATCTACTTCTGCAAAATAATATTGCTCAGTAGTATCACCATGCCAATCAACCTGCAAAACCACCACGAAAAAAGAGAGTTAATTTTACACAAGTAACTGAGCGAAATATCATTTTTCAAGTGAATTAAGAGATAATGTCGCTTTGATTACAGACCTAACAAACCAGTGTTGTGCAAATGGTTGCTTTGACGAGTTTTTTCCATATTTACCAAGTAAGACTGTCGATGAAAGAATTGTGCTATCAACAGTTGGTAATTTCTGAGAAAACCCCAAGAAAAAGAATTAGAAGGTTGAATTTTGGAAGTAGTTATGCTGAATAAGAAACAAAAGGAAAACAAACCAAAGGGCCAACCTTATCTGATATGTGGCCAACACAAGTCTATCACCATCAAGGCAAAGTTTCTTCTCCAAATCTGCAAAGGGGGACAAAATAACATACAAGATTAAGAGCAAGAAATAATCTATCAGAAGAAAACCTTCACTCATGTGCTATGTGCTATACATGGACACTGAAATTAAAAAGTCGGTATTTGAACTGCAAAAAACTCTGCCTTGACATTAGTTCATTAGATATACCCTTCACCAAAAGTTTTATTATGTATATCTTGAGAGCAACATTAAGCGTGTGCAAGCATTCCACTTGTTATTAATCATTATCATTAGGTTGTATTGATAGAAGAAATTAAACTTCTAGCATGGCACGAAACCTGTTTAAATTCCATGAAAAAAAACTTGCATCATTTCACATGAAATTCTATTTAAATCACAAGGAACTGCAATCAAACAAAGAAGCTATTCTTGTTGCTTCCCTTGGTATTATTAGTACCTTACCTGTTGAGCTGTTCTTGTTGTATTTCTGTTGTAATGAGTCCAGAAACTGAAGATTGACTGAGATTGTGAATGATCTCTATTATCTTGACAAAATCGTACATTAATACTGATCCATTCTTCTGAAGAAATTCAATTCCCCATATCCATTTGAGTATGGTAATAACTCCTCTACCTCAATCCTGGAACTGGAACAACTCATTCTTTTCTTGACTCTGCTACGGCTTATAGACTCAACCTCGGCCAAAAATATGCTATAAACTGGTCTATGATCTGAGAAACGAGACTCCCCACGAACATAAGACATTTGATGCAGGCCTCTACCGTACCATAATATTCGATCACACCTTCAAAAATAAAATGGCTAGATTAGTTTTGCATATGATAATAAGATCTCATAAAGACCTCCACTTACAAGTAATCCTTAGATATGTTGAAAATTTCTTCTTTTTATTTTGGTTATTTCTTATTGAGTGCATGTTGTAAAAAAAGTATTACCATGCTGGTGTTCGTCGCTTCTCTTTTGGGTGCATATCATCCCCTGCATATCTGTCTGAATTATTTGAATATTTGTACGTGGGAGGGAAGTATATTCTCCCTTCATTCCATCCCTCAAAAACACGTCCCCTCCTCTGCTCTATTCGAAGCTACAATTTTTCAGAATGTACAGTTTATAAATTAGTCTAAAATTTCTACACATTATATCCACACACACAGCAAAAAGTAATATAAATAGACATACATTTATATATAAATTCTTTGTTGTAACTAGCATGATTTACCTGGTCATTTTCTAACAAAACACTCCAGTTGCGCATCTCAACAAGAGCCTTTGCAGAACGGTAAGTCAGGGCAATCCGATAATTTAAATCTCCAAGCCATATAATTCGACTACGCGAATGCAACAAAACTTAGAATTGGGCTATATAGATCAAATTCGAGAGAATATGTTTTGCTAACACTAAAATAATTGGAAAAATTACGATCCCGTGCTATAAAACCAGACAGATGCGTGAAAGTGCATTCACAAGTTAAAAAATAAGGGCCTTACTCATGCTCAAGTATTGTCTGAGGGGATTTCTCATCTCCCATGCCATGAACTCGTGGAAACCTTGTCTTTCTTAGAATTTCCAAGACATCGGAGTTTCTCCTCACCTCATCCCCTTCCTTTTGTCCAGAGGTTAAATGACTACAGATGAAGCAGAAGCTTGTTTGGTGTAAAGACATGCTAATTGAAATTGAGCCCTGAAAATCCAATAGAATAAGGTTGCCAATGTTACTAAATTGCTTACAAGTTTGGTTTCAAATTTATTAAAGTATCCACAAAGCAAAAATGTACCTTGTTTCCAAGATAACCCATCAACCCTCTGCCCACACAAGACACTTTCAAGTTACAAACATCGTCTCTTAGAACATTCTTCACCCATACTGTGAGGAAAATCCCAACCATCTGTTTACTGGAAACTAAGCAGTACCTCGAGTTCCCTGGCTGTCTATCTCCATCATCCATGGATATAGACCCACTGTATGACAATGTAGAGTAGTGAGTGGTGCACGGGGAATCTCCACTTTCTTCATCAGAGGAACCACCCCATCGGACATTTGAGTAATAATCACTTGGTTTCTGCCCAACTATAACCCGATCACAAACACTGAAACGACGGTCAAGCTGAGGTTGTGGCATTGACATGTCATTATCCATCATCCTCATGCTAAGACTTAGTGACTGGAAGGAACGACGACGAAAGAAAGATGGGGCCTTTTGTCTTGTTGATCCCTCAAAATCTGCATTAAGTTCCACTATTGAATCAGGGACTGGTGAGGGTGTATGATAACCACCACTTGTGCCAGGAAGACTATTCAAAGTCTTTCGGATGAGTGATAGCCATTTTTTTGCTGGGCCATTGTCTTCAGTGCCCAAGACATTACCAGCATTTAAAGGAACTATTTCTTGAAACCTAAAAGTGGAAGGGATCAAGGAGGTTTCTGTCAAATACTACACAAGGCACATTGTCAAAAAAGGATATAGGATTGCACTTTTGATTAAAGAAACTCACCCAAGAACATAAATGTCAGCAGGAGGTGAAGTGTGTAGCCAATCTTCAAGATTCAAATTACTTGGTGGGGATTTCCCAGCAACATTCCATGTAGCTACAAAGATCCTATATCCATATTGAAAAGAGAAATTTAATAAAAACCAACACTTCCAAAGACGCAATCCAAACAATGGGCCACTTAAGAATAGAACACACCTATAGTTATTCACATCCATAACTTGGGAAGCATCGAGTTCAGTCTTACTTCGCCGTAGACGATCAGAGTTCCTCTTGCTTGATCTCTCTAATAATGGGGACAATAGAGACAGGAATAAGAAAATTAGAAAAAGGGTGAAAAATTCAAGAGACAAAGAAAAAGAAATACTGATTATCTGAAGTTTCTTCTTTCTTTCTCCTTAATTAAATCTGGTTATGTCTAATTTAGTGGGGTTTGTGGTCCAAAGAAATACTGATTATCTGACAGTTAACCTGTTTTGCTTTTCTTGATGGTGCATGCCTCCCTCTCTGAGAAATTGTACCTCCATTCTTCATCACCACCTGAAAAAGATGAAACATAAAGGTGTTAAAGCTGTGATCAACTGGTATTGCATCAATCCCACATATTCAAAAAAGAAAAATTAGTGTAGCCCAAAAGAATAAAATAAATTCTTGTATATCAAACAGAAGAAGAAAACAAAGAATAGTTCTCAATCTTCAAATAGAAGTGGCAGAACCCATTAAAATCCAAATGTTTTTAGTACAGAAGAAACAGTGATTGATGTCAAAAGATGTTTCCAGATAGCATCCCATATTTTTCTTGATACAGAACTAAGAAATAAGATCGCAAATTCACAACCCCAAATCAAATTATAATCATAAATGCATAAAATTAATGGAAGAGGATCAAGCAATCACCTTCATAAACAAAATCTTCGTCAGCATGAAAGTCTTCAGTTTTAGTCTTGATATTGAACCATTTCTTAACCAGTGTGTTAGGCCATGAAAGCTTCAGCAACAATACAAAGTCAGCAATCAATGTACACAAAACCGCAAAAAAAGAAAAAAAGAAAGGTGACATAAGTTTTGGCATTTTCTCAAACAAACCTTGCTTTTCTTGGAATTCACATCTCTCATTGTTCCACAACTTCATACATAAAAACCACTAATTCTACAGGAGTAGAGATGTAAAACCTTCAAAAACCAATTGAAACTTACGGGTTTGGCTCTGAATATTGTTTGAATGAAGAAATATGAAATAGGTCTTTCTTTAAAATTGTTGAGCTACATCAATTAGATTAACCTAGAAAAAAGAAAAGCTTGAGCCTTTATACTTGCCCAAAGAGCAATAGGGAGTAGAGGAAATGTCCACTGTTTGCTCTCAGGTTATAAAGAGGAAACAGTTGAGAAAAATAAGAAAATCCCAGTATCTGAGCATTTTGGATTTATGAGTATCCAAACACAAGTCAAATCAAAAGAACCCAACTTGGGTTCATTTTCTTTATCTCTCATATTTATCATGTCTTCATCTAATCAAGAAAGAAGAAAGAAACAAAGAAATTCAAACAGAGAGGGACAACAGTGATGCGTGGAAGTAAGACCCTGAGATTCTGGCGGTAGAACAAGACAATGTAGGAGACAAGAGGAGAGAGAAAGAAGAGAGGGAGGAGTTTTCTCCCCTCAAAACCTTGTTATGAGAACGGCAAAGTATCGAATTTGAAGAGAATAAAGTGCAGGGGAGGGGAGGGGAGGGGAAGCTCTTTCTTTCTTTCTACCCCAAAATCCAAGAATGACCCAAAGCTTGAGGAGAGAGTGGCAATGGGTATTATGGGTCTTCGGTCACCTATCAACATTTTTAACTTGCCCGGTCCACCCCCATTTTACTCTCTAAATCTGGCACTCTAGTCTCTCCTCCCCCATTAAACCTCTAACCGCGGTCAGCAAAATAAGAGTGGAAAAAGCAGTTAAAAGAAGACAAAATAAAGAGAGAAGAAAATTAGAGTTTTTGTATCATGTTTTTATCCGTTTCTCTAATTTTCCAAATCATTAAATAAAAAATACTAGTGAACATGAGAAATGAAATATGAATAAAAGATAAGAGCTAAAGTACAATTTTTTGAGTTTAGTTCATTGTTGGTGCCAAGAAACTGACATATGTCAATGAATCTATTTAATATGCATGTTTAGGGAATTTTTGTGTGGGTATTGTATTGGGGTGCGAAACATGTCTACCTTTCTAGGGTTTCAATACTTGGGATAAAATTTTGTATGAGGAATGGCCGAGTCTTCAATGTAGATTTTGGGTCCAAGGAGATTTGAAGAATATTTGGAGTAAAATTTTACTTTTGTGCTACTGTATCTCCTTAATACCTCCTTTTGTAACTGAAAAAAATCAAACAATTTGATATTCTTTTTGGCTCAAACCTAGGCTTGTGTCTATGGGATGGGAGCCAAGGCAATGGTCCCAAGTTGAAGGGTTTTTGTGTTAGATTTACTCTTAGAATTAGATAACACGCACATGACAATAAAGAATTAACACAGAAATTTACGTGATTCTCCAATTTTGATAGTCCACGGGAGCGGCGTTTTTTTTTCTTATTCAGATTGATTGAGTGTCATTATAGAGTTTTACAATAGATAGTATTTATAAATTATAACTACTATTCATATTCCAACCCTAATTCACATTATAGCCTTAATACCCCATAATGTCCTTTTCTAATCAAATCAAAAAACTGATGTTCGACGTCCGGCGCGGCCTGCGCCGCTTTTAGATTGCCAGCGGCGCGCCTCGTGTTCCAGCTCCAGAAGTTCAGTTATCTTCGTGCGGCCCGCGCTACACAAACTTGTCATGGCGCGTCTCGCGTCGGTCTTGCAGAAACTCCGTACTGTACCGCGAAGGCTCCGCCCCCCACACCCCCAACCTTTGGTTCAACCCTAATGAGTTAGTGCGTCGCTCCGCAGTAGCCTTTTCAATAGTTTCTAAGTTATGAGTAGCATGTCCCAACATCTACAAATTTTGTTTTCTGTGCTTGAAGAGTGTTCTCAAATTGTAGGATCTTGTAAGCCCATTTATATAGGTCACCTAAACCAAACTAGACTAGACCCACAACCCACGCGATTTCTTAGGGTTTTGAGCCACAAACTGTAATTCAAATACTTTTATGTACAGTAGGTAGACCAAAGTAACTTCTTGGATTAAGGTCGCAAGGTGCGGAATTTTATTTGACTAATCTTAAATACACATGCTACATGTGGGAGACCGTGTTGGGTTACCCTAACCGAGTGTTAACATGGTACCAAGGTTCTTTGGAATCAAGTGGTAGCATTTGTTTATATGTTTAAGCATTAAACAACTATTATTGCAAGAAGCAATACTTCTCCTCATCTCCCAAATGGGAATAGACCACTTCCCTAGTGAAGCTTCCACTAGTTTATAGTCATTTGGGGTCCCAACTAGAGGCTGTCCATGCATGTCCAAGCTAGGAAAAAACTCTTTAATTGATCTTAGCTTAGCTTTCACTTTGTTAATTAAAGCCATCAAATGAATTAGTATAATTTCACACACTTATAATAATCTTGATTAGGTGGTTGTGAACATAAAGTGATTCACAATATTCATTTTATTCGATACTCCCATCAAAAACTACATTGCAAAGTAAACCTAAGAATATAATTAAATTCGAATGAGTTTTTTTTTTCTTTCTAACTTCTTTAATATTTATAACAAATCAAATATAACAAGAGATAATCATACACATAATAATAAACATTAAGTAATGTTAGTTCTCAAATGTAAATGATGTTATGATATCCTAGCACACATTTCCAATTAAGTCGAGGCCCAAACTTTGATGATGTTTCGGACTTTTGATTCCTACGTACAAATGCAGGAGCAACTTTGCAGATTTGTCACATCCGTATTGATTTTAACCAGCCTTGTGGAGGAGAATATTGTATGTGCAAGGGAGGGAAGATGAGATTTGGCCATATCAAAGTAAGGCTTTTGAAGTTTGCTTTCTAGTTGATCTAGTTTGCAGGTATAATAACACTAGTCTTTTATGGTGTTTGCATGTTTATTATAAAATGAAAAAGGGAATGTTTATAATAAGATCGATGAAGTATCAAATTATAAAGAGGATCAGAGTGGGGCTAATGGTTAAAAATGATTATCAAAGAAGGTACAAACAATTAATACAATCAGAGAAATCTTTCACTTTCTAATTAAGATACCATTTTGTTTTGATACACCTATGTCATGAAAATGGGATCTACACCATATACTTGGATTCAATAATAATAATATCATGAATGAATTTATGATTCCACTCTCACACACTCTCTTAACATCACTACTTGTTCCTCGTGGAACGTTGCTACCCGGCCCTCCCTCTATTCACTTATGGGGCTCTTTTATTATCATTTCTTTTTAACACATCACAAAAAATCGTCACGTTGTATGGATTGAAGAATCAACGTTTTGATCTTATATGTAACAATTAGAATCTTGTATAAGACTGGATTTGTAGTCTTAAAAGTACTAGTTGAATCAGACCGTCACAAAATTACTCAAAAAGTTATGACAAGTTATTATGTTTGACCATATGATTATGATATTAGCATTTATTTGTCTAATACTAATTGCAACATGATACTCATCTTCTTCGGTTCTTCCCCCTGGCTGCCTGCCTTTGTGTATAGTATAAATATAAGATTTGTACATACTATAAAATAAGACAAACGTTAGAAGTATTTTGCCATGTATTTTGTGTTTCATCAAGAACGGTTATGTTATAGAATTAATATAGCATTAATAGTAGTAACATATACTAGTAATATATTACTACAGGCACAAAGAAACATAGTTTGGGTTCCTACAGTACAGACCAGTTTGTCAAAAATGAAACCAGTTTTGCATGGACTAAATTTTCAACCTATAAACTCATGTTGCTTAATTAAGATCATGTGCTTGATAGAGTTGTGATTACCGTCTCCTTTGTACTAAAAACCAGATAATTTGGACAACTAAATCAAAGGAGCTAGGCCTAGGGATGATCTTTGACAGAAACTTAAAGTATCTTGTCATGGAGGGATTTCAATTTATTCTTTTGCTTTTCAGCTTTAAAATACCTTTTACCTGCCTGCATCCTTAAACCAACCAAACATAACCTTCCCTTCCCTTCCCTTCCGTTCTGTATTTTATTTGTTTTTCCGGTGTGGTCTGGGCTTTTGTTTTTGGAATGACCTTTCTTTCTCGTCTCAAACCACCTCTGGGTTTTGACTAGCTACTTCAACTTTAAATTTGTTGTTAATTTATTTAATTTTGATTAATTAATTAGTTAATATTATAAACTATTAAAAAAATATTACTAGCTATAAAAATTAAAATTTTTGTTTTAAAAATTAAAATAAATTTGCATCACAATTGAAATTTATATGTTTTTGCAAATTATTTAGGCCCAAACGGTTAAAATTAGCAGAGTACGGACCAAACCAATTAAATGAAAGTTTTTTTATATTCAACACAAGGTTTAAGCTTTTAAGAAATTTGGGTCCCATTATATTATTACTATTATTATTATTATTATTATTTTATTTTGTTGTTGGTATACCGTACCCTGTTTTGTAAGACTAGGATGGTTGGAAGTAACTTCAGAAACATTGAAATATAAAGTATAAATTTAGGGAAGCATAACATTATAAATTAAGAGGAAAAGTTATATTATTTCAGACGGATGGGAGGGGGAACAGAATGATGTGCCTGCCAGTGACCAATTGAAAGTGTAGGTATAGGTATACTATACTTGAGGAAATTGGAATAAATACATGAATAGACTTTGATTAAATTGATGTGAAGCTTTTCACCTAGGTTGCCAATTTTACCAAACCTACGTTTCAGGTCAAATAATCCTACAAAAAACAAACAGTTTTATTTGTAACTTTGAAAATATTTATACTCCACTCCAGCACAAGCAAACAGCAGAGTAAATTCATGAAACACTTTGTCCCTCTCTTCTTTATCTACCATTAACATTAATAATCCATCCCTCAAGTTTAAACATTTCAGTGCTGCTTTTGTTTCTAAAAAGGGGGAGAAAATCTTATCATTTGCTAAATTTGGCTCTACTCAAATCCCTAATAGAAATTCAAGATTTCTTGTTGCTCTGATATTAAAATGGACACCCAAATGAGTAATATACTAGTTCATTCATGGCCTGATCGCTTGCATCGAGTTAGTTTGTATCCAAAGGACATCCCAAAATGCAAGACGCCACAGCAAAACCAACGCCGACAAAATGAAGAAGAACAAGAAAGTAATACACCATTACATTCAATTATATTTTCCTAGCACGTCCAACACAGGAAGAAGAAAGGAACAAAGTAGGAAAACATGCAACTGTATGTGCAAGTGCATTTCTCTTCATATTTTGAACTTGTCAAGCTATTTTTTTTATAAAAAAAAAAGTTGTTGTTGAATATCTTGTATAGGCATTAATCCAAATATCAGTAAATTAATTAGAAAAGATGATCATAAGGTCAAATTGAACTTGGTCATACATTGATCGGCTTACATTCTGATGGTCGTGAGATATAGTTTTTTTTTTTGTTGCTAAATTGTCAGTGAGATATTCATAAAAGTGTAGCATACCTTTGATGCATTCAAATATATCCTCAGCCATTTTTGTCGAAATTAAAATTCATAAATGAGAAGAAAAAAAGAGTAAAATCAATATAGGGATTCCAGAACTTCATGGAAGAGTAAAAATGTGTGGGGTCAACTTTGATCAAGACAAAAATTAACAGCAAGATGTATATGTTCAAGCTATCAATAAGGACGAATTTGAAATGATAGAGAACAGTACTCTCATGTCTTTTAGACTTTTAGATCATACCGAACAGTACTCTTGTATTCAATCTATCAAGTTGGAAGGTTTGGCATATTGACAGCAATTATCTGATTATAAAACCCACATGGAGCAACATTCTTCAAATGCCCCACCAATCATAAATCAGAAGACTTCTCACAGAGTGGCTCGTAATATTTACTACCACAACAAGAGATTCGAGCTCAATCAAGGTAGTGGTTTCTATAACAAGTAAAAAACAACAATTTGTCATTTCATATGTTTAACCATAATAGTATAGATTCTTGGGTCGTTGTTTTTATATGATTCAATTCAAGAGTTTGGTAATAGGAAGATTCAAGCAGCTGCGTTATTGAAGTTTAATCATAATGACTAAGTTTGAAGTTTTAACATCCCATTAAGTTTAAACTGTTTTACATCTATTGGCATTCTAACTTAATCACTAATATACATTTTTGCTTAATCCCAAAAGAAATACAGAACACAAGAGGGATAGATACGATACATAACCAACACCAATCTATTGGTTCTCAATATGACACGTTTATGCACAAAATAAAGTTCGATTATTTCCGCAGAGTGCTAGCCTGTTATTAAACACATAATGCCTAGTCACCAAATGCTGTTTTTGTTAGTATATGAAATTACTGGATATTATTTAATTTCTTCCCTTATCCCCAGCAATTCCATTTTCCCATTCTAAACTCTGCATTTAATGTATATGCTTCTTCTCTTCCTAATAGCACCACACACAAAAAAAAGGAACTAGAGATTAGGAGATGTCTCCTGTAGACAGCACAAAGTGAAAAAGTTACCCACCCATCATCTTAAAACAAGAAAGGGTCGACATTGGTCATTGGTTGGCTATGTTTGTTTCGAGATGACTAATTGGGAATTGGGTTTTAATCCTTACATGCCTACTAATCCTTTTTCAAAACCGAATTTAATACAGACTATAATGCAATACTGGAATTTTTACAGTTATCAAACAAGAGCCCATCATGGTCCAAGGATAGCATAACACCCAAAAGAGGTACCAATATCATCCCATTTCTACACCCAATGTTATATAACCCACTACTATACCCCGTAAAAGTATTAAAACCCATTCTTTTTAGGTATTAATTACATTTTTTTAAAAATAATAATAAAAAGGTCTTAATTCATTGCTCATTCTACTTTCTACTCCCTGGAATAAATCATGATTGCCCGAATTAATAAAGATATAAATCTTTTAATGCCAAAAGAAACCACCTTAACATTACCGCAGAGCATCAATGCACATACCAAAAGAAAATAAACAACATCAAAGAAAACACACTGTTTGTACGTAAGAATCAGAATTAGCTTAATTTATCTATTACCAAACAAGAATTTGCTTTGTTATTTACGGCAAGGTACAACATCATAGCATTTACGAGCCAACTTAATACACTGCAACCAATGTAGTATCTCTACATTAGGGTCTCTCTCAATAACAACATCAGTAACCGTAATTTGGACCATACCTCTGTATCCGGTGATCCGGCCGCGGACTCGAGCAACAACGCCGAGCTGGATGAGGGAGGCAAAACCGGCTGCCACCTCGGCAATTAATCGAACATCTGATGGGTTACGGCGCGAGAAATAGGGGGAAGTAAGGTGGTTAAGCCAGAGGACACATGGGATGCAGCCGGTGCCGTCGTCGATGGTGAATCTAAGGAATTTGTTGGGTTTGAGGTCTCTGGTGGTGATGATGCCCACAGTTTCGGCGCGTGAGATGGGCGTGTGCGTGCCTCTGCGAGAGAAAGTGGTGGGATCAGAAGGGATTGGAGTGAGAGAGAGGAAGTCAAAAGCTAGGAGCTTGACGTGCGTGTTGCTCAGATTTTCCATGGACAACCAGAGAGAGGTGAGAGAAAGGTTGGATTGGCGGCAGATTTTCTAGTTTAAGTTTCAAATTGTTTGAACAAGCTTTTGTAATGATCTCAAGTTTTCTAACTGTTATAATGAATAAAATATAATGAGCTACCCTCGCATGCATTTAACAACAAAATAAAATTTATTTCAAATTATTAATAATATAATAAAATTTATTAAAAATAATTATATTATTAATATAATATTTATGTCGTTAAATATTACGGTATGTATTAAAAAAAATTAAAAAATAAATAAGATCTTAGAGTTAAAAAATATCTTAAATTTAATTTTAAAAATTAATAATAATTTTATATTTTAAAATAGAGGAAACATTATTTATTGTATTATCGTTTTTGATTTTTATAAGTTCCTATAAAATTTAAATTTTTCAAGTTGACTTAAAAGGAAAAAAAAATCTATAATTTTGAAAAGTAAATGTTTGTGGGAAAAAGCACATTTACCCATTATGGTCGTCGTGTTTTAAGCAATTAATCACTGTACTTTAAATAAATTCAATTGGCTCACTGTACTTATTAAAAATTTAAAATCAAGTCATTCCGTCAAATTTTGCTCACAGACACTAAAAAATTAGATCAAATTTTTTACGTGACTTTAAAAAAATACACGTGCAATTGTTGATGTAATGAGTAAGACCAATCAGTTTCTCCTCAAACCAACCCTATTACTACACTCCAGTGTCGTCCTCCTCCAAAATCTATCGCCCGCTCGACCAGTCCATGCGCACCATCCGGTCCAACCTCTACCAGTCCGACCAGAGCTTCTCCTCCCTCCCCGGTTCGCTGCCATCCACTTATGTCTCCGAGAATCTTACTAATTCATTTATCGACCTTCGACTAGGTGAATTCGCCAATAAATCGTCTGTTTCTTCCGGCCTAGAAGAATCCGAGAAGTTCCTCGAGTTCTCTCAAGCTTTCAACGATTTTTCAGCTTGTAGCAGTGACATCTCCGGCGAGCTCCAGCCCCTTGCGACCCTCCCCAGCCCTGAAACACCTGGTCTCACCGACCCGGTTCGAGAATCCAAACCGTGCCAAGGGTTTCTCCAGCGTGAGAATTTCTCGACGGAGATCATAGAGAGCATTTCGCCTGAGGATCTTCTTCCGACGATTAAGATATGTATGACGCCCTCAAAATAGGTATACATCACCCATACTGAGTCGTCAAATACATGGTACAGAAATAAATACAACTTCATTACTACAATTGTCGTGCAAAATACGAAAACACATAAACTATGAGTTTAAATACAAATATTGTCTAATAGACAGTATTAAAACTCAAAATGAGTCCTCATTACAATTATTGATATACTATTTTTTAAAAATAGTTAGGATTGCTAAAATAACTTTTTAGAACCATCACTCCATACCCCGGCTAGTTCCTGCTATATTCTCACCTCCTGAGAAGAAAAATGGAACAAAAAGGAAAAGGGTGAGCTCAACTAGCCCAATAAATAATATTCTGACTAAGATAATATACAATAAATTATCATTAGTCTTCAACATGAAAAAATCTGATAGAATATAATAGACAACAAGTTTTAGATCAACAACTGCAGCGAAAATAATAATTCATTAGAAGAGTTAAGTAGAGAATGAAATCTACTATCATCTATGAATTTAAAAGTCCATCATCAATATTTTATCCCTGTAATATCAATCAATATACATCTTGAATCAAATATTCATCTTTGCACTACGGGCCAAAGATATTCAATTGTATCACCAGTTGGTCATGTTCATCTCAACACATGTTCATCTTTGCACTACGGGCCAAAGATATTCATCAGGTAATCATTCATCTTTGCACTACAGGCCAAAGATATTCATCAAGTATCACCATTAAGGACTGAGGATGATGAAAAATATTTTAGAGAACGAATCCAGTACGATAAAAGGACAAAGTTTAGATATTCGTACTTTAGATAATTCAAGTTTAAAAATACTCCATAATAAAATATAATGGAGAAAAATTCAAAAATGACGATCAAAACATGGATACAATCAAAGATAGTAACCATAATGGACATCTGGGACAAAGAAGAGAAAATTTTATTTTTCGGTGAATAGTGCCGTATTCATGAATAATGCCGTATACGTGAATAGTAACCCCGACACAAAAAGTTTTAAATTTGATAAAAAGTTCAGACCAATATTTCGACATAATGATATTAAAAAAAATAATATCATTTACAACAAAATAACATCCCTTACCTCAAAATACAGTATTTCTGACCGAAATATCGGATATGACTGTGACAACCCCAAAACAGGTTCATTCCATCCAACCTATTCTGAGTCGCCAAATACATGGTACAGAAAATAACTACAACTTTATTACAACAATTGTCGTGCAAAATATAACAACACATATGCTGTGATTTTGGATACAAATATATACCAAATGTGACTCATGTCCCAATCGTGGACATCACCTCACAATGATACCTTACATAAAGGTATAGTCAAAAACTGTTTTAAAAATTAGAATCTTTGGGAAGTGCTCAAGGAAACCTTCGTACATGGGAGGCCATGCATCTAGGTTATGATAGATATCATATGGCAACAGAATTATCCTTGGTTGACCCAAAAGACCCCAAAGAAAAATGAGAAGTTTACTATCATATTATTTCCAATGGTGAGTCTTCTCTTGACATATCATTATCTCCACTGTCTCTAATTGAAAATTATACTTCAAACAAACACCAAGATTATATAGGTAGTGCTCGTAAAGATACTCAGCAAGTGGATGAGCACAACCCTGTCTTATGATGACACGAGGTTGTATGTCATTAGACATCTTGTATGATAGTGACAAAACACCCTTCCAACGTTAGGTTCGCCTCACCCTATTTTCTTCACCAAATATAACTACTAAATGATGACCACCGATCTATTCCCTTGTTACCCCCGCTCGACCCAGCTACACTCTTATTACCTGAAAGGAATTGTGAAACAAAAGGGTGAGCACAACTAGCCCAGTAAAGAATATCATGACTAAAGATAAATAAATTATCAATAGTCTTCATCAGTAATAAATCAGAGATTTAGAGCATATGGTAGATGATAAAAATTTCAACCATAGTTGCAGCGGAACGAGCAATCCATTAGAAGAGTCAAATAGACTATAAAGTCTATTATCTTCTCCATGTTAAAAATCCACCAACAATGTTTTATCCCTGTAACATCACTCAACAGTTCCTTTTCACAATCATATGAATAACTCGTAATCATAATTGTGATTCTAAATTTTTATTCGCACCCAGGACGAAGAATATTTTCATAACCTGTCTTTACCTGAAACATCAAAAATCATGGTTATATCAAATCACGTTCCTGTTCATAATCATGCTAATAATTCCATCTTCGCACTACGGCCAAAGATATTCATCAACAAACCATCTTTGCACTACGGGCCAAAGATATTCATCAACAGGTCATCTTTGCACTACAGGCCAAAGATGTGACGACCCCAAAACAGGTCCATTCCATCCAACCCATTCTGAGTCGTCAAATACATGGTACAGAACACAACTACAACGTTATTACAATAATTGTCGTGCAAAATACAACAACACATATGCTGTGAGTTTGGATACAAATATATACCAAATGTGACATTGGACACCATCATGTATCAGCACCTCACAAAGACACCTTACATAAAGGTATAGTCAAAAACTGTTTTAGAAATTAGAATCTTTGGGAAGTGCTCAAGGAAACCTTCGTACATGGGAGGCCACGCATCTAGGTTATGATAGATATCATATGGCCACAGAATTATCCTTGGTTGACCCAATAGACCCCAAAGAAAAACGAGAAGATTACTATCATATTCTTCCCAATGGTGAGTCTTCTCTTGACATATCATTATCTCTACTGTCTCTAATTGAAAATTATACTTTAAACAAATACCAAGATTATATAGGTAGTGCTCGTATATATACTCAGCAAGTGGATGAGCACATCCATGTCTTATGATGACACGAGGTTGTATGTCGTTAGACATCTTGTATGATAGTGGCAAACCACCCTTCCAACGTTGGGTACACCTTACCCTATTGGATTCACCAAATATAACTACTAAATGAACTTTTCTATACTGCTTCGGGAGAACATCCACAGCTAGAGACCACCGTTCTATTTCCCCGTTACCCTCGCTCGACCCAGCTACACTCTTATTACCTGAAAGGAATTGTGAAGCAAAAGGGTGAGCACAACTAGCTCAGTAAAGAATATCATGACTAAAGATAATTAAATTATCAATAGCCTTCATCAACAATAAATCAGAGATTTAGAACATATGGTAAATGATAAAAATTTCAACCATAGTTGCAGCGGAACATGCAATCCATTAGAAGAGTCAAATAGACTATAAAGTCTATTATCTTCTCCATGTTAAAAATCCATCAACAATGTTTTATCCATGTAACCTCACTCAACAGTTCCTTTCCACAATCATATGAATAACTCATAATCATAATTGTGACTATAAATTTTTCTTCGCACCCAGGACGAAGAATATTTTCATCACCTGTCTTTACCTGAAACATCAAAGATCATGGTTATACCAAATCACAGTTCCTGTTTATAATCATACTAACAAATCCATCTTTGCACTACGGGCCAAAGATATTCATCAACAAACCATCTTTGCACTACGGGCCAAAGATATTCAACAACAGTTCATCTTTGCACTACAGGCCAAAGATATTCATCAACATGCCATCTTTGCACTACATGCCAAAGATATTCGTCAACAATTCATATTTGCACTACAGGCCAAATATATTCATATCTCAAAGAAATATATAATCATTTCAGAATTTATATAAACAATAATTATAACCATGTTGATCAATTCACCTTTGCACTTAAGCTAAAGATATTCAATTATAAATTCAATGGTCATGATCATACCAGTCACAATTCAACTTTGCACTACAGGCCAAAGAGAACCCTAGTCATGATCATACCAATAATCTACCCATCTTTACACTCCAGTGAAAGAGAATTTCAACATCAGGGTTATAAAAATGTTATATATGATAATAAAATAATATAATCAACATATAGTTTTAATCTCAAGAGTAATATTCGTAACTCATGAATAGTAAATCGTGAATAGTAACTCATGAATAGTAATCCCGACACAAAAGATAAAAATTCTACAATAAAATTCATACCAATATTTCGGTATAATGATATTGAAAGAATAACATTACTTAAATTTATAAACAATTTATTTTAATTGTTTACACTTTACTAATTAATGCATTTAATCATCATAAAATGCCAACTCTTACAATTTCATCATCAATAACCAAAACCCTCATCAAAAATCTGCATATACCTCATATAGGATTCTCAAGCCATAAAATCCTATTTTCAATTTTCTTTCTTCACAAAACATATTTAATTCATTTACTCATAACTAGACCATTTTTATGAAAAATACCAAATCAGTTCCAAAAATATTTCTTTTCTGAGATTTAGCATAATATAGTCCCATAGTGAACATATATTTTTCTCAGAATTTTTAAAAGTCATTTACTATTTTTCATATGGCCAAAATAGCTGAATATTTAGACATTTATCAAAAATTGTACTTTTGTCTAAAAATTCTGAAATTTACAGAGTATACTTCTATCATATACATGTACTCCCAATAAAAATTTCATCAATTTTGGAGTTAACCACAAGGAATTATAAGCGGTTACTTTTAAAATAGTCTTTTCTCATAAAATTCATAACTCTCAATCTATACATCCAAAAATCACCATTTTTGGACACAATCAAGAAAACTCATCAAAATATCATTTCAAATTTTTCCAGAATTTTTGAAGATCAGAAAAATTACGAAACTGAAAATCATAACAACCCTTAAAATCCCTTAATATCCCTTACTATCCCTTACCTCAAAACAGCAGTACTTCTGACCGGAATGTAAAGCCGAAGGAAACTTGCACTGAATAGCAACTCTCAAAGTATCTAAATACTCACAAAATATGCTTCATAATATAGAGAGAGAAAGAGAGAAAGCTTATGTTTCTGGTGTGATTTTCAATTCTAACTTAGCCCTCTATTTATAGGAAAATTTTGGTAGGTTTGACCTGCAACCTGATGGCTTTACCTGCTACTATTCCCACCCACCACATTTGAAATATAATTCAGCACATTTCTTCACCAACCACAAGTGGGGCCCACCAATTCTAGAATTTTCCACCAAAATGATAAACTCCGAAAATTCAACAATTTCTGAACCAGTCATCTCGTAAAATTCATAATAAATCATACGTTCATTTTTAACGGTTCAAAATTTGTGGGCATATACTCAACTTATATATGTATAACATATCCAAAAATTACCACGATCCAACGGTCGGATTAAAAATTATAACCCTCGCAATATATCTCAAAAACCCTAATTTGATTTTCAATACCTCCATTTCGACAAAAATACAGATAAAACACCTCAACATTAACTCCTTTATTTTTAACCACAAAAATATATCCCTCATTTATATCCACATAAAATAAATATTTCCTTATCATATGAATCAATAATTAATTATTCACAAATAATATTACAGAATCACATTTATGACAACCAGGCCGTTCCCAGGAAAGAGGGGGCTTTCCAATAAGGATTTCTCCTTACTAGCGCGCAATTAGATGACCAAACCTCTCCTTAGACAGAACTTTCTAGACATTGCCAATAATGTTATCTAATAATATTATTCAAATAATATGAATTATTGATCTGATAATAGAAAATACTGTGCAGCAACAATTATTGAAACAACAATAATATAAAATATCAACGCAACAATTATTGAATCAATAAAATAAAATATTGAACAGTAATTACTGTAACAATTATTGAGTAGTGCCTTCTTACGTAAGAATCAATAATTTCAAAAATACTATGTAATACCGTGTGCTACTGTGCAATAACGCGTATTACTGTATTTTAACCACCGGGTATTCCAACAGTGTTAACGGTAACAACTACGCCGTTATTTGTAAAAACTCAAATTTGTCGTTTTCCTTCACCCGACAGTTATTCGTTATGGGGCCCACAAATAGCCGCGCCGTCGTACGAATATTCTCCGACAGAAAGAATATTCCACGACCAAACGAATATTCCCCGACAACAATAATTATTTTATAACCACTTGCTTATTTTGAAAAAAAAAATTTCATATTTCACCCATAACTTTAAAATTTTATCAATTTAACCATTTACTGAATAGAAAAATTGAATACTTTTATTTCATAAAATTCGGGGTCTTACAATCTCCCCTCCTTATGAAATTTCGTCCCCGAAATTTACGTACCTGGTATTTCAAAGAGTTGAGAATACCTTGCTTTCATTTCAGATTCCATCTTCCTTATCATCATGATTTCTCCATTGCTCATCTCCTGTATTTCAGATATCATTCTAGAATACAGCTTCAAAACAAGGGTTAATTTAACAAATTAACATATCACATAATATCTCGATATTATGACTGACCAACAAATAAGCTTAGGTAGGACACACTAGCGAAGGATTTACTCATCTCTCCCCTCCTAGTTATATTCCCCGATCTCCGCCAAAGATCATATCCCTAAGCTCTGATACCACCTGTGACGACCCCAAAACAGGTCCATTCCATCCAACCCATTCTGAGTCGTCAAATACATGGTACAGAAAACAACTACCACGTTATTACAATAATTGTCGTGCAAAATACAACAACACATATGCTGTGAGTTTGGATACAAATATATACCAAATGTGACATTGGACACCATCATGTATCAGCACCTCACAAAGACACCTTACATAAAGGTATAGTCAAAAACTGTTTTAGAAATTAGAATCTTTGGGAAGTGCTCAAGGAAACCTTCGTACATGGGAGGCCACGCATCTAGGTTATGATAGATATCATATGGCCACAGAATTATCCTTGGTTGACCCAATAGACCCCAAAGAAAAACGAGAAGATTACTATCATATTCTTCCCAATGGTGAGTCTTCTCTTGACATATCATTATCTCTACTGTCTCTAATTGAAAATTATACTTTAAACAAACACCAAGATTATATAGGTAGTGCTCGTATATATACTCAGCAAGTGGATGAGCACATCCATGTCTTATGATGACACGAGGTTGTATGTCGTTAGACATCTTGTATGATAGTGGCAAACCACCCTTCCAACGTTGGGTACACCTTACCCTATTGGATTCACCAAATATAACTACTAAATGAACTTTTCTATACTGCTTCGGGAGAACATCCACAGCTAGAGACCACCGTTCTATTTCCCCGTTACCCTCGCTCGACCCAGCTACACTCTTATTACCTGAAAGGAATTGTGAAGCAAAAGGGTGAGCACAACTAGCTCAGTAAAGAATATCATGACTAAAGATAATTAAATTATCAATAGCCTTCATCAACAATAAATCAGAGATTTAGAACATATGGTAAATGATAAAAATTTCAACCATAGTTGCAGCGGAACATGCAATCCATTAGAAGAGTCAAATAGACTATAAAGTCTATTATCTTCTCCATGTTAAAAATCCATCAACAATGTTTTATCCATGTAACATCACTCAACAGTTCCTTTCCACAATCATATGAATAACTCATAATCATAATTGTGACTATAAATTTTTCTTCGCACCCAGGACGAAGAATATTTTCATCACCTGTCTTTACCTGAAACATCAAAGATCATGGTTATACCAAATCACAGTTCCTGTTTATAATCATACTAACAAATCCATCTTTGCACTACGGGCCAAAGATATTCATCAACAAACCATCTTTGCACTACGGGCCAAAGATATTCAACAACAGTTCATCTTTGCACTACAGGCCAAAGATATTCATCAACATGCCATCTTTGCACTACATGCCAAAGATATTCATCAACAATTCATATTTGCACTACAGGCCAAATATATTCATATCTCAAAGAAATATATAATCATTTCAGAATTTATATAAACAATAATTATAACCATGTTGATCAATTCACCTTTGCACTTAAGCTTAAGATATTCAATTATAAATTCAATGGTCATGATCATACCAGTCACAATTCAACTTTGCACTACAGGCCAAAGAGAACCCTAGTCATGATCATACCAATAATCTACCCATCTTTACACTCCAGTGAAAGAGAATTTCAACATCAGGGTTATAAAAATGTTATATATGATGATAAAAATAATATGATCAACATATAGTTTTAATCTCAAGAGTAATATTCGTAACTCATGAATAGTAAATCGTGAATAGTAACTCATGAATAGTAATCCCGACACAAAAGATAAAAATTCTACAATAAAATTCATACCAATATTTCGGTATAATGATATTGAAAGAATAACATTACTTAAATTTATAAACAATTTATTTTAATTGTTTACACTTTACTAATTAATGCATTTAATCATCATAAAATGCCAACTCTTACAATTTCATCATCAATAACCAAAACCCTCATCAAAAATCTGCATATACCTCATATAGGATTCTCAAGCCATAAAATCCTATTTTTCAATTTTCTTTCTTCACAAAACATATTTAATTCATTTACTCATAACTAGACTATTTTTATGAAAAATACCAAATCAGTTCCAAAAATATTTCTTTTCTGAGATTTAGCATAATATAGTCCCATAGTGAACATATATTTTTCTCAGAATTTTTAAAAGTCATTTACTATTTTTCATATGGCCAAAATAGCCGAATATTTAGACATTTATCAAAAATTGTACTTTTGTCTAAAAATTCTGAAATTTACAGAGTATACTTCTATCATATACATGTACTCCCAATAAAAATTTCATCAATTTTGGAGTTAACCACAAGGAATTATAAGCGGTTACTTTTAAAATAGTCTTTTCTCATAAAATTCATAACTCTCAATCTATACATCCAAAAATCACCATTTTTGGACACAATCAAGAAAACTCATCAAAATATCATTTCAAATTTTTTCGGAATTTTTGAAGATCAGAAAAATTACGAAACTGAAAATCATAACAACCCTTAAAATCCCTTAATATCCCTTACTATCCCTTACCTCAAAAGAGCAGTACTTCTGACCGGAATGTAAAGCCGAAGAAAACTTGCACTGAATAGCAACTCTCAAAGTATCTAAATACTCACAAAATATGCTTCATAATATAGAGAGAGAAAGAGAGAAAGCTTATGTTTCTGGTGTGATTTTCAATTCTAACTTAGCCCTCTATTTATAGGAAAATTTTGGTAGGTTTGACCTGCAACCTGATGGCTTTACCTGCTACTATTCCCACCCACCACATTTGAAATATAATTCAGCACATTTCTTCACCAACCACAAGTGGGGCCCACCAATTCTAGAATTTTCCACCAAAATGATAAACTCCGAAAATTCAACAATTTCTGAACCAGTCATCTCGTAAAATTCATAATAAATCATACGTTCATTTTTAACGGTTCAAAATTTGTGGGCATATACTCAACTTATATATGTATAACATATCCAAAAATTACCACGATCCAACGGTCGGATTAAAAATTATAACCCTCGCAATATATCTCAAAAACCCTAATTTGATTTTCAATACCTCCGTTTCGACAAAAATACAGATAAAACACCTCAACATTAACTCCTTTATTTTTAACCACAAAAATATATCCCTCATTTATATCCACATAAAATAAATATTTCCTTATCATATGAATCAATAATTAATTATTCACAAATAATATTACAGAATCACATTTATGACAACCAGGCCGTTCCCAGGAAAGAGGGGGCTTTCCAATAAGGATTTCTCCTTACTAGCGCGCAATTAGATGACCAAACCTCTCCTTAGACAGAACTTTCTAGACATTGCCAATAATGTTATCTAATAATATTATTCAAATAATATGAATTATTGATCTGATAATAGAAAATACTGTGCAGCAACAATTATTGAAACAACAATAATATAAAATATCAACGCAACAATTATTGAATCAATAAAATAAAATATTGAACAGTAATTACTGTAACAATTATTGAGTAGTGCCTTCTTACGTAAGAATCAATAATTTCAAAAATACTATGTAATACCGTGTGCGTACTGTGCAATAACTGTATTACTGTATTTTAACCATTTGTTGGTAGCGTAACTCTTTTCCCCTGTCGTCAATAGTAATTACCGTCGTCAATAGTAATTACCGTCGTCAATAGTATTTACCTTGGTCCTTCGTCAATAGTACCTTGGTCAATAGTATTTACCTTGGTCAATAGTAATTACCTTCGTCAATAGTATTTACCTTGGTCAATAGTAATTACTTTCGTCAATAGTAGTTGTCCCTTCAATATTACCAAGAGTCATTTGACCCTTCGTTAAGACCAAGAGTCATTTGACCCTTCGTTAAGACCAAGAGCCACCCTCAGTTTTTCTATAAATAGAGGCCTAGGGCTTCATTATTTTTCACGAATTCATTCAAGCTATAGAGAGAGAAAGTATAGAGAGAATAAGAGAGAGAGAGACTAAAAGTATTCTGCTACATCACTTTTCCAATATCCAGTTCTTTTAAGGTAGGGAATATTATTTCTTTTATATTCATGAAGAGAACTTCTGTTATTCCATTTGTTATTATTCTGTTGGAATAACCAGTATACGCGGTCTACCCTATACTTGGTGACATTCTTCTATTATTCTGTTGGAACATCCTGTCTGTGTGTTTTACACTGGACCTGGTTCCGTTTATTATTCTGTTGGAACATCCTGTCTGTGTGTTTTACACCGGACCTGGTTCCGTTTATTATTCTGTTGGAACATCCTGTCTGTGTGTTTTACACCGGACCTGGTTCCGTTTTATTATTATTCTGTTGGAATATCCTGTCTGTGTGTTTTACACCGGACCTGGTTCCATTATTTATTATTCTGTCGGAATATCCTGTCTGTGCGTTTACGCCGGACCTGGTTCCATTATTTATTATTCTATTGGAATAACCTGTCTGTGCGGTCTATCGCATGCATGGTGATTTCTTTTGTTATTCCATTCTTTATTGTACTCAGTTGGTTAAGTTTTGACTTCTATACTCCATGAAATTTGTGGAATATCCTTGATAGTTGCGTTTCATCCAGTATCTTTTCAAGAAAATATTCTTCTAAGCATTCTTGAATTTTACTCCACAATGCAGTATCATGTTGACAATTTGGACGTTGTTAATTCCTGGATAAATTAATTCTTGAACTTGTTTTATTGAATTCTTATATCATTGTCATCATCCTCATGTTTATAAAATGTTGAAAGTCATCTGTGGCATGTAGTGCATAGATGGACTTGGTATGATTATGACCAGGGATTATTCGGTATAATCATGACCGTAATGTTACAAATGATGTGGTAAAAGTCCTCATTGGCCCGTAGTGCATTGATGGACAGTTGTTGGCATGATCATGACCATTAATGAATACACGAATATCCTTGGCCGTAGTGCAGGGGTGATTCGATGATGTGGATTATTTTATTAAGCTGAGTCTCAGCGATCACAGTGTTGAAAAACTTTTTAAATCATAAAAGATAGTAGAGTTTATTTTCTACTTGACTCTTTTAATGGATTGCTTGTTCCGCTACAGTTAAACTTGATGTCTATTATATTTTATCAGTTTAACATTGTTGAAGGCTAATGATAATTTATTCTGCATTATCTTAGTCATAATATTTCTTACTGGGCTAGTTGAGCTCACCCTTTCTTTCACTGTTCTCTTCAGGAAATGAGAACGTAGCTGGGACAAGTCGGGGTACGGAGTGATGGTCCGAATGATAGTATTAGTTAGTAGTCCTCACTATTCTATGTAATGGTGTGTTAATAAATGTAATGAGGACTCCTTTTGAGTATGAATACTCTCTAGAAGATAATATTTGTATTCAAACTCACAGTTTATGTTTTGTCGTATTGTACACGACAGTTGTATTATTAAGTTGTATTTGTATTCTGTACTATGTATCTGACGACCCAAGATGGGTGATGTATACCTAATTTTGGGGGCGTCACAGTTGGTATCAGAGCTTAGGGATATGATCCCTGGCTAAGATGTGAGAATAGAACTAGGAGGGGAGAGACGGGGAATTCCTTCGCTAGTATGACATACCTAAGTTTATTTGCATGGTATTTAATTGGTCGGTCATAATATAAGGATAATATATGACATATCAATTAATTTTTATTTTGTGGCAGTATCTGAAAATGGCATCTGAGAATGTTGAGAATAGCAATGGAGCACAGACGACTGTTGATTCACCACATATCAATAATCAGGATAATGTGCATCAGGAAGGTGTCAATCCTCATGCAAACAACAACACTGACCAAATGATGAATGATCAAATGTTCAGAGGCTTTATGCAATTCATGCAACAACAGGTGAAAGCGGCTCCTGTCCACAACGTAGGTGGAAATACTGGAAACTCTCTGGCGGTCACCGCTAAACAGTTTAAGGAGCTGGGACCACCGGAGTTTAAGGGAGAACCAAAACCACTTGTAGCTGAAACATGGATAAAGCAGATCACCAAGATATTTGATGTCTTGGGTTGCTCCGAGGAGCAAAAGGTTCCCTTTGCCGCCTTTATGTTGCGAGGAGAGGCAGATTACTGGTGGGAATCGATAAAGCGTACTCAACCTGCCGCACTGAAGATGTCCTGGGAGAAGTTCCAAGAGCTGTTTAACGACAAATACTTTCCCGAGAGTATTCGTCACATGAAGGAGGTGGAGTTCATCAAATTGGAGCAGAATAATATGACCGTGTCGCAGTACGAGGCAAAATTTGCGGAGTTATCCCGGTTTGCGTCCCACCTGGTGGATAATGAAGAAAGAATGACGCGGATGTTTTTAAGAGGTTTGAAGCCGGAGATACGTCAACATCTTGTTTCTCATAAACTGTGTTTGTATTCAGATGTTGTAAATAGGGCTCAGTTGGTGGAGCGCGATAACGAGACAACGCAACCAAAAGAGAGCAGCCGGCAAAATGATAATACCAGTGAGAGCAGTCATCGAAGCGGTGACAACAAGCGTGGAGGGAATCAACAGGCCAGAAATGGTAACCACTTCGGTGGTAATCAGGGCCAAAACAATAAGAATGGACATTTCAAGAAGAGGAGATTCAACAATGATGGAAAGACGTCAGCACCAGCACCTGTCGTTAAGGAAGGAGAACGACCACCTATCATATGTTTCAAATGCGGAGGGGAGGGGCACATCAGTCCAAACTGCGCGATGCCGTCCAAAGCATGTTATAATTGTGGAAGAGAAGGTCATTTAGCCCGATTTTGTCGTTTACCGAAGACAAATTCAGCTAGGATGGAGGCACCAAAGGCCGTCCCAGAAAAGTCAAAACCGGTTGTGCAAGGGAGAGCGTTTGTTGTGAACTCCCAGAAGCAAGGAACCCGAATGAGGTCATCACGGGTAAGCTTATCATAAACTCTAACGAAGTCTATACTTTATTTGATACCGGTTCAACCCATTCTTTTATTTCTCCTACTTGCGCTCATCGATTAAATTTGATTCCGGAGAAATTAGACTTTGACTTATCTGTGGAAACTCCGTTGGGAGAAACCTTCATTACCTCCACTGTTTATAAGTCTTGTTTGGTTCAAGTTGGTACCCACACATTACCTATCGATCTGATTTCATTAAAAATACTTGCATTTGACGTGATTCTAGGGATTGATTGGTTAACTACTCATCATGCAAAAATTGATTGTTTTCGTAAGGTTGTTAGCTTTCATATTCCTAATCGACCTATTATGCGAATTCAAGCAACCAAACCATTAAAATCAATCGCTGTCATCTCAAGCCATAAAGCTATTCGTTTATTGAAAAACGGATGTCAAGCTTTCTTAGCTCATGTCACAGATCTAAACAAAAATACGTCAGCTTTGAATGATATTTCTGTTGTTAATAAATTTCCTGACGTATTTCCCGAAGAACTTCCTGGCCTACCCCCAGAGCGTGAAATTGAATTTTGTATCGATCTTGAACCCGGTACAAAACCCATTTCCAAAGCCCCATATCGAATGGCTCCTATTGAACTTCAGGAGTTAAAGATCCAACTGCAGGAATTGTTAGACATTGGCTTTATTCGTCCTAGTACTTCTCCTTGGGGTGCTCCTGTTCTATTCGTGAAGAAGAAAGATGGAAGTATGCGACTTTGTATTGATTATCGGGAGTTGAATCATGTCACCATCAAAAACAGGTACCCATTGCCACGTATTGATGACCTGTTTGACCAGTTGCAAGGAGCACAATTCTTTTCAAAGATCGATCTTCGTTCTGGATATCATCAGCTGAAGGTTAGAACTGAGGATATTCCAAAGACGGCTTTTAGAACTCGGTACGGGCATTATGAATTCCTAGTCATGTCTTTTGGATTGACTAATGCTCCTGCTGCCTTCATGGATATGATGAACCGGGTATTCAAGGAATATTTGGATCACTTTGTGGTCGTCTTTATTGATGACATCCTTATTTATTCCAAAAGCCGTGAAGATCATGAGCAACACTTGAGGCTGGTACTCCAAAAGCTTCGTGAATACAAGCTTTATGCCAAGTTGAAGAAATGCGAGTTCTGGCTGGAAGAGGTAGCATTCCTTGGGCACGTAGTATCAAGTCGTGGAATATCGGTTGACCCGGCAAAGATTGAAGCTATTCAAAGCTGGGAGCAACCTAAATCAGTGACCGAGGTACGTAGCTTTCTTGGTTTAGCTGGTTATTATCGGAGATTCGTGGAAGGATTTTCTCGAATCGCTACTCCATTAACTCAGCTGACTCGGAAAGATACAAAGTTTGGTTGGAGCGAAGAATGTGAGCAGAGTTTTCAAGAACTCAAGAGGAGACTCATTTCAGCACCTGTTCTAACAATACCATCTGGCTCGGAGGGATTTGTCATCTACAGTGATGCTTCGAGCAAAGGGTTGGGATGCGTTCTCATGCAACATGGAAAAGTCATAGCCTATGCATCAAGACAACTCAAGGAATATGAGAGGAATTATCCTACTCATGATCTAGAGTTGGCAGCTGTTGTCTTTGCACTTAAAATTTGGAGGCATTACTTGTATGGGGAGAAAGTGGAGATCTTTACGGATCATAAAAGCCTCAAATATTTCTTCACTCAAAAGGAACTCAACATGCGACAACGACGTTGGCTTGAACTGTTGAAAGATTATGATCATACCATTCAATACCATCCTGGAAAAGCGAACGTGGTAGCTGACGCATTGAGTAGAAGATCATATGCGGGTACAAGTGCAATATTAACAACGCAAAGGCCCATTTTGTGTGACTTGCAAAGGATGGAGATAGAGTTGAAGACTCCAGGGACCCATGTGATGATGGCGAATATACGAGTAGAACCGACTTTAATCGATAAAGTTAAAGCTGCTCAAGCTACAGACCTGGAGCTGATGCGTATGAGGAAGAAAGTGCAAGAAGGTTCTATGCCGGAAGCAAGAATCGATGAAGAAGGAATACTTCGAGTCAACTCCAGACTTTGTGTTCCTAACAACCCTGATTTAAAGTATGAAATCATGATGGAGGCGCACAACACACCGTTTGCAATCCATCCTGGAAGTACCAAAATGTATCATGATCTTCGTCATACATTTTGGTGGAGCAATATGAAGAGAGAGATAGCGTTGTTTATCTCAAGGTGTCTAACTTGTCAACGAGTCAAAGCGGAGCATCAAGTACCAAAAGGTCCATTGCAACCACTTGAAATTCCAGAATGGAAGTGGGAGCACATTACCATGGATTTCGTTACCGGTCTTCCTAGGGTTTCTCAAGGTATTGATGCGATTTGGGTCATTGTTGATAGATTGACCAAGTCTGCTCATTTCTTACCGATACGAGAAACTTATACACTTGAACGTCTTGCTCGTATGTACATAAACGAGATTGTAAGACTGCATGGTATGCCAGTATCCATAATTTCTGATCGAGACCCAAGATTCACTTCACGATTTTGGGTTAGTTTACAAAAAGCTATGGGCACGGAGTTACGATTTAGTTCAGCATATCATCCTCAGACGGACGGACAATCAGAGAGGACTATTCAAACTCTTGAAGATCTATTAAGACTCTGTGTCTTTGACTTCAAGGGAAGTTGGGACAAGTTCTTACCATTGGTGGAGTTTTCCTACAACAACAGTTATCAAGCAAGTATTGGCATGGCTCCATTCGAAGCATTGTATGGAAGAAAATGTCGTTCTCCAGTATGCTGGGATGAGGTGGGCGAAGCAACGTTGTTGGGACCGGAGTTGGTACGTATGACTACAGAAAAGATTCAAACGATCCGACAACGTATAAAAACCTCACAAGATCGACAAAAGAGTTATGCTGATCTTCATCGAAAGGACGTGGAATTTGATGTAGGAGATCATGTGTTCTTACGTGTTGCTCCATGGAAAGGAGTTACGAGATTTGGAAAGAGAGGAAAGCTAAATCCTCGATTCATCGGTCCATTTTTAATCCTCGATCGAGTAGGAACTGTGGCTTATAGACTCGCTTTACCGCCAAGTATGTCTCGTGTTCATAACGTTTTCCACATATCCATGTTACGCAAATATGTGGAAGACCCGAACCACATTATTGAGTTAGAACCGGACGAAATAGCGGAGGATTTGACGTATGAAGAAGTTCCTGTTCAAATCTTGGATAAGAAGGAACATATTCTACGCTCCAAGGTTATACCTCAAGTCAAAGTTTTGTGGAGAAACCACGATGTTGAGGAAATGACTTGGGAGTTAGAATCAGAAATGAAATCAAGGTATCCTTACCTCTTCGACATACCAGGTACGTACCCTAATTTCGAGGGCGAAATTTCATAAGAAGGGGAGGTTGTAAGACCCCAACTTTTATAAATAAAGATGAATTTTCTATAAATATCATTTTTGAATATTATGGAGTTAATTTGATATAATGTTATAGTTGTGGGTAATATTTATAAATTTTGCAAAGTAAGCAAGTTGTTATAAAATATTCGTTTGGTCGGAGAATATTCTTTTTGTCGGGGAATATTCGTACGACGGCACAATCATTGGTGGACCCCACAACGGAATTATTGTCGGATTGAGAAAACGACAAAAATATTTTATTAAAAATAACGGCTGAAGTGTTACCGTTAAAACCGTTAAAACTGTTGAACTACTCGGTAGTAAAAGTACAGTAATACGCGTGGTTGCATAGTAGCACACGGTATTGATTATTGATGCTTACGTGAGAAGTCACTCAGCTATACTCAATTATTGCTATAGTAATTGCTGCATCATATCTCTTAAATTATTGTCATAGTATCATCTGTATAATATGTTATATTATTAAATCAATAATTGAGACGTTGTGGTAAGTTTGGTTATTTTATGGGGGGCCATATGTCATCATCTAAGAGTCTCTTCGTCAATAGTAATTACCGTCGTCAATAGTAATTACCGTCGTCAATAGTAATTACCGTCGTCAATAGTATTTACCTTGGTCAATAGTAATTACCTTCGTCAATAGTATTTACCTTGGTCAATAGTATTTACCTTGGTCAATAGTAATTACCTTCGTCAATAGTATTTACCTTGGTCAATAGTAATTACCTTCGTCAATAGTATTTACCTTGGTCAATAGTATTTACCTTGGTCAATAGTAATTACCTTCGTCAATAGTATTTACCTTGGTCAATAGTAATTACTTTCGTCAATAGTAGTTGTCCCTTCAATATTACCAAGAGTCATTTGACCCTTCGTTAAGACCAAGAGTCATTTGACCCTTCGTTAAGACCAAGAGCCACCCTCAGTTTTTCTATAAATAGAGGCCTAGGGCTTCATTATTTTTCACGAATTCATTCAAGCTATAGAGAGAGAAAGTATAGAGAGAATAAGAGAGAGAGAGACTAAAAGTATTCTGCTACATCACTTTTCCAATATCCAGTTCTTTTAAGGTAGGGAATATTATTTCTTTTATATTCATGAAGAGAACTTCTGTTATTCCATTTGTTATTATTCTGTTGGAATAACCAGTATACGCGGTCTACCCTATACTTGGTGACATTCTTCTATTATTCTGTTGGAACATCCTGTCTGTGTGTTTTACACTGGACCTGGTTCCGTTTATTATTCTGTTGGAACATCCTGTCTGTGTGTTTTACACCGGACCTGGTTCCGTTTATTATTCTGTTGGAACATCCTGTCTGTGTGTTTTACACCGGACCTGGTTCCGTTTTATTATTATTCTGTTGGAATATCCTGTCTGTGTGTTTTACACCGGACCTGGTTCCATTATTTATTATTCTGTCGGAATATCCTGTCTGTGCGTTTACGCCGGACCTGGTTCCATTATTTATTATTCTATTGGAATAACCTGTCTGTGCGGTCTATCGCATGCATGGTGATTTCTTTTGTTATTCCATTCTTTATTGTACTCAGTTGGTTAAGTTTTGACTTCTATACTCCATGAAATTTGTGGAATATCCTTGATAGTTGCGTTTCATCCAGTATCTTTTCAAGAAAATATTCTTCTAAGCATTCTTGAATTTTACTCCACAATGCAGTATCATGTTGACAATTTGGACGTTGTTAATTCCTGGATAAATTAATTCTTGAACTTGTTTTATTGAATTCTTATATCATTGTCATCATCCTCATGTTTATAAAATGTTGAAAGTCATCTGTGGCATGTAGTGCATAGATGGACTTGGTATGATTATGACCAGGGATTATTCGGTATAATCATGACCGTAATGTTACAAATGATGTGGTAAAAGTCCTCATTGGCCCGTAGTGCATTGATGGACAGTTGTTGGCATGATCATGACCATTAATGAATACACGAATATCCTTGGCCGTAGTGCAGGGGTGATTCGATGATGTGGATTATTTTATTAAGCTGAGTCTCAGCGATCACAGTGTTGAAAAACTTTTTAAATCATAAAAGATAGTAGAGTTTATTTTCTACTTGACTCTTTTAATGGATTGCTTGTTCCGCTACAGTTAAACTTGATGTCTATTATATTTTATCAGTTTAACATTGTTGAAGGCTAATGATAATTTATTCTGCATTATCTTAGTCATAATATTTCTTACTGGGCTAGTTGAGCTCACCCTTTCTTTCACTGTTCTCTTCAGGAAATGAGAACGTAGCTGGGACAAGTCGGGGTACGGAGTGATGGTCCGAATGATAGTATTAGTTAGTAGTCCTCACTATTCTATGTAATGGTGTGTTAATAAATGTAATGAGGACTCCTTTTGAGTATGAATACTCTCTAGAAGATAATATTTGTATTCAAACTCACAGTTTATGTTTTGTCGTATTGTACACGACAGTTGTATTATTAAGTTGTATTTGTATTCTGTACTATGTATCTGACGACTCAAGATGGGTGATGTATACCTAATTTTGGGGGCGTCACATTTGGTATCAGAGCTTAGGGATATGATCCCTGGCTAAGATGTGAGAATAGAACTAGGAGGGGAGAGACGGGGAATTCCTTCGCTAGTATGGCATACCTAAGTTTATTTGCATGGTATTTAATTGGTCGGTCATAATATAAGGATAATATATGACATATCAATTAATTTTTATTTTGTGGCAGTATCTGAAAATGGCATCCGAGAATGTTGAGAATAGCAATGGAGCACAGACGACTGTTGATTCACCACACATCAATAATCATGATAATGTGCATCAGGAAGGTGTCAATCCTCATGCAAACAACAACACTGACCAAATGATGAATGATCAAATGTTCAGAGGCTTTATGCAATTCATGCAACAACAGGTGAAAGCGGCTCCTGTCCACAACGTAGGTGGAAATACTGGAAACTCTCTGGCGGTCACCGCTAAACAGTTTAAGGAGCTGGGACCACCGGAGTTTAAGGGAGAACCAAAACCACTTGTAGCTGAAACATGGATAAAGCAGATCACCAAGATATTTGATGTCTTGGGTTGCTCCGAGGAGCAAAAGGTTCCCTTTGCCGCCTTTATGTTGCGAGGAGAGGCAGATTACTGGTGGGAATCGATAAAGCGTACTCAACCTGCCGCACTGAAGATGTCCTGGGAGAAGTTCCAAGAGTTGTTTAACGACAAATACTTTCCCGAGAGTATTCGTCACATGAAGGAGGTGGAGTTCATCAAATTAGAGCAGAATAATATGACCGTGTCGCAGTACGAGGCAAAATTTGCGGAGTTATCCCGGTTTGCGTCCCACCTGGTGGATAATGAAGAAAGAATGACGCGGATGTTTTTAAGAGGTTTGAAGCCGGAGATACGTCAACATCTTGTTTCTCATAAACTATGTTTGTATTCAGATGTTGTAAATAGGGCTCAGTTGGTGGAGCGCGATAACGAGACAACGCAACCAAAAGAGAGCAGCCGGCAAAATGATAATACCAGTGAGAGCAGTCATCGAAGCGGTGACAACAAGCGTGGAGGGAATCAACTAAAAGTGGAGCCCACCAATTCTAAAAATTTCTAAAATATTTTAAATAATCGGTAACTTCAATAATTCATATAAAATAGCTCTTTTATCAGAAAAATTTGAATCTCATGTCCATTCCACACGAAATCGAATTCTCTACAACTATGTAGCTTTAAGTTTTTTCAAATTCTAAACTAAAAATATCCGAAATCCACAAACGGATAATTTTTAATACCTCATAAAATTCATAACAAATCATATGTTAATTTTTAACGGTTCAAAATTTGTGGACATATACTCAACTTATATATGTATAACATATCCAAAAATCACAACGATCCAACGGTCGGATTAAAATTATAACTCACGCAATAGAGCTTTAAGAACACTGTTTTGATTTTTAAAACTTCTATTCCGACAAAATACTGATAAAATACCTCAAAATTAAATCCTTCATTTATATCCACATAAAAATAAATATTTTCTTATCATATAAATCAATAATTATTTATTCAAAAATAATATTACAGAATCACAATTATGACAACCAGGTCGTTCCCAGTAAGGATTTATCTTTACTGGCGCGTAATTAGGTGATCAAACCTCTCCTTAGACAAAACTTCCTTAGACATTGTCAATAATGCTATCTAATAATATTATTCAAATACTATGAATTATTGATCTGATAATGGAGATACTGTGCAGTGACAATTATTGAAACAACAATAATATAAAATATCAACACAGCAATTATTGAACCAATAAAATAAAATATTAAATAGTAATTACTATAACAATTATTGAGCTTCTTACATAAGGATCAATAATTCAATAATACTATGCAATACCGTGTGCTACTGTGCACCAACGCGTATTACTGTATTTTAACCACCGGGTATTCTAACAGTGTTAACGGTAACTACTACGCCGTTATTTATAAAAACTCAAACTTGTCATTTTCTTCATCCGACCATTTTTCGTTATGGGACCTACAAGTGACTGCGCCGTCGTACGAATATTCCCCGACAACAAGAATATTCCACGACCAAACGAATATTTCCCAACAAAATAAATATTTTATAACCATTTGCTTATTTCGTAAAATTTGCACATTTCACCCATAACCAAAGCATTATATCAAATTAACACCCTATTGTTCAAAATAATAATTAGAGAAAATTTTATTTTGTTTATAATAAGTTGGGGTCTTACAATTTGCATTGACGGCCTCAATTCTACTTTAGTTGCAGTTAAAAGATATGCGGCGGTGAAACTCTGTCTGCTCGTGAAAAATCGGTCGGATAATCGAGCCCTAGTCGGAGAGTCCGGTGCAGTTCCTACCCTAATCACGCTCCTCCATAGCTCCGATCCTTGGACTCAAGAACACGCGAAAAGCTCAGGTACACTTATCGACTTTTCTCTCCTCCACCACCGAAACTCAATCCTTTCATCACCATTCCTTCAATGGAAGCTTAGAGACGAATACAAGATAACCTGACCCGAATTATGCGTCCGCATTTGCCGCCTCCTCATCCTCCACCGATACGCCGCCATAGAGGACCTTTCTTTTGATTTCTCAGAAAAGTTCGTCGATTTTGTCCTTCGGAAACTGAAATTGAACCTTAAATGTTCTTCTCTTTACTTTTTTCGAATTAGCTTTGAAGGAGAAAAAGTTTCGGCCTAACATAAAAGTACTTTAATGGGGGGAAATGTGATTTGGCTGATCACTAGCTTGCCACGTAGGAAATAATGTGTTTTATTTTTTTTCTTAAAAGCCACGTAGGAAAATTGGTCCAATTTCTTAACGTCCGTGAGCAAAATTTTGACGGAATGGCTTAATTAAGCATTTTTAAAAACCACAATGGACCAATTGAATTTTTTTAAAGTACAGTGAATAGTTGCTTAAAACACGATAACCATAATAGGGTAAATGTATTTTTTCCCAAATGTTTGTTGTTATGTTATCTGTTGATCAATTGGACCGAACCCACTTGAGCCTGTTTGTTGATATATTGGACCAAGCACACTTGGGCCTGTCTGTTGATAACACAAATCTAAGATTTAAATTTTAAGAAAAAAAGGTTTTCACATAAAAATTAATAATGTAAAATAAAAAGTCATCTACGAATATATTTTGTTTTCAAGTTTAAATGCAAATTCTTCCAAATCGTTAAATTTTAACTTCTAAACAAACGGTTCGAATCTTAAGTTCACTCCTTATCTAACATACCTTGTTCACCCCCCTTTAGCGACGGACCGAGCGACGATTCGGTCCGTCGCTATATATAGAACCGTCGTCTTAGTTTTTAGCGACGGACAACATATAGCGACGAACCGAATCGTTGACCGATCTGTCGCTAAAGAGGAGTGAGCAAGGTATGTTAGATAAGGGGTGAACTTAAGATCCGGACCGTCTAAACAAATACTTTCTATTCTCAAAACTTACACTATTAACAAAAGCAATGTTGCTAGGCGGAAGACGGACTATTGACAATATCAAAGTTCAAACACAAACATGCAATTGTTCAAAATTTAAACATAACTTTAACGTATTATTTTTATTCATAAACAAGATTGTTATTAAATAATAAAATTTCAAATTTCAAAAATTCAATTCAATATTAAAACTTAAGAAACTAAACATAAATTTAAGAATTATATTGAATTAAACTAAATATTGTAAATGTATCATCATTTATATAATTTGAAGTTGGTACAAGTTCAAAAAAATACAACTATAATAAAATTATCTATTTTGACGTGATCTTTTTCACTTCTTGTTGTTATTTGATGTGTTACAACTTACATTATGAATATGATAAATAATTAAAAAAATAAATATCTATCCAAATCTGATTTGGATAGTTATTAAAAAAAAATTTAAAAAAAACTCTTCAACTAATTTCTTAGAAATTTTTTTTTTACATAAGAACCAGGAGGGCCTAGCGCCTAAGCGATGTGCCAAGGGAGCCTAACACTTTGGCGGGGATTAATTGAACCTAGGCAAGAATTTTTAAAACACTGAACAAAGAATAATACTTTTAAAAAGAAATTATTTTAATTACAAAAACATAGGGGTAAATAGTTATTTGAATTAAGAAGAATTTAGCTTACCATCAAGTTCAATGATTTCAAGAAAAAATAAAACTAAAATAACTGAAAGAGTTAATAGCAAGTACCAAATTTAATCAAGAACATGAAATCAAATAATTTCTTTGATTGAATGAATGTTACTACCTCCGTCCCAAATTAATTACTCAGTTTTGACTTTTTAAAATCAAATTGACCATTTTTAAAACTAATCTTTTTACTATTTTTACTAAAATATAGATGAAGAAATTATAACCAAAAGAAAGTATATACAATTTATTACTAATCCCAATTTTTAGAATTTTAGAAATATATTTATATATGCTTAATTATTATTTTTAAAAATAGTCAATTTAACTTAAAAAAGTCAAAACTGAGCAATTAATATGGGACGGAGGGAGTAATATGAAAGACCGTGGAAGCAATTTATGAATTTCAAGATCGCAGAGGAGGACCAGGATGATTCAGGAAACTGAAGTAAATGTTACAAACCATTAATAGTCTATGATGCATACAGATGTCCGAACATGGTCATATATATATATATATATATATATATATATATATATATATATCCCTGCTCATGACAGCAATAGTTAATGCATAAAAATACATGAATGAGTCATAATTCACAACTTGTTGAGTAGAAGAAAAAAGAAAAAAGAAAAAAGAAAAAAGAAAAAGTAAAGGTCACCAAAGAGGAAATAATATCAAGAGTAAAGACCCAGTACAAGAATTTATAATTGTTATTTAGCAAAACATTAATCATTCTAGAACGATTATCTCCTACTCCAAATGCATGGCAGAGAAGTTCTCATCTCATCCAACCATGGTTCGCTTTCTACCTCGTTGTCTCACTGTAAGAAGTCATATAAAAGCAATAATTTCATACCAAGAAAAAGATATCCCAACACCAGAAAATATTAAATAAACTTCAAAAACCACAACAGAAATATGAGGGGAAGGACGGAACCTTGAGCTAGCTTGTTCAATGTTGATGACCATTGCTTTGAAGATTTTCGGTATGCAGCAAGTATCCGATCCATCTAATTACGTAAACCCATAATCAGATCATTTACGTAGTGCCCTGGTTATATATCTAACTAAACTGCTAGGCGACAAATGGGTGTTCTTTCACAAAACTTTATTAAGAGATAGCAACTGGCTGCTGGGTATGTTGGATATTTTACTTTTGTATCTAACCAAGTCATACTTGAATTAATGATTAAATCAATTTCCAGTAAAAAAGAATATATTAACAAAAAATGACTTTGGTTTACTTGATCACCTATACTTGTGCTTTATTTGATCGCTGAGAAATCAAATGATAGTATATCAAACTTGAAATTAGACCAAATATAATTATAAAGTCCTCGCAGCTTTTTCCCATGCGTTCCCAACAAACAAACCCAGCATGGAGGAGAGAAGAACGGATAAAGATGATTCAATCAGCTTACCACATTTCCACATGAAGAATGCATTGAAAGCAAAGCTCGCTCAAGTACATACAAATCAACTGCTTTATCTTCTGGAAGGGTTGATGTAAAGCTCAAACCAAAGTCAATAAGAACCTGGATAAAGACTACAAACTGGCTTAATATACCATAGAAAAAAATTGAGTCCGTGTGATTTTTTTAATAAAAAACTTCAGTATATGATTTCCAAGAACACATAATAATGAATGAACGCTCGCCTTTTTACCAACCCCACCTCCCCATACTCCTGCTCTCCCCAACCTCTTTAAGAGAGAGAGAGAACCCCGATTAACAGATAACTACGTAAATTAAAATGAAAACAGACAGACTGACTACCTACCAGCTGATTGGTACTACTACGGATTAACATGTTTGATGTGGTCAAATCACCATGAGCAAGGCCACCATCATGAAGCTTTCCAATTGCATTACCAATCTGCATTGCAATGTCTTCCATTCTTTCTTCAAGAAGACCATGTAATCCAAAGTCAAGAAATACGTCTTTAACGGAGGGACCCTCCACATACTCAAATGTTAAGGTGTGCAACACAGGGTCTACAGCATAAAGCACTGGAGTAGGAACTCCAAGTCGTCTAGCTTTCGTCATGCACCTAGCCTCCTGTTTGATTAAAGTACAACAAGCATCCAAACATGAGGTCATTACTTCATAATAATAATTAAAACAAAATGGTGGTAGAGCTGCTTCATTTAACTAACCGCATTTAAGCGTTTCAGAGTGATCTTTGAATCTAAAATAGGATGTCGATACTTCTTTGAGAATCGTTCTTTAACAATAGACCTCCTACCCACGAACTGTGATTCAAAAATTCTCTGCGAAGTGATAAAAGGCAACTATAAGATAAAGATTTAATTGCAAGACATCATATTTATGAACTTTATTTTATATGAAAAAGTTAAAAGACATGCTTCCATAGTATATAACAGTAGGAATCAAAGTACAAAGTAAACAATCCAAGTCTAACTCACAGCTTCAGCGCCTTGCTTCACCAGAATTAAGGAGCATTCTTTTTCATTTGCCTTGATCTCCATATAATAATTTGGCAGTGATGAAGTTGCTCTGACCAAATTACCTAACTGCAATATCGCATCAAGGATTATCAGGCGAGAAAAGGTTCAGGTATAGATGGCCAAAAAGTCATACAATATGGATTTTGCAAGCTACTCCTAGGCACTTATCACAGCCATATCAATTAAATCATTATAATGTAAAGAACCAAAAGCCTCTGGGAACCATAAAATAATGTTCTTCACACACAAAGCCAGGATTATGCTATATAGCTACACATGCATCTTTCAAACCATTAATACCAACAATGTGAAGTAAAATAAATTTGACAAAGAAGAAACTCCGTCTTTCTTTCAAAAAATTTTAACTTATATGGATATTGCAGAACTGTAAGCAGTCAGTACTAGTTTCCTTCATAACACCTCATGTGTAATGGTTTGACCTAACTATTTGTAAGTTTATTATGTAACTATTAAATGCAATAATGTTGTTATTGTTCAAGAGAAGAAACTACCAAAGTACTTGGCAATCATGAAACTGTTAGATAGTGCAACTGTGTTTTAGTTCCCTCACTTTCCGAGTTTCAAATATGACACTGAGATAGAAAAAGAAAAAGAAATAGAAAAAGGTGATAAACAACAGTCGAAATGTAAAAATTAACTCTTCATGATTTATGCTTCCCTTCTCACATGTTCTTGACTCACAAGCCTTATTCAAAATGTAAGTGTTAGCAGAATCAGCAAGACAATTATGGCCCTATGAGCACATGCTAACCCCACAGTTATCAAAAAATTAAGATTTGAGCATTCTGGGACAAGTTGAAAATATTTCAAAATGTAATAAAGTTATAAACTACGAAGTTAATATTGTTTCAGATTAGGGACAAGAAATATAGAAATTAAAAGTGGCATAACAACACAGTAAATAAATATCTAGATGTCACCATTTAATAATGCGTTCCATATTAAACAATATCCAAATTTTGTTATTTCAAAAGCACAAGTCACAAAATTAAAATTTTTGAAAGGAAAAGAAACTGGGAATACATTAACAGCGACTTGCTTTATCACCAGCCATTGTCTTAGTACCATGCCATAAATAATGAATACATTGACGAAAACATATTTCATACTAGTATAACTTGTACAATCAACTTGTAAAGAGATAGAAAACCAAAAAACACAAGCATAAAATCCTCCATCCTCCAGCCTCCACTCAAATTTCAAAAGCAGAGGAGATCAGAAAATCAATATAGGAATGGAAAGCATGGCATAAATATCCAATTAAGCCAAATATTTTCACCGATCAACAAAACTAACTCTTAACAGGAATTCTCATAACGGGTTCTAAACCATTCTCCAGAAAAGTTAAAAGCAATATACATTACAATCATTAGCAAGTGATACTAAAGACTATGCACTCGGAAGAAATACAATCTCATTCAAACCTAGTTTATACGCGAAACTTTGTGGGGTCAAATCCATACAGAAAATGCTAAAACAAAACAAATCAAACACCGTGAAATGTAAGAAAATATTATTGAAATTATTTGTGCGTTGAAACAGTTGTCAATATATATGAAATACAAGAAGAGATAAATTAGAGGGAATCAAAACCTGATTCCACAAAGAAAAGATAGTTGCTTGAGGTCGTCGGAGTCTCGGACAATCCACCGAGCTCTTATATTCTTCCTTCGGCTACTGGTTATCTCTACTGCTACTGGATTTCTCAGTAGGGCATTGACCGGTTTATGACTATTTTGATGCTTTATTAACCTTTAAACCGTCGATTTATCTATTTTCGTGACTATCATTTTATAATACATATTATAGACCTCCATTTTTATGGAAAAATCTCATTGTAGTACCTTTTATATGACTAAATTGCAAATCTAACCCTCCTATTTGTCATGTTTTTGTTAAACTGTTCCCTAAACTTTTTTTTAGCATAATTGTTCCTCATAAGTGCGTTAGTCATGCAAATGTGTTCCTTCAATGTTCTATAAACTTTTTTTTTCGCATAACTGTTCCTCATAGATGCGTTAATCATGCAAATGTGTTCCTCTAAATTTTTTTAACCTATTAAATTTGATTTCCTCTCTCCTCCCTCTTCATTTTTTTTATTTTTTATTTATAAAATATATGTCTTCTTCTTCTTCTTTTTATTTATTTATTTTTATATTGACATTTTGAATTCAATATAAAATATCTTTAAATTCAAAATTAGTATAAATTAATTAATTTTAAACAATATAATTACCAAAATTGTAAACTTTACAATTTTTTATTTTATCTAAATGACACTAATAAAAAAAATAGTAAGGTTTATATAAACTAGTATTTTTTTTTAATTATTAATTATATTTTGTAAGACCCCGAATTTTATGAAATAAAAGTATTCAATTTTTCTTATAATTACTATTCAGTAAATGGTTAAATTGATAAAAGTTTAAAGTTATGGGTGAAATATGAATTTTTTTTCAAAATAAGCAAGTGGTTATAAAATAATCATTGTTGTCGGGGAATATTCGTTTGGTCGTGGAATATTCTTTCTGTCGGGGAATATTCGTACGACGGCGCAGCTATTTGTGGGCCCCATAACGAATAACTGTCGGGTGAAGGAAAACGACAAATTTGAGTTTTTACAAATAACGGCGTAGTTGTTATCGTTAACACTGTTGGAATACCCTGTGGTTAAAATACAGTAATACGCGTTATTGCACAGTAGCACACGGTATTGCATAGTATTTTTGAAATTATTGATTCTTACGTAAGAAGGCACTACTCAATAATTGTTACAGTAATTACTGTTCAATATTTTATTTTATTGATTCAATAATTGCTGCGTTGATATTTTATATTATTGTTGTTTCAATAATTGTTGCTGCACAGTATTTTCCTTTATCAGATCAATAATTCATATTATTTGAATAATATTATTAGATAACATTATTGTCAATGTCTAGAAAGTTCTGTCTAAGGAGAGGTTTGGTCATCTAATTGCGCGCCAGTAAGGAGAAATTCTTATTGGAAAGCCCCCTCTTTCCTGGGAACGGCCTGGTTGTCATAAATGTGATTCTGTAATATTATTTGTGAATAATTAATTATTGATTCATATGATAAGAAAATATTTATTTTATGTGGATATAAATGAGGGATATATTTTTGTGGTTAAAATTGAAGGAGTTAATGTTGAGGTTTTTATCAGTATTTTTGTCGGAATGGAGGTATTAAAAATCAGGATTTTTGAGATATTTTGCGGGGGTTATAATTTTTAATCCGACCGTTGGATCGTGGTAATTTTTGGATATGTTATACATATATAAGTTGAGTATATGCCCACAAATTTTGAACCGTTAAAAATGAACGTATGATTTGTTATGAATTTTACGAGATGACTGGTTCAGAAATTGTTGAATTTTCGGAGTTTATCATTTTGGTGGAAAATTCTAGAATTGGTGGGCCCCACTTGTGGTTGGTGAAGAAATGTGCTGAATTATATTTCAAATGTGGTGGGTGGGAATAGTAGCAGGTAAAGCCATCAGGTTGCAGGTCAAACCTACCAAAATTTTCCTATAAATAGAGGGCTAAGTTAGAATTGAAAATCACACCAGAAACATAAGCTTTCTCTCTTTCTCTCTCTATATTATGAAGCATATTTTGTGAGTTTTTAGATACTTGGTGAGTTTCTATTCATCAGTGCAAGTTTCCTTCAGCATCATATCCGATATCCAGTCAGAAGTACTGCTCTTTTGAGGTAAGGGATAGTAAGGGATAGTAAGGGATATTAAGGGATTTTAAGGGTTGTTATGATTTTCAGTTTCGTAATTTTTCTGATCTTCAAAAATTCTGGAAAAATTTGAAATGATATTTTGATGAATTTTATTGATTGTGTCCAAAAATGGTGATTTTTGGATGTATAGATTGAGAGTTATGAATTTTATGAGAAAAGACTATTTTAAAAGTAACTGCTTATAATTTCTTGTGGTTAACTCTAAAATTGATGAAATTTTTATTGGGAGTACATGTATATGATGGAAGTATACTCTGTTAATTTCAGAATTTTTGGACAAAAGTACATTTTTTTATAAATGTCTAAATATTCGGCTATTTTGGCCATATGAAAAATAGTAAATGACTTTTAAAAATTCTGAGAAAAATATATGTTCACTATGGGACTATATTATGCTAAATCCCAGAAAAGAAATATTTTTGGAACTGATTTGGTATTTTTCATGAAAATTGTCTAGTTATGAGTAAATGAATTAAATATGTTTTGTGAAGAAAGAAAATTGGAAAATAGGATTTTATGGCTTGAGAATCCTATATGAGGTATATGCAGATTTTTGATGAGGGTTTTGGTTATTGATGATGAAATTGTAAGAGTTGGCATTTTATGATGATTAAATACATTGATTAGTAAAGTGTAAACAATTAAAATAAATTGTTTATAAATTTAAGAAATGTTATTCTTTCAATATCATTATACCGAAATATTGGTATGAATTTTATTGTAGAATTTCTATCTTTTGTGTCGGGGTTACTATTCATGAGTTACGAATATTACTCTTGAGATTAAAACTATATGTTGATCATATTATTTTTATCATCATATATAATATTTTTATAACCCTGATGTTGAAATTCTCTTTCACTGAAGTGTAAAGATGGGTAGATTATTGGTATGATCATGACTAGGGTTCTCTTTGGCCTGTAGTGCAAAGTTGAATTGTGACTGGTATGATCATGACCATTGAATTTATAATTGAATATCTTAAGCTTAAGTGCAAAGGTGAATTGATCAACATGGTTATAATTATTGTTTATATAAATTCTGAAATGATTATATATTTCTTTGAGATATGAATATATTTGGCCTGTAGTGCAAATATGAATTGTTGACGAATATCTTTGGCATGTAGTGCAAAGATGGCATGTTGATGAATATCTTTGGCCTGTAGTGCAAAGATGAACTGTTGTTGAATATCTTTGGCCCGTAGTGCAAAGATGGTTTGTTGATGAATATCTTTGGCCCGTAGTGCAAAGATGGATTTGTTAGTATGATTATAAACAGGAACTGTGATTTGGTATAACCATGATCTTTGATGTTTCAGGTAAAGACAGGTGATGAAAATATTCTTCGTCCTGGGTGCGAAGAAAAATTTATAGTCACAATTATGATTATGAGTTATTCATATGATTGTGGAAAGGAACTGTTGAGTGATGTTACATGGATAAAACATTGTTGATGGATTTTTAACATGGAGAAGATAATAGACTTTATAGTCTATTTGACTCTTCTAATGGATTGCATGTTCCGCTGCAACTATGGTTGAAATTTTTATCATTTACCATATGTTCTAAATCTCTGATTTATTGTTGATGAAGGCTATTGATAATTTAATTATCTTTAGTCATGATATTCTTTACTGAGCTAGTTGTGCTCACCCTTTTGCTTCACAATTCCTTTCAGGTAATAAGAGTGTAGCTGGGTCGAGCGAGGGTAACGGGGAAATAGAACGGTGGTCTCTAGCTGTGGATGTTCTCCCGAAGCAGTATAGAAAAGTTCATTTAGTAGTTATATTTGGTGAATCCAATAGGGTAAGGTGTACCCAACGTTGGAAGGGTGGTTTGCCACTATCATACAAGATGTCTAACGACATACAACCTCGTGTCATCATAAGACAGGGATGTGCTCATCCACTTGCTGAGTATATATACGAGCACTACCTATATAATCTTGGTGTTTGTTTAAAGTATAATTCTCAATTAGAGACAGTAGAGATAATGATATGTCAAGAGAAGACTCACCATTGGGAAGAATATGATAGTAATCTTCTCGTTTTTCTTTGGGGTCTATTGGGTCAACCAAGGATAATTCTGTGGCCATATGATATCTATCATAACCTAGACGCGTGGCCTCCCATGTACGAAGGTTTCCTTGAGCACTTCCCAAAGATTCTAATTTCTAAAACAGTTTTTGACTATACCTTTATGTAAGGTGTTATTGTGAGGTGATGTCCACGGTTGGAACATGAGTCACATTTGGTATATATTTGTATCCAAACTCACAGCATATGTGTTGTTGTATTTTGCACGACAATTGTTGTAATAAAGTTGTAGTTGTTTTCTGTACCATGTATTTGACGACTCAGAATGGGTTGGATGGAATGGACCTATTTTGGGGTCGTTACATTTGGTATCAGAGCTATAAGTAAAGAGCCCCGAGCCTCTCGCTGGTGACTTCCTGTTGATGGGGAATGCACCGAAGCCAGACTCTCCGTAGAGGACGCCGTTCTGCGGTAGCAAACTGATAGGTATCAATGTAAGGTTCTGACACAAGTTGGTGTCCAGAGTTACATTTGGTATCAGAGCTTAGGGATATGATCTCTGGCGGAGATCGGGGAATACAACTAGGAGGGGAGAGATGAGTAAATCCTTCGCTAGTGTGTCCTACCTAAGCTTATTTGTTGGTCAGTCATAATATCGGGATATTATGTGATATGTTAATTTGTTCAATTAACCCTTGTTTTGAAGCTGTATTCTAGAATGATATCTGAAATACAGGAGATGAGCAATGGAGAAATCATGATGACAGGGAAGATGGAATCTGAAATGAAAGCAAGGTATTCTCAATTCTTTGAAATACCAGGTACGTAAATTTCGGGGACGAAATTTCATAAGGAGGGGAGATTGTAAGACCCCGAATTTTATGAAATAAAAGTATTCAATTTTTCTTATAATTACTATTCAGTAAATGGTTAAATTGATAAAAGTTTAAAGTTATGGGTGAAATATGAATTTTTTTTCAAAATAAGCAAGTGGTTATAAAATAATCATTGTTGTCGGGGAATATTCGTTTGGTCGTGGAATATTCTTTTCTGTCGGGGAATATTCGTACGACGGCGCAGCTATTTGTGGGCCCCATAACGAATAACTGTCGGGTGAAGGAAAACGACAAATTTGAGTTTTTACAAATAACGGCGTAGTTGTTACCGTTAACACTGTTGGAATACCCGGTGGTTAAAATACAGTAATACGCGTTATTGCACAGTAGCACACGGTATTGCATAGTATTTTTGAAATTATTGATTCTTACGTAAGAAGGCACTACTCAATAATTGTTACAGTAATTACTGTTCAATATTTTATTTTATTGATTCAATAATTGCTGCGTTGATATTTTATATTATTGTTGTTTCAATAATTGTTGCTGCACAGTATTTTCCTTATCAGATCAATAATTCATATTATTTGAATAATATTATTAGATAACATTATTGGCAATGTCTAGAAAGTTCTGTCTAAGGAGAGGTTTGGTCATCTAATTGCGCGCCAGTAAGGAGAAATTCTTATTGGAAAGCCCCCTCTTTCCTGGGAACGGCCTGGTTGTCATAAATGTGATTCTGTAATATTATTTGTGAATAATTAATTATTGATTCATATGATAAGAAAATATTTATTTTATGTGGATATAAATGAGGGATATATTTTTGTGGTTAAAAATGAAGGAGTTAATGTTGAGGTTTTTATCAGTATTTTTGTCGGAATGGAGGTATTAAAAATCAGGATTTTTGAGATATTTTGCGGGGGTTATAATTTTTAATCCGACCGTTGGATCGTGGTAATTTTTGGATATGTTATACATATATAAGTTGAGTATATGCCCACAAATTTTGAACCGTTAAAAATGAACGTATGATTTGTTATGAATTTTACGAGATGACTGGTTCAGAAATTGTTGAATTTTCGGAGTTTATCATTTTGGTGGAAAATTCTAGAATTGGTGGGCCCCACTTGTGGTTGGTGAAGAAATGTGCTGAATTATATTTCAAATGTGGTGGGTGGGAATAGTAGCAGGTAAAGCCATCAGGTTGCAGGTCAAACCTACCAAAATTTTCCTATAAATAGAGGGCTAAGTTAGAATTGAAAATCACACCAGAAACATAAGCTTTCTCTCTTTCTCTCTCTATATTATGAAGCATATTTTGTGAGTTTTTAGATACTTGGTGAGTTTCTATTCATCAGTGCAAGTTTCCTTCAGCATCATATCCGATATCCAGTCAGAAGTACTGCTCTTTTGAGGTAAGGGATAGTAAGGGATAGTAAGGGATATTAAGGGATTTTAAGGGTTGTTATGATTTTCAGTTTCGTAATTTTTCTGATCTTCAAAAATTCTGGAAAAATTTGAAATGATATTTTGATGAGTTTTATTGATTGTGTCCAAAAATGGTGATTTTTGGATGTATAGATTGAGAGTTATGAATTTTATGAGAAAAGACTATTTTAAAAGTAACTGCTTATAATTTCTTGTGGTTAACTCCAAAATTGATGAAATTTTTATTGGGAGTACATGTATATGATAGAAGTATACTCTGTTAATTTCAGAATTTTTGGACAAAAGTACATTTTTTGATAAATGTCTAAATATTCGGCTATTTTGGCCATATGAAAAATAGTAAATGACTTTTAAAAATTCTGAGAAAAATATATGTTCACTATGGGACTATATTATGCTAAATCCCAGAAAAGAAATATTTTTGGAACTGATTTGGTATTTTTCATGAAAATGGTCTAGTTATGAGTAAATGAATTAAATATGTTTTGTGAAGAAAGAAAATTGGAAAATAGGATTTTATGGCTTGAGAATCCTATATGAGGTATATGCAGATTTTTGATGAGGGTTTTGGTTATTGATGATGAAATTGTAAGAGTTGGCATTTTATGATGATTAAATGCATTAATTAGTAAAGTGTAAACAATTAAAATAAATTGTTTATAAATTTAAGTAATGTTATTCTTTCAATATCATTATACCGAAATATTGGTATGAATTTTATTGTAGAATTTCTATCTTTTGTGTCGGGGTTACTATTCATGAGTTACGAATATTACTCTTGAGATTAAAACTATATGTTGATCATATTATTTTTATCATCATATATAATATTTTTATAACCCTGATGTTGAAATTCTCTTTCACTGAAGTGTAAAGATGGGTAGATTATTGGTATGATCATGACTAGGGTTCTCTTTGGCCTGTAGTGCAAAGTTGAATTGTGACTGGTATGATCATGACCATTGAATTTATAATTGAATATCTTAAGCTTAAGTGCAAAGGTGAATTGATCAACATGGTTATAATTATTGTTTATATAAATTCTGAAATGATTATATATTTCTTTGAGATATGAATATATTTGGCCTGTAGTGCAAATATGAATTGTTGATGAATATCTTTGGCCTGTAGTGCAAAGATGAACTGTTGTTGAATATCTTTGGCCTGTAGTGCAAAGATGAACTGTTGTTGAATATCTTTGGCCCGTAGTGCAAAGATGGTTTGTTGATGAATATCTTTGGCCCGTAGTGCAAAGATGGATTTGTTAGTATGATTATAAACAGGAACTGTGATTTGGTATAACCATGATCTTTGATGTTTCAGGTAAAGACAGGTGATGAAAATATTCTTCGTCCTGGGTGCGAAGAAAAATTTATAGTCACAATTATGATTATGAGTTATTCATATGATTGTGGAAAGGAACTGTTGAGTGATGTTATGTAAGACCCCAACTTATTAATGAATAAAATCAAATTTTCTCTAAATATTATTGTGAATAATAAGGGGTTAATTTGATATAATACTTTGGTTATGGGTGAAATGTGCAAATTTTACAAAATAAGCAAGTGGTTATAAAATATTTATTTTTGGTCGGTGAATATTCGGTTGGTCGTAGAATATTCTTGCTGTCGGGGAATATTCGTACGACGACGCAGCCTTGTGTGGGCCCCATAACGGAAAGCGATTGGATGAAGAAAACGACAAGTATAAGTTGTTTATAAATAATGGCGTAGTTGTTACCGTTAATACTGTTGGAATACCCGTGGTTAAAATACAGTAGCACACGGTATTGCACCAATTATTGATTCTTACGTAAGAAGGCACTACTCAATAATTGTTACAGTAGTTATTATTCAATATTTTATTTTATTGATTCAATAATTGCTGTGTTGATATTTTATATTATTGTTGTTTCAATAATTGTTGCTGCACAGTATTTTCATTTATCAGATCAATAATTCATATTATTTGAATAATATTATTAGATAACATTATTGGCAATGTCTAGAAAGTTCTGTCTAAGGAGAGGTTTGGTCATCTAATTGCGCGCCAGTAAGGAGAAATCCTTATTGGAAAGCCCCCTCTTTCCTGGGAACGGCCTGGTTGTCATAAATGTGATTCTGTAATATTATTTGTGAATAATTAATTATTGATTCATATGATAAGGAAATATTTATTTTATGTGGATATAAATGAGGGATATATTTTTGTGGTTAAAAATAAAGGAGTTAATGTTGAGGTTTTTATCAGTATTTTTATCGGAATGGAGGTATTAAAAATCAGGGTTTTTGAGATATTTTGCGGGGGTTATAATTTTTAATCCGACCGTTGGATCGTGGTAATTTTTGGATATGTTATACATATATAAGTTGAGTATATGCCCACAAATTTTGAACCGTTAAAAATGAACGTATGATTTGTTATGAATTTTACAAGATGACTGGTTCAGAAATTGTTGAATTTTTGGAGTTTATCATTTTGGTGGAAAATTCTAGAATTGGTGGGCCCCACTTGTGGTTGGTGAAGAAATGTGCTGAATTATATTTCAAATGTGGTAGGTGGGAATAGTAGCAGGTAAAGCCATCAGGTTGCAGGTCAAACCTACCAAAATTTTCCTATAAATAGAGGGCTAAGTTAGAATTGAAAATCACACCAGAAACATAAGCTTTCTCTCTTTCTCTCTCTAGATTATTGAGTGTATTTTGTGAGTATTTAGATACTTGGTGAGTTACTATTCATCAGTGCAAGTTTCCTTCAGCATCATATCCGATATCCAGTCAGAAGTACTGCTCTTTTGAGGTAAGGGATAGTAAGAGATTTTAAGGGATTTTAAGGGTTGTTATGTTTTTCAGTTTCGTAATTTTTCTGAACTTCAAAAATTCTGAAAAAATTTGAAATGATATTTTGATGAGTTTTATTGATTGTGTCCAAAAATGGTGATTTTTGGATGTATAGATTGAGAGTTATGAATTTTATGAGAAAAGACTATTTTAAAAGTAACTGCTTATAATTTCTTGTGGTTAACTCCAAAATTGATGAAATTTTTATTGGGAGTACATGTATATGATGGAAGTATACTCTGTTAATTTCAGAATTTTTGGACAAAAGTACAATTTTTGATAAATGTCTAAATATTCGGCTGTTTTGACCATATGAAAAATAGTAAATGACTTTTAAAAATTCTGAGAAAAATATATGTTCACTATGGGACTATATTATGTTAAATCCCAGAAAAGAAATATTTTTGGAATTGATTTGGTATTTTTTATGAAAATGGTCTAGTTATGAGTTAATGAATTAAATATGTTTTGTGAAGTAAGAAAATTAGAAAATAGGATTTTATGACTTGAGAATCCTATATGAGGTATATGCAGATTTTTGATGAGGGTTTTGGTTATTGATGATGAAATATTAAGAGTTGACATTTTATGATGATTAAATGCATTAATTAGTAAAGTGTAAATAATTTAAATAAATTGTTTATAAGCTTAAGAAATGTTATTCTTTCAATATCATTATACCGAAGTATTGGTATGAATTTTATTGTGGAATTTCTACCTTTTTGAGTCGGTGTTACTATTCACGAGTTACTATTCACGAGTTACTATTCATGAGTTACTATTCACGAGTTACTATTCACGACAAAATTGGTTTCTTTTACTAACCAAATTATAGTTGATTTATGAATATTACTCTTGAGATTAAATCTATATGTTGATTATATTGATTTTATTATCATATATAACATTTTTATAACCCTGATGTTGAATTTCTCTTTCACTGGAGTGTAAAGATGGGTAGATTATTGGTATGATCATGACTAGGGTTCTCTTTGGCCTGTAGTGCAAAGTTGAATTGTGACTGGTATGATCATGACCATTGAATTTACAATTGAATATATTTAGCTTAAGTGTAAAGATGAATTGATTAACATGGTTATAATTATGGTGTATATAAATTCTGAAATGATTATATATTTCTTTGAGATATGAATATATTTGGCCTGTAGTGCAAATATGAATTGTTGAGGAATATCTTTGGCCTGTAGTGCAAAGATGATTGTAGAGGAATATCTTTGGCCTGTAGTGCAAAGATGAATTGTAGATGAATATCTTTGGCCTGTAGTGCAAAGATGGTCTGTTGATGAATATCTTTGGCCTGTAGTGCAAAGATGGTCTGTTGATGAATATCTTTGGCCCGTAGTGCAAAGATAAACTGTTGTTGAATATCTTTGGTCGTAGTGCAAAGATGGATTTATTAGTATGATTATGAACAGGAACTGTGATTTGGTATAACCATGATCTTTGATGTTTCAGGTAAAGACATGTGATGAAAATATTATTCGTCCTGGGTGTGAAGAAAAATTTAGAATCACAATTATGATTATGAGTTATTCATATGATTGTGGAAAGGAACTGTTGATTGATGTTACAGGGATAAAACATTGTTGATGGATTTTTAACATGGAGAAGATAATAGACTTTATAGTCTATTTGACTCTTATAATGGATTGCTCGTTCCGCTGCAACTATGGTTGAAATTTTTATCATTTACCATATGTTCTAAATCTCTGATTTATTATTGATGAAGGCTACTGATAATTTAATTATCTTTAGTCATGATATTCTTTACTGAGCTAGTTGTGCTCACCCTTTTGCTTCACAATTCCTTTCAGGTAATAAGAGTGTAGCTGGGTCGAGCGAGGGTAAAGGGGAAATAGAACGGTGGTCTCTAGCTGTGGATGTTCTCCCGAAGCAGTATAGAAAAGTTCATTTAGTAGTTATATTTGGTGAATCCAATAGGGTAAGGTGTACCCAACGTTGGAAGGGTGGTTTGCCACTATCATACAAGATGTCTAACGACATACAACCTCGTGTCATCATAAGACAGGGATGTGCTCATCCACTTGCTGAGTATATATACGAGCACTACCTATATAATCTTGGTGTTTGTTTAAAGTATAATTCTCAGTTAGATACAGTGGAGATAATGATAAGTCAAGAGAAGACTCACCATTGGGAAGAATATGATAGTAATCTTCTCGTTTTTCTTTGGGGTCTATTGGGTCAACCAAGGATAATTCTGTGGCCATATGATATCTATCATAACCTAGACGCGTGGCCTCCCATGTACGAAGGTTTCCTTGAGCACTTCCCAAAGATTCTAATTTCTAAAACAGTTTTTGACTATACCTTTATGTAAGGTGTTATTGTGAGGTGATGTCCACGGTTGGAACATGAGTCACATTTGGTATATATTTGTATCCAAACTCACAGCATATGTGTTGTTGTATTTTGCACGACAATTGTTGTAATAAAGTTGTAGTTGTTTTCTGTACCATGTATTTGGCGACTCAGAATAGGTTGGATGGAATGGACCTATTTTGGGGTTGTCACAGGTGGTATCAGAGCTATAAGTAAAGAGCCCCGAGCCTCTCGCTGGTGACTTCCTGTTGATGGGGGATGCACCGAAGCCAGACTCTCCGTAGGGGACGCCGTTCTGCGGTGGCAAACTGATAGGTACCACTGTAAGGTGCTGTCCACTGATGGGACGTGAGTTACAGGTGGTATCAGAGCTTAGGGATATGATCTCTGGCGGAGATCGGGGAATATAACTAGGAGGGGAGAGATGAGTAAATCCTTCGCTAGTGTGTCCTACCTAAGCTTATTTGTTGGTCAGTCATAATATCGGGATATTATGTGATATGTTAATTTGTTAAATTAACCCTTGTTTTGAAGCTGTATTCTAGAATGATATTTGAAATACAGGAGATGAGCAATGGAGAAATTATGATGACAGGAAAGATGGAATCTGAAATGAAAGCGAGGTATCCTCACCTTTTTGAAACATCAGGTACGTACGTCAATTTCGAGGACGAAATTTCATAAGGAGGGGAGGTTGTAAGACCCCAACTTATTAATGAATAAAATCAAATTTTCTCTAAATATTATTGTGAATAATAAGGGGTTAATTTGATATAATACTTTGGTTATGGGTGAAATGTGCAAATTTTACAAAATAAGCAAGTGGTTATAAAATATTTATTTTTGGTCGGTGAATATTCGGTTGGTCGTGGAATATTCTTGCTGTCGGGGAATATTCGTACGACGACGCAGCCTTGTGTGGGCCCCATAACGGAAAGCGATTGGATGAAGAAAACGACAAGTATAAGTTGTTTATAAATAATGGCGTAGTTGTTACCGTTAATACTGTTGGAATACCCGGTGGTTAAAATACAGTAGCACACGGTATTGCACCAATTATTGATTCTTACGTAAGAAGACACTACTCAATAATTGTTACAGTAGTTATTATTCAATATTTTATTTTATTGATTCAATAATTGCTGTGTTGATATTTTATATTATTGTTGTTTCAATAATTGTTGCTGCACAGTATTTTCATTTATCAGATCAATAATTTATATTATTTGAATAATATTATTAGATAACATTATTGGCAATGTCTAGAAAGTTCTGTCTAAGGAGAGGTTTGGTCATCTAATTGCGCGCCAGTAAGGAGAAATCCTTATTGGAAAGCCCCCTCTTTCCTGGGAACGGCCTGGTTGTCATAAATGTGATTCTGTAATATTATTTGTGAATAATTAATTATTGATTCATATGATAAGGAAATATTTATTTTATGTGGATATAAATGAGGGATATATTTTTGTGGTTAAAAATAAAGGAGTTAATGTTGAGGTTTTTATCAGTATTTTTATCGGAATGGAGGTATTAAAAATCAGGGTTTTTGAGATATTTTGCGGGGGTTATAATTTTTAATCCGACCGTTGGATCGTGGTAATTTTTGGATATGTTATACATATATAAGTTGAGTATATGCCCACAAATTTTGAACCGTTAAAAATGAACGTATGATTTGTTATGAATTTTACAAGATGACTGGTTCAGAAATTGTTGAATTTTTGGAGTTTATCATTTTGGTGGAAAATTCTAGAATTGGTGGGCCCCACTTGTGGTTGGTGAAGAAATGTGCTGAATTATATTTCAAATGTGGTAGGTGGGAATAGTAGCAGGTAAAGCCATTAGGTTGCAGGTCAAACCTACCAAAATTTTCCTATAAATAGAGGGCTAAGTTAGAATTGAAAATCACACCAGAAACATAAGCTTTCTCTCTTTCTCTCTCTAGATTATTGAGTGTATTTTGTGAGTATTTAGATACTTGGTGAGTTACTATTCATCAGTGCAAGTTTCCTTCAGCATCATATCCGATATCCAGTCAGAAGTACTGCTCTTTTGAGGTAAGGGATAGTAAGGGATTTTAAGGGATTTTAAGGGTTGTTATGTTTTTCAGTTTCGTAATTTTTCTGAACTTCAAAAATTCTGAAAAAATTTGAAATGATATTTTGATGAGTTTTATTGATTGTGTCCAAAAATGGTGATTTTTGGATGTATAGATTGAGAGTTATGAATTTTATGAGAAAAGACTATTTTAAAAGTAACTGCTTATAATTCCTTGTGGTTAACTCCAAAATTGATGAAATTTTTATTGGGAGTACATGTATATGATGGAAGTATACTCTGTTAATTTCAGAATTTTTGGACAAAAGTACAATTTTTGATAAATGTCTAAATATTCGGCTGTTTTGGCCATATGAAAAATAGTAAATGACTTTTAAAAATTCTGAGAAAAATATATGTTCACTATGGGACTATATTATGCTAAATCCCAGAAAAGAAATATTTTTGGAATTGATTTGGTATTTTTTATGAAAATCTAGTTATGAGTTAATGAATTAAATATGTTTTGTGAAGTAAGAAAATTGGAAAATAGGATTTTATGACTTGAGAATCCTATATGAGGTATATGCAGATTTTTGATGAGGGTTTTGGTTATTGATGATGAAATCTTAAGAGTTGACATTTTATGATGATTAAATGCATTAATTAGTAAAGTGTAAACAATTTAAATAAATTGTTTATAAGCTTAAGAAATGTTATTCTTTCAATATCATTATACCGAAGTATTGGTATGAATTTTATTGTGGAATTTCTACCTTTTTGAGTCGGTGTTACTATTCACGAGTTACTATTCACGAGTTACTATTCATGAGTTACTATTCACGAGTTACTATTCACGACAAAATTGGTTTCTTTTACTAACCAAATTATAGTTGATTTATGAATATTACTCTTGAGATTAAATCTATATGTTGATTATATTGATTTTATTATCATATATAACATTTTTATAACCCTGATGTTGAAATTTCTCTTTCACTGGAGTGTAAAGATGGGTAGATTATTGGTATGATCATGACTAGGGTTCTCTTTGGCCTGTAGTGCAAAGTTGAATTGTGACTGGTATGATCATGACCATTGAATTTACAATTGAATATATTTAGCTTAAGTGTAAAGATGAATTGATTAACATGGTTATAATTATTGTTTATATAAATTCTGAAATGATTATATATTTCTTTGAGATATGAATATATTTGGCCTGTAGTGCAAATATGAATTGTTGAGGAATATCTTTGGCCTGTAGTGCAAAGATGAATTGTAGGAATATCTTTGGCCTGTAGTGCAAAGATGTCTGTTGATGAATATCTTTGGCCTGTAGTGCAAAGATGGTCTGTTGATGAATATCTTTGGCCCGTAGTGCAAAGATAAACTGTTGTTGAATATCTTTGGTCGTAGTGCAAAGATGGATTTATTAGTATGATTATGAACAGGAACTGTGATTTGGTATAACCATGATCTTTGATGTTTCAGGTAAAGACATGTGATGAAAATATTCTTCGTCCTGGGTGCGAAGAAAAATTTAGAATCACAATTATGATTATGAGTTATTCATATGATTGTGGAAAGGAACTGTTGATTGATGTTACAGGGATAAAACATTGTTGATGGATTTTTAACATGGAGAAGATAATAGACTTTATAGTCTATTTGACTCTTCTAATGGATTGCTCGTTCCGCTGCAACTATGGTTGAAATTTTTATCATTTACCATATGTTCTAAATCTCTGATTTATTATTGATGAAGGCTATTGATAATTTAATTATCTTTAGTCATGATATTCTTTACTGAGCTAGTTGTGCTCACCCTTTTGCTTCACAATTCCTTTCAGGTAATAAGAGTGTAGCTGGGTCGAGCGAGGGTAAAGGGAAATAGAACGGTGGTCTCTAGCTGTGGATGTCTCCGAAGCATATAGAAAAGTTCATTTAGTAGTTATATTTGGTGAATCCAATAGGGTAAGGCGAACCCAACGTTGGAAGGGTGGTTTGCCACTATCATACAAGATGTCTAACGACATACAACCTCGTGTCATCATAAGACAGGGATGTGCTCATCCACTTGCTGAGTATATATACGAGCACTACCTATATAATCTTGGTGTTTGTTTGAAGTATAATTCTCAATTAGAGACAGTGGAGATAATGATAAGTCAAGAGAAGACTCACCATTGGGAAGAATATGATAGTAATCTTCTCGTTTTTCTTTGGGGTCTATTGGGTCAACCAAGGATAATTCTGTGGCCATATGATATCTATCATAACCTAGACGCTGGCCTCCCATGTACGAAGGTTTCCTTGAGCACTTCCCAAAGATTCTAATTTCTAAAACAGTTTTTGACTATACCTTTATGTAAAGGTGTTATTGTGAGGTGATGTCCACGGTTGGAACATGAGTCACATTTGGTATATATTTGTATCCAAACTCACAGCATATGTGTTGTTGTATTTTGCACGACAATTGTTGTAATAAAGTTTAGTTGTTTTTTCTGTACCATGTATTTGGCGACTCAGAATAGGTTGGATGGAATGGACCTATTTTGGGGTTGTCACATGTATATAAA
>CM029013.1:1188910-1333284 GCA_016801055.1 Panax notoginseng | reverse complement strand
CATAAAGGTATAGTCAAAAACTGTTTTAGAAATTAGAATCTTTGGGAAGTGCTCCAAGAAACCTTCGTACATGGGGGCCACGGCGTTGGTTATGATAAGATATATATGGCCACAGAATTATCCTTGGTTGACCCAATAGCCAAAGAAAAAACGAGAAGATACTATTATTCTTCCCAATGGTGAGTCTTCTCTTGACATATCATTATCTCGACTGTCTTAATTGAGAATTATACTTTAAACAAACACCAAGATTATATAGGTAGTGCTCGTATATATACTCAGCAAGTGGATGAGCACATCCCTGTCTTATGATGACACGGGTTGTATGTCGTTAGACATCTTGTATAAATAGTGCAAAACCACCCTTCCAACATTGGGTACACCTTACCCTATGGGATTCACTAAAATATAACTACTAAATGAATTTATATACTGCTTCGGGAGAACCTCCACAGCGAGGACCACTGTTTATTTCCCCGTTACCCTCGTCGACCCAGCTACACTCTTATTAATGAAAGAATTGTAAAGCAAAAGGGTGAGCACAAACTAGCTCAGTAAAGAATATCATGACTAAAGATAATTAAATTATCAATAGCCTTCATCAATAATAAATCAGAGATTTAGAACATATGGTAAATGATAAAAATTTCAACCATAGTTGCAGCGGAACGAGCAATCCATTAGAAGAGTCAAATAGACTATAAAGTCTATTATCTTCTCCATGTTAAAAATCCATCAACAATGTTTTATCCATGTAACCTCACTCAACAACTCCTTTCCACAATCATATGAATAACTCATAATCATAATTGTGACTATAAATTTTTCTTCGCACCCAGGACGAAGAATATTTTCATCACCTGTCTTTACCTGAAACATCAAAGATCATGGTTATACCAAATCACAGTTCTGTTTATAATCATACTAACAAATCCATCTTTGCACTCACGGGCCAAAGATATTCATCAACAAACCATCTTTGCACTACGGGCCAAAGATATTCAACAACAGTTCATCTTTGCACTACAGGCCAAAGATATTCATCAACAAACCATCTTTGCACTACGGGCCAAAGATATTCAACAACAGTTCATCTTTGCACTACAGGCCAAAGATATTCAACAACAGTTCATCTTTGCACTACGGGCCAAAGATATTCAACAACAATTCATATTTGCACTACAGGCCAAATATATTCAATCTCAAAGAAATATATAAATTATTTCAGAATTTATATAAACAATAATTATAACTATGTTGATCAATTCACCTTTGTACTTAAGCTTAAGATATTCAATTTAAATTCAATGGTCATGATCATACCAGTCACAATTCAACTTTGCCACTACAGGCCAAAGAGAACCCTAGTCATGATCATACCAATAATCTACCCATCTTTACACTCCAGTGAAAGAGAATTTCAACATCAGGGTTATAAAAATATTATATATGATGATAAAAATAATATGATCAACATATAGTTTTAATCTCAAGAGTAATATTCGTAACTCATGAATAGTAAATCGTGAATAGTAACTCATGAATAGTAACCCCGACACAAAAAGATAGAAATTCCACAATAAAATACATACCAAATATTTCGGTATAATGATATTGAAAGAATAACATTTCATAAATTTATAAACAATTTATTTTAATTGTTTACACTTTACTAATTAATGCATTTAATCATCATAAAATGCCAACTCTTAAATTTCATCATCATTAATCAAAACCCTCATAAAAAAATCTGCATATACCTCATATAGGATTCTCAAGTCATAAAATCCTATTTTCTAATTTTCTTACTTCACAAAACATATTTAATTCATTTACTCATAACTAGACCATTTTCATGAAAAATACCAAATCAGTCCAAAAATATTTCTTTTCTGAGATTTAGCATAATATAGTCCCCTAGTGAACATATATATTTTTCTCAGAATTTTTAAAAGTCATTTACTATTTTTCATATGGCCAAAACAACCGAATATTTAGACATTTATCAAAAATTGTCTTTTGTCTAAAAATTCTGAAATTTACAGAGTATACTTCTATCATATACATGTACTCCCAATAAAAATTTTCATCAATTTTGAGTTAACCACAAGGAATTATAAGCTGTTACTTCTAAATTAGTTTTTTCTCATAAAATTCATAACTCTCAATCTATACATCTAAAAATCACCATTTTTGGACACAATCAAGAAAAACTCATCAAAATATCATTTCAAATTTTTCCAGAATTTTTGAAGATCATAAAATTTACGAAACTGAAATCATAACAACCCTTAAAATCCCTTAATATCCCTTACTATCCCTTACCTCAAAAGAGCAGTACTTCTGATCGGTATAAGGCTGAAGGAAACTTGCACTGATGAATAGCAACTCACCAAGTATCTAAATACTCACAAAATACACTCAATAATCTAGAGAGAGAAAGAGAGAAAGCTTATGTTTTGGTGTGATTTTCAATTCTAACTTAGCCCTCTATTTATAGGAAAATTTTGGTAGGTTTGACCTGCAACCTGATGGCTTTACCTGCTACTATTCCCACCCACCACATTTGAAATATAATTCAGCACATTTCTTCACCAACCACAAGTGGGCCACCAATTCTAGAAATTTTCCACCAAAATGATAAACTCCGAAAATTCAACAATTTCTGAACCAGTCATCTTGTAAAATTCGTAATAAATCATACGTTCATTTTTAACGGTTCAAAATTTGTGGACATATACTCAACTTATATATGTAAACATATCCAAAAATTACCACGATCCAACGGTCGGATTAAAAATTATAAACCCGCAAACTATCTCAAAACCCTGATTTTTAATACTCCATTCCGACAAAAATACTGACAAAAACCTCCACATTAACTCCTTCATTTTTAACCACAAAAATATATCCCTCATTTATATCCACATAAAATAAATATTTCCTTATCATTGAATCAATAATTAATTATTCACAAATAATATTACAGAATCACATTTATGACAACCAGGCCGTTCCCAGGAAGAGGGGCTTTCCAATAAGGATTTTTCCTTACTGGCGCGCAATAGATGACCAAACCTCTCCTTAGACAGAACTTTCTAGACATTGCCAATAATGTTATCTAATAATATTATTCAAATAATATGAATTATTGATCTGATAATGGAAAATACTGTGCAGCAATAATTATTGAAACAACAATAATATAAAATATCAACGCAGCAATTATTGAATCAATAAAATAAAATATTGAATAATAACTACTGTAACAATTATTGAGTAGTGCCTTCTTACGTAAGAATCAATAATTTCAAAAATACTGTGCAATACCGTGTGCTACTGTGCAATAACGCGTATTACTGTATTTTAACCACCGGTATTTCAACAGTATTAACGATAACAACTACGCCGTTATTTGTAAAAACTCAAATTTATCGTTTTTCCTTCACCCGACAGTTATTCGTTATGGGGCCACAAATAGCTGCGCCGTCGTACGAATATTCTCCGACAGAAAGAATATTCCACGCCAAACGAATATTCCCCGACAACAATGATTATTTTATAACCACTTGCTTATTTTGAAAAAAATTCATATTTACCCATAACTTTAAACTTTTATCAATTTAACCATTTACTGAATAGTAATTATAAAGAAAATTGAATACTTTTATTTCATAAAATTCGGGGTCTTACAGGTGTTGTATACCTATTTTGGGGCGTCACAGTTCGAGTTGAGTGGAATTAATTAAGAATATTTGAGTCGAATTTGAATATGAGTTTAACCTTTCAAATTAAATCCGAGCCACTTTTATTCAACTATGTTTTAAATTCATTTTTAACACTAAATTTTCTGTGATGCTATATAAAATTTTAAAATTCCTTTATTACATACTACCTCCATCCCATAATAACTGTCGTTTTAGAAGGAAATTTTTTTCCCAATTTATTTGTCGTTTACAACTTTCTAGGAGAATAAATTATTTATTTTCTATATCACCCCTACATTCTCTCATTGTCCCAAGAAATTTTTTCCCTTGTATTAATAGTTTTCAACTTCTCATAAAGGGGTAGTGATGAAATTTCACACCAAATTTAATTAATAAATGATAGCACTAAATGACTTTCTTAATCCATGTGCATCAAGCTAAAACGACAGTTATTATGGGATGGAGGGGAGTAACTAATTACAAGGTGATGTAATCAACTTATACGTCAATGACTCTTAAGCTATGTTTGTTTGCAAGAATTATAATTTCGGGATTATAATTATAATGTCAAGATTATTAAGTTATTTTATAATTCTGAGACTAATAGTTTCAAGTCTAAATTTGAAAACAAACAAGACACTTGACATTAATAGTCCTATCTTAAGTAAAATTCTTGTAAACAAACATAGCCTTAAGTGCCATTTGGTTGGAAGTAATGGAGGGTGTCTTATTCTGTATATATAGTCTATATAATATACACTATCAAACTTAATTTAACCAAAACAGAATTAAAAAAGTTTATGATACTTACTTGACGAAATCAGATTGTAGATATACAAGACAGATAATTAAATCTGAGTCCTTTGAATCATAAAGTCTCCTTGAAGTAAATTTATTCCCTCATTGGTGCTAAAAGATTTATTGAATAATTGCTTCCCAAGATAAAACGGATTTCCAATTCTTAATTAGAAGCACTTCAAAATTAAGAATACTTCAAACGCAAATTCTGTGTCATGTACTGAACCTTACAGTAATGATGAATGAGGAAATTACTGGAAAGGAATGAACAGAACAGTAATGATGCATGAAATAAAAATACTGGGAAGGAATATGTAGAACGGGAATTACTTGTAGAACAGGAAGGGAAATAAACTTATCTAGGAACACACTCCCAGATAGTTTATTTATAGAATATTTTGTGACCGTTAAGACAGGATATGACCGTTGGTCAGGTTGGTTCATCAAAACGATGTAGTATTCTGATGAAAAATATTAATCAGATTTTGTCTAAAAAATATATATCACGACCCACCCCGGACGGCGGCGCACGTGTGGGTTCGAACCAAACCTTGGCTAGGTCCTCTCCCTTCTATAAAAGTGGGGTGCCCCTTGGGGCCCTTCCCATTGAGCAAACATCTCATATATAAATTCTTCACATTTTCATCTAATGGCCTATGTGGGACTTATGCAATTTACAACATTTCAAGTAAGTGATTTTGGAGTCAATTTTCTCATTCAATTCTTAATGAATTTGAACAATATGGGGGACTTATACAATTTATAACATTTCAAGTAGTTGACTTTGATGTCAATTTTCTCATTCAATTCTTAATGGATTTGAACAAATAAATATACCACGTTATATTTCTCGCGGAGGAGAACATATTGGTGCATTAACCAGATATTTTCAAAATATGGATCCCACATTAAATTAAACTTTAAAATATTTTAATATTTATTTTGTCAAATTCATTTCCAACATGGTTGTCATTCCTTTCTAACCTTTGGTATGCTAAAATTGGTGGGAAAGACCATTCCGACAAAATCTCATTTCTTTTATGCATTAAAATCGCGATTTTTAATATCGCTCCCAACGAGTGAGTGATGTAATAAAAGAAAAAATATTTGGACTAAAATATCCTCACTTATATATAGGGGACTATAATAACTTTGTCCTTGATTTTGTATTTTTCATCTTTTAATATTACTCCTACAAATTAGGAAAAAAAGGTGAGATACACAGGAGTCCTATTCCTACATACGAGAACACTTAAAATACTAGTGCTACGGTTGAAGTAGTTACATTAATTATCCTTGATTCTTGGCCGGCCAATTGGTCGGAATATTATACTACAACCGCCGGTGAAGTCAAACTTGTTTTAACTTTCTTTTACCACAAAAGCTATGGTAATTGTGAATATTCATTCTCCCATCATTTAATTTTAATTTTAATTTTAATTTTAATTTTGGCGTACCAGGCGGAGTAGTAGTATCTCACTTCTGAACCCCACCACTCCTGCTTCCTATATTCACACGAAACTCACTAGACAAAAAGGTCGAATAATCCCCTAGCTTATTCTGTTAATGGAACCACCGGAGAATGACGTCGTTGTTTTCGAATCCGCCCAGAAAATCATCCTCCGCTGGGACTCCACGGTTTCGGAGGAGGCAAGAGAGAGAATGATCTTTGACGGCGATCGTCACGAGATCGATCGCTACTTACAGGCTGTCGATGAAGTCCAACGCTCAATGGAATCCATCACAATTCACGACGACCACAACAAAGCCAACAGCGCCATCCAGATCGCCATGGCTCGACTGAGGATGAGTTTCGCAACATATTGATTGCTCACACTAGTCCGATCGAGACCGACTCGCTTCTCGATCCAAGCTCATCGACTCACTCTTCCGCCCGAACTGACACTATCTCTGGCGCTGACTTACCGGACGATGATTACACAGACGACGATTCGGTCAGCAAAGAGACCGACCTGCAAGAATTAGGTGCGATAGAAAGCAGTAGAAGTAGCGCCAGTTACAGATCTACGAACAGTATACGGGAGCTTGATCTCATACCTTGCGAGACTGTTTCTGATCTTCGGAGCATAGCTGGGCGAATGATCTCCGCAGGATATTTACGGGAGTGCGTGCAAGTGTATGGAAGTGTTCGGAAGTCTGTGGTGGACTCGAGTTTCCGTAGACTAGGAGTTGAGAAATTGAGCATTGGTGATATCCAGAGGCTGGAGTGGGAAGCCCTGGAGACTAAAATTAGGCGATGGATTCGAGCCGCTAAAGTATGCGTCAGAATTTTATTTGCTAGTGAGAAAAAGTTATCGGAGCAAATATTTGAAGGTTTAGGATCGGCGACGGATGATGCCTGCTTTATGGAGACGGTTAAAGGCCCTGCAATTCAACTGTTTAATTTCGCGGAAGCAATTAGTATTAGCAGGCGGTCACCGGAAAAGTTGTTCAAGATCTTGGACCTTCACGATGCGTTGTGGGATTTATTGCCAGATGTTGATGTTGTTTTCTCATCGAAATCGTCGGAGTCAATTAGGGTTCAGGCGGAAGAGATTTTGTCAAGGTTGGCGGAGGCGGCTAGAGGGATATTGTCGGAATTCGAAAATGCGGTTCTTCGTGAGCCTTCAAAAGTTCCTGTTCCTGGAGGTACAATTCACCCTTTGACTAGATATGTGATGAATTATATAAGTTTGATTTCTGATTATAAACAAACGTTAATCAAATTAATTGTGGCTAAGCCGACAACGGGGTCAAGATACTCCGAAGATTTAACTATGCCAGATATGGATTTTGGGGAACTCGAGGGGCAAACTCCATTAGCGCTACACATGATATGGATCATTCTTATTTTGCAATTCAATTTGGAGGGCAAGTCCAAGCATTATAAGGATACATCTTTGCCTCATTTGTTCATCATGAATAATGTACACTACATTGTACAGAAGATTAAAGGGTCTCCGGAATTGAGAGAGATGATTGGAGATTATTATTTGAAGAAGTGGACTGGGAAATATAGGCAGGCTGCTACTAGCTACCAGAGAGCAACTTGGGTGAGGGTGTTGCATAGTTTGAGGGATGAAGGGTTACATGTGAGTGGGAGTTTTTCATCTGGGGTGTCAAGGAGTGTCTTGAGAGAGCGGTTTAAGACCTTCAATGCTGTGTTTGAGGAGGTTCATAGGACTCAAGCTACATGGTTGGTGCCGGATAGGCAGCTTCGAGAGGAGCTTCGTATATCCATATCAGAACATTTGATTCCGGCTTACAGGTCATTTCTTGGCCGTTTCAGGACCCATATAGAGGGTGGGAGGCACTCAGAGAATTACATTAAGTACTCAGTTGAGGACCTTGAAACTTCTGTCTTGGATTTCTTTGAAGGAAACCCTGTGTCCCAACACTCAAAGAGGAGATCTGGGTGAAAAAGGTGCATTAAGTTTACTTGTTAGAATCTAGGACAAAATTCTTTATTTTTTTTTCCTGGAGTCTTTGTGTGATTGATTTTGTTTAAGCTGGGATTCTCTGAGCTCTCAAACTCCTTGAGGGGATAACATCATATGACAATGAAAGAGATCAATTTGCTGGAATGATCAGTTCTAGTTCTCCAGTATAGCCAGGGCCTCTCTGCCTGAATGCTTCTGCCCCTGTAAGCATGTCGTTGTTCGCTATACTATTTTTATGTTGATTACAATTCTGATTTTGAGTCATTTGTTCATATGGCAATTGATATGTGTGCTTTATTCTTATATATATATATATATATATATATATATATATATATATATTATATATATATATATACATGCAATTGTGGTTTTTAGATCAGAACAGAGATTGGAGGGAGAACCTGTGAAAAGTTAGGAAATGTTGTGCCAATTAAGTGATGGGGGACTAACATCAAAAAGCAGTTGTGGTGATGTGAACTTACTTGGTTACTTAGAAGGTGACAGACCGATGAATTCAAGGAATAATGAAACTGTAGTCCTCATTTAGCACGAGGATTTTGAAGATATAGCTGGGTCACATTTTTCACATCCAAAAATGTTTTGAAGTTTTGGCAATGCAGCTTTCGGAGGTTTGCCTTGGTACGGGCCGGCATCTCATATGATTAGTGCAACTTTATTATTGAGTAAAGATGGTCTGGAATTGTAATTTCTGGTCTGTTTATGTTGAATTGTTGATAATATGAAAAAGTCTTGTTCATGAAATTCTAATAATATATATATATATATATATATATATATATATATATATATATATATATATATGCCTGTTGTCTCAGGTTTTTACTACTTCTTGGATATATTTTAAAACTCATTGAAATATTGCGAACAAGTTAGATTTAAGTTTTTGGGAAACTCTATATGAATCTCTTATACCTGATTTATAACGAGGAACAACTTTCATGTTTTCTTTCTAGCTAGTACTGGAGTAGTGTTGTATTAGTAACGTAACATTGTTGATGGAACTTTTATGTCTAGCTAGATTCTGTTTTGACCCAACAAAAGCGGTCCAAGCAAACGAGCCAGCCCAGTCCATAATGGGCTTTGGGTTTATACTTTTAAGTGAGAATTGTCGCCAGAAGGAAATCAAGAGGAGAGAGAAGTATTTGGGCAATGAAAAAGCAAAAGAAAAAAAATTAAAAACGACTTTACTCTCTGCGCTTAAATGTGATATATATGTAGATTTACTCTTTTAAGAATTTAAAAGTAAGTAAACAAAGAAAAGAAGTAGTACTTCTAGTTCTGTTCTTCAAAATAGCATTTGTATAATACAGGTGACTTAACTATTTATTCATTACGCGTGAATTAAAAAAAAAATCATTATATTTTATTATTATTATCTGGTGTTTTAATTTTGTAATTGGACTATTTGGTAACAATAATTTCTAGTCATTCAGTATTATTTTGTCATGAAAACAAAATAAATTATAAATAGTGTTTGGGTTGTATATAAAAGTAAACATATGCAATATCAAAATAAATAAATAAATAAAGTCAAAAACAATTAGCGGGTAAATCAAAATTGATCACTTTATTATCTATGTCATGTTAATCAATTGAAAGTGATTATTTGTTTTGCTCTACACTATTATTTCTTCCTATTTCATAAAAATTAAAAAAAAAATCAATAACAGAACGATGACCTTATTATTAAATTAAAAATAAATTGGATAAGTTTTACAAAAGCCCATGAATCAGTTCAACCCAATTGTATGATGACTACGGGCCTTACTTTTAGAGCCCAATAAAAATTAACTTTTTTGGCCCAATACATTTTTTACCCAATCCAGCCACAAGTCATCCCACTTGAGTCAATCCCTTCAGTTACTTGATCATTATCATAGCACCACTACCAGCAGCACCAGTAGGTAATAACTGCTGAAGGTACAAGCAGATTCGAAACAGAAAACCAAATCACATGATGGAAACTATAAACTACAACTACACTATTTTGTAAAACAACAGTCTCTTTTGCAGCAGCAGCAGTACAGTTGTATATCTACCAGTGGACACAATGAAATCCAATCAAGTAAATTTGTAAAGAAAATTATCCATCAGAAATGGAACACACAAATAAAAGCCTACCTCTATCATATTTTCCTTGGCCTCAGAGCGCTTCTGGTTGAACATGTGATATCACTCTGTCTTGTCTTCTTCCAAATCACCAGTTGACAACCCATTACCACCATGCACTTGCTTCACTTCTGGATTTCGAATATCCACCGAAGGCAGAGGGGATGGTTTTATGAGCATCAAAGTATCATCCTTGTCAAACTCATCACTTGCATCTTCAGAGTACGCATATCTGTCAAATGTACAACTATCAAGACAGTGCAAAGACCACAAACTTTTGTAACACTAAAATCTCTAGAGAACATGGAATGAATCAAAAGATTATTTTCATTGGTTTAACCAAAAGTACCACAATTTCTTTTTCCCTTTCTGAAAGTATTCTATTCAAACTCCTGTTTGGCCTGTACAGCTCTATCACCTCAACTCATGCGACAACAAGGTGAAATAACCACAAGAAATCATGATTGAAATACCAATAGAGTAAAATATGTTCAACTGACCATGGCCTTAATACAACAGTAACCAAATGGAAGTATAAAAGGCTGCAAGTCCCAAACTCTGGTATGACCTACACGGTGAACTTGTTGGAAAAATGACTGACATGCATAGTGAAATTTCTTTTGATAATCTAAATGATAATTGAAGTATTGAACTGCTGCTATGATGGGCACAGGTGCGGTAACGGTGATTATAGAACTCAATATCCTTTTCCCTTAAGGAATCACTGCCAAGATAGTATGACAAGTGATCACAACAATCATATATTATCTCCAATTGAAATGGTGACCATCCTGACAAACAATTTATCAACCATTCAATCCGGTTTGTACAAGTTTGACCTGATCATAATCAAATAGAAGTTCTGACTGCAGTACTTTATGACCTATAGACTGCACCAATCCTATAAATGTGTTCTGGTAAATAAATACATTTTATGATTAGAAACCAGGTTTTATTACCTCATTGAGGTCTGAGATGGCGCCCAAAGTGCACAGATGACACAGAGGAGAGATAAAGATACGACTTGCCAGAAGGCAGGGATGATCCAAGCATTCCTCCATTGCTCATTGTACACATCAGTCAATTTAAAGTAAAGCTGTCAAAATAATGTAATGCAAAGTGTTAAATGGGGCAGGAAAATTTAGCTTTTATAAAAGATCTCTTGAATTTCATTCTCAACAGGTAATGGATTACTAGTGTTCTAATGGCATGCTTAATATCCATCAATTTATATTAAGACCTGATAAGATTTTAAAAGATAACGTTAGTCACTCTATTAATTTTCATACTCACCAAGTAATTGCGAGTCTTAGCTATGTTAGGTGAAACGACCAGAGTTAAATTCCGAGTCCGGAACAAATTTTGAGTCGAATCTCAAGTGAATCGAATAAAATTCATCCAAACAAGGCTTAAATCACTAGTCCAATAATTTTATTGGGTCATCTTAGCCCACCACAGGCTCACCTAAAATATCATGATAGAAGGTCCTACTGTTAGTAATTCAATTATTTATATATGGAAAAACTTTTTCCTTATCTTTTGATGTGGGACCGAGTGTTACAAATCCCCCACTTTTGATGTGAGACTGGGGTGTTAAATTTCTGACGTCCCGTCAGAACTGATCATACACACAGTCCACAGACGAGATAATACCAGTTGGCTTCGTATCCCACCTCTAGACCTCTCTCCATTGTGGGATAATATCACCCTCATCGTGTCTCCACCTCCGGTAACTCGATCGGATAACTCGATCCGAGCTTTCGAGAGTCGGCTTTGATACCATGTGTAACAACTCGGGTCAAATCCTGAGTCCAGAACAAATCTTGGGTCAAATCCAACTCCAAATCGAATCAAATCCATCCAAACAAGGCTTAAGTCACTAGCTCAATAGTATCTTCTTGGATCATCTTAACCCACTACAGGCTCACCTAAAATATCATAGAAGGTATTACTATTAGTAACTCAATTCTTTATATATAGAAAAACTTTTTCCTTATCTTTTGATGTGGGACTGAGTGTTACAAACTCCTCCACTTTCGATGTGAGACTGAAGTGTTAAATTTCTGACGCCCCGTCAAAACTGATCATACACACAGTCCACAGATATTTGCCTATCTAGTCATCGTGTGATAATAACGGCTAGTTTCGTATTCCCACCTCTGGACCTCTCTCCATTGTGGGACCCGCCTTCGTGTCCCCACCTCTGGCAACTTGATCGGATAACTCGATCCGAGCTTTCGAAAATCGGTTTTGATATACCATATGTAACAACCCGGGTCAAATCTCGAGTCCGGAACAAATTTTGAATCAAATCCTAGTCCAAATCGAATCAAATCCATTCAAACAAGGCTTAAATTACTAGTCTAATAGTATCTTCTTGGGTCATTTTATCCCACCATAAATTCACTCAAAATGTCATTACTGAAGGTAATATTGTTAGTAACTTAATTCTTTATACACAAACAAATTTTTCTCATATCTTTCAATTTGAGACTGAGGTGTTATATTAGGCATTTTAATTTATACAAGTCCACATGGCTTTCTACCGTCTTAATCTTTTCATCAGTCTAAAACCTTTATGAGAGATGTCTAGCTTAGTAAGCTAAAGATGACCTTTAGCAAGATTCTTATTTGTAATTTATCCATGTTGTTTTTCTGGTTTAACACTATGAAATTCTTTAATATAAAAGTATGCAAAATGTTACACAAAACAGTATAATCAACCTCGCCTATTTTAGCAACATATTTTACCTCATAGCATATCCATCCCACCGACACAATGACAGTTACAGCCAAAGCATTTGTGAACTTCCTGTAGATATCTAGTTTGGCCAATATTCGTCTAGCCTGTCTCATATCAATAATCAACAAAATAAGGTAATTATGGTTAAAATCTTCCTAGCAAAGCTTGACATTGATATATGATCTCTTCAATAATAGATGTCTTTTCAAAATGCACAAGCATAATTTGTGGTACTAAAACCCACCCAGACTCAACTTTCTCCTCTCATTCCCACACATGATCACAAGAGTATAAAATTTAAAATCAAAATATAAATTCAACTTCCAACTACGATGACAAAAGTAGGAAATATGTTACAGCATTAATATTAGGAACTACTGTTGCTGACTAGATTATACGTTTTTCGTAAAACAGAAATAGGATTTGCATCATTTGTCACTTGAGATCAAATCAGAAACCCTGCTAATCATCAACCTTCCTTTCTGTTCTATGTCTATTGAGTTTTCAGTTTTCAAGAGCATCCACTTTCAAAAAGTTGCGGTATATCTAGCATTTTCTCTATACTAATTTGGGCTTCGTCAAATAACCAAATTAAGACAAAAGGTTTGACGTGTGAAGAAAATATGCATCAGATGGGGAAGAGGTACCTGAAGCTTATTTAATGTTGCAGAGAGGGAGGTGAATATCCAAATAACAAAGAAAGCATCCAAGATTGCCACAGGAAGAACGAAAAACAGTCTTGCCTTTCCTGAAAAATCACTGATTGCACCAACATTTTCTACCAGTTCAAGAACTTCAGATGCAATAAAGAAGGTCACTCCAAGTATGATAACCTTCCTGGTGAGACCACCTAGGGTAGGTCTTACAACACCATAGCCCATAGAAACCATCAGGATGATCAAACGTGAAATGGTGCGTCTAACGGTGCCAAAGGTAACAGCCCATACTGTTATTCCAGTTGGTCGAACTCCAGTCTCATTGAATTCAACATAATCGAAATACCATAAGGCCATCTCAAACATGCCGAGTGTAATAACTAGTGTTATACAATTCTGCAGTGGAAGAACCTCTCGCCAGAATCGTGCATACTGATAGAACCAAAAGATGCCTAATAGTATGAAGGCGAGAGACATGAACCCATAAAAGTTCTTAAGTGGTGCCATTCTTCCAGGTAGGTAACCATTAGGATTTTTCCATATAGATTTTCCCTCGACAACCAGTTCATGAAGATTTGGATCACAATGAATGAAATACAAATTATACATCCCAGTTCTTGTGATTTGTATAGATGTTGGTTGCAGCATTGAGGTTTGATCATCAATGCTAAATGAGACACCAAAGACATGCGGCCAACCAGGATTTTTGGTAGATTGACGGTGAATGATTTCACCTTGTCTACACACACCCAGTTTTGCAAGATCTGTGGTGCAGCACACAGCTCGTTGGCCACCGTAGGCCGAGCCTCCAATTGTCTCTCGATCGTCTACCTCAAAAACAACGGCATGAATTAAGCCTGTGCTGAAGTTTGAAATTTCTTTTGGCCTCCGAAATGTAACTTTTTCAAAACTGGTTTCCAAGAAGGATCAAGATCAGAAATCAGAGGAGAACATATATATATATATATATATAACAATGTGCACCCTACAAAAATACAGAACTCACAGTAATCTCTTCATGTGGAACAAGATGGCAGAAAGATTGGTTGATTATATGCTTAGGATGTCAGACTGACGATACTTTTGCTAACGGACAGTAGTCAATTATACAGTGAGAGGTTCATTCAATTTACCTATTTAGGTAGCTAGAGTTTAATGTCCCCTAACAGTGCAATAAAAATGAAATCATTTTGCTTTTAGCCTTTTCCTAAAATTGCAATTACAACACATTTTTGTGACTAATCACTAAATCCAGTTAATTTAGCAAAGAAGCACATTCGTGATCAGTCAAAAATATGGCTTGGTACAGAAAGGATAGCACTTTATAGCAACACCGAAATGGTACCAAAGTCAATAAGTAATATGTTTCATTTCAGGCCAGTGGCAGTAAAATTTTAAACAAGTACCAAAATATAAGTAATGAAAGTGGAATAAAGTAATAAAAAGAAAAAAACAGTCGGCACGGCAACTTCACATTGTGATATAAATTATATACGGAGACCGATAAATTCAACTTTAGTTTAGTACGCTCAAGGCTCAATAATTAAATCTGAATTGCTTAAGAAGTAATGAATAATAATTGGTAGCTACCGACACAGATCTCCACAGTTAACAAATGATTAGGCAGAGCTAGAATTTGAGATGACCAGAATTTTATTATTCAGTAAACGCAACAAAAAAAAACTAAACAAACAAACATGTAATAAAAGTTAGTGATTATTAGTGGAAGAGTGTGTGTGTGAGAGAGAGAGAGAGAGAAGGATTAGCGACCGTATGAAAGAATCGCCATTTGCAGAGAGGGGAGTAGAGGGAGTATTGTGGTTTGGGGGTCGAGAAGAGTGAATTCCCTCGCTGCCGCCGTGAAGTACAAAAGCATTTCCTTTCCTAAGGAATTTATTACCATTGTACTCATGTACTGAGCCTTCAATTCCTCTCACAAGTAAAACACCCATTGTCATCAACAAATACACCACTACCGACATTGAAGCTTTCTTCTTCTTCCCCTGAATTTGAAGAGTGAGAGAGAGAGAGTTGAGAGCAGACAGAGTAGCGAGAGATCTGGAGTCTCGAGGGAGTAGAGACAGAGGGGCGGAGGGGGGTTAATAAGTGTCCAACTCTGGTTAAGTTTTCATCGACTCATCAAGTGCGTGGGATAGTCTACCGTATGGTCGCGCACATATGTTAAACATTATGTATTACAATTACAAACTCATGGGGCCCCCTCCCTTTCTTTCCTTGCAGAGTCTAATAGGTCCAGAATCTCAATCTTAAGACATTGTTGTAATGTATGAATTTATGTTCCAAAGTTAATTAATTACTACTAATTATCATCTCATTATATTTAAGTTTCTTTTCATGTTCTAAAAAAAATGTTTCTTTTGACCTTGAATGACTATTAAAAAGTTAATTCTTGCTATTTCCACAACAAAGAGAGTTTTGTTTATAAAATTGTAAATATTAAAAAAATTCTTTTATATATTCCGCATTTACTCGTATTAAAATAATAAGTAATAATTAATGGTGATGGTATATATAAAAAAAAATAAGATGTTAATTAATTGCCTCATTGGGCTAAATACAATATCACCATATTCATAATTCAGCCCCCAAAAAATTAGGACTTGCAATTTACTACATAAAATACTTAATTTGATACAATATCGACCCCAATTTTTGAATCCATTCAAAATTGGCCGGAATACTCGACCCGTTCAAGAATATTTAATATGACTAAATAAACTTATATTACACTAAGTATCATCAAATTCATAATTAGCTCCCCAAAGTAATCATATTGACTTTGAAAATACGGTTTGACCGTATTCATATACGGGTTGACTATATTAAAAAAATAAAATACTTCTAAATACAATTAACTCTAAATTAAAATATTCTAAGTACAATTAGTCCCAAATTAAAATAATTCTAGAGTCAATTCACCCCAAATAATATTGACCCCAAATAATATTGACCTTGAAAATATGGTCACTAAAACTTATACCAAATAATGTTTAACAAAAATATAAAGAAGAATTAAGAGACTCTTTAATTATTAAAAATTCATACTAATGTAATAAAACAAATTTTTTTTGGGGATTTGAAGATTTTTGTTCATTGTTTTTTGTGTTACTTCTCTTTATGCTTATACCAATTTTTATTCCAAAATGATGAACAACAATATTAACATTCAATTTTTTAAAAACAGAAATTTAAAAAGGGGCAAATTTTCTTCCAAAACAATGAACACCAATATTAACATTTAATTTTTACTAAACAAAAATTAAAAACAATATTTTCCACTTCCATAACTTTTTCTCTCTAGCACAACAACCTCACGACATAAAAACTGGGAGAAAAAATAATCGGCCAACTAAGTTGCTTCGAATTGGACGATTGGTACCCAATTGTGGTGTATTGGGGGAAAAGCTCCACAAAAGTTTGTTATCAGAGTTGCGATGATAGTGAGCAGATCCATATATTAATCGGTAGAGTAATCGATGACGGAAAAAGAATGTTGAAATTTGTTTGTTTCAATTTTAGATATATGTTTAAATTTTATTTTGATTTTCTATTTTAATAATATATATATATATATATATATATATATATATATATATATATATATATATATTGTGTTATGATTATGAAGTTTGAGATAAGATTGGAGTTTAGGAAAGAAAATGGTGCTTGATTGATGATGGGGAAGTTGATGATGGTAATGGTATTGGGAGTGTTGATGATGGCGATTGAGGAGTTTAGAGAATAAATAATGAGATTTTTTTAATTTGTTTTTACATTATTAAATCTTTAAATTAGTTATTATAGAAATAATTTTTTACATCAATTTGAAGGCTATATTGAATGCAATTAGGCGTTTTATGTAGTAAATTGTAAGTCAAACTTTATTTTAATACGGTCAAACTTAATAATACTATCTGTCTTGCTGACAATTGAAGTATTCCAGCCAATTTTGGTTGGAATCTGAATTTGGGGCCATATTGTATGCAATTAGACATTTTATGTAGTAAATTGTAAACTCAAATTCTTTAGGGGCCGAATTATGAATAGAGTAGTACTTAATATAACGGAAGTGTATTTAGCCCTACTTAATTTTATACTACTATTCTTTTGTGGAAACAAAACAATAATGGGTCCTATTTAGTTTAGTTGATCAGAGGGAGTGCCATAATTCTGGCCCTATTTTGGAATGGGGGTAGGTAGTGCAATCAAGGGCAGGGCTGCTTTTGGTTATAATGAAATGACCAACTAGGATTATTATGCATGTTTGAATCTGATAAAGAGTATATAGAAAGCCATCCATGGAGTTCAATGACCAACTTCTCACGCAAAACCATCAATGTTGAAATTTGTAAGGTAAACATCTATTTTCCTAGCATGCCATCCTTTGATCAAATACCACCAGTAGCACCTCATTTCATATGCCAGTCAGTAAAATGGAGATGTGCAGAAATTGAAATTGTATTTGGAAAAGCCAATGAACTTTAACATTATCTTCCCAACCTTGTGAAATAAATATATGGTCAATGTTACAGAGAACTATGTATCTTGAGAATCAGATAAAAGAGGAACAGCAGAATCAAAATGACAATCCAACCCTACTTAAATTTCCCACCATCCACCACCCGCGATAATATTTGCGGAAGACAAGGCATGAGCTCAATGCACAATACAGGGCTGGATGCCATCAAAATACACATTAGTCCATATCAAGGAACTCCATCCTCTTTCTCATGGTGCCCTTCAAATCTGTAGCCTCCCTTTCCACCTTCTGTGCCTGTTGAAAGTATATCAGAGTACATCAGTAACAGAAGACGAAGCATTTGAAATAAAACCAGAAGATGAAGAAAAAAATGGCAGGGAAGGACATTCCACAATAAGGTTATCTGGATTTTCTTTCCTCCAAAAAATAGACAAGCCTCAGATTGAAGATTATTTGTTTCAGGCACAAATAATGGAACATATTACAACCCACCCCTCCCATAATTTTTTTTTTGAAAAAAATACTCCCTCAAATAATGGTGAGAAACTATCATGTGAGAACCTTTCTTAACCCTCAACCTCACCCACAAAGAGAAAAATAAAAATCCAATTCTGAAACCACCTACATTTTAGTTGAGCAAATCTAGGAATAACCAAATGCTTGCCAAAGTAAAAATTTATGCATATGCCATGTTGTGCACGCTCTCCTAGGAAGTATTATTTGCTTTTCACCTGAGGTTTAATATGTGCACCCCTATGGAAGTTAAGCGGAAAAATATGTTTCACTACCATCTTAACGAATTCAGTTACCATGTAGTTAACTTCATGGTAAGTTGGTCAATTGACTAATACAGTGCTGACACGCAGAGAGAGATCATCTCCCGGCCTGCGTGTCGACACTGTATTGGTCAATTGATCAAAGTTAACTTCATGCTAACCACTCTCCATCTTAACACATTCGTACAGTTACAAGAATTTCTCTATCTGATGAACATTGACGATAAGAAAATTCACATCACTACACAAATTTGAGGTCTGCACATCAGTTCACACCGTATAGGCTTCAAAAAGGTCATTATAAAATTGGATATTTCGCATTAGGTAATTTTATCAGTTGAGCATCACCATAAATCATGTTTTAAGATTATAACCAAGTGAGAGAGTACAAAAGGTCAAGAACCCTTGATAGCAGTGCATCAGCGAACAAATGGAATAGAGCTCTTCTAGGTGGACATGAAAATTAAATAAATGAAATTCAAATACACTCATGTCCCAAATTTCATGTTCACATAGAGTTTTTGAATGGAATAATGGATACGCTATAGCATGGCAAGTGAGGTAAAAATACTGGGGTCAAAGTCGAACCAGAATACTGACAAACATAGTTTAACAAGATTAGTCTTATTGACATTAAATACCTATTTGTCTAAAACTTGTTAATATGATGATGAAAGTTATGTATTACATAGGATATCACAAATAATGTCTATGGCTCAAAATTTGTAATGGGCCTCATGGTTTTGATCTGTTAGAGGATTTCTTTTCGCCATTATGTTTCATATGGATCAGCAAAAGTCCATTCGTTTTAAATTAGTTTAGAATTGCTTCTACTTGAAAAATCTAATAAGGAAATCAGAATTGTCTGTTAAAGCAGAGCAGAATTGTGATTGTATACGAAGAATTTGATGTTTGTTAAATACGTTAAATGGTAGTTGAATGAGTCACATTCACATAAGATAGATGTATGATGTAATAAAGTATGATAGAAGAGTAATAATATTTCAAGGCTTGAGTTCTTTTAATAATATTTGAAAAACTTGAGCTGTTAAATAGTTCAGTTCATATAAGTCTTCAAGAATAACGATCATGCCTTGATAAGTATCACGGTTTCCTATCAAAAATGGAATGTTTATTTACAAAAAGAACTCAACAAGGATCAAATAGTATGGTCTTGCCACCTATAAATATTTGTGATCTAAAGAATTGGTATTGGTATTAAAGAAACCTTCTACAACCATAAAACAACCTGAAATCCTAAAATGATTTTTTTCAACCTAACATTGTGCTTTACTTCCCAGTCATGTATCTACATCATAATTTTTCATACCATCATATTCTGAGGAAAGAGCTTAGGGCTAAGATATGTAAATATTACAAAAAAACTACTCAACTACTGCAATGAAAGGCTTAGGGATTAGGGTTCATTACAATGAAAGACTCCACACGGGGAAAAAAGAGCAAGTTGAGGAATTTGCCAGTAAATGAGAGGCCATCGCAACATATCAGGCTATAGCTTTATTTTCACGAATGTACACATTACAAATAATACCACAACACTGACCCTTTTTATCTCCACAGGCGAAACACGAGTCATGTTTGGGGGAAGTTCCTCCTTCTCCAAGTCCTACCAAATCAGTTTCATATATCAAGAACTGATAACGTTAAATATCAAAGCAATTTTTTGCACAATAAAATGCAACTAACAAGACTTTATACCAGTTCGCCAATTAAAACAACATTCTCCCCACGAATTACATAAAGACCTAATGGAATGTCACAATAAAGTTCACCCACAATCACTCGCTCGCATGCACCTTCAAGAACAGCATTGGCTGCAGTAGCATACCAATCATTGTCAGTTAGCTGAACTTTGAAATATTAGCAGACAAAACTTATTATACAACAAGGGAGAAATTGGTACCAAATTGATCGAAAGAACGAAGTATTCCCATCAGTTTTCGACCGTCTCGCAGCAAAACAAGAAGTTTCTCTGCACACAAAATAGAAGTTTTAATTACAAAAATATGCACGAGTCAGTCTCCTACGCTAAAAAAAACAAAACTGTGCCTCATTTGGCAAAAAAAAAAATGGGGTCTACATACTATATGCATCTTATTATCCAAGTAATAGCCATCTGATACAGGATGTACTTATTTTGTCTGTAAATAATCAATCTCAAATAATGGTCATATAACGATGAATTTTTCCTCTTGAAAATATTATTTTGGCAAGAAGTTCAACATATATTAGACTACATATTCTATCCCTTGGAAAAATTGTTTGTATAACTTTAGTTTCAATTCATAAAGCAATATTTTCATCTTTTGTATCCCTCGAATTAGCAAAGTCAGCGCCCTCGGTCTATGTTTTCTTTCTATTCATATAACAATATTGTCATCTGATGTATCCCAATAAGCAAACTCAACACACTCTTCCCCCAAAACATAATCCATTAAGGTAGGACATTTTAGGTTTAACTAATAACTAAGGCATCATCCTTGAAATAGGGAAAAATTGTTTTGTTCATCCTAAGAGCAATTCCTATACACATGCGACAGCCCTGATCCTCCATTAATTTAAAAGGAGATAAGGCTGACTGCTAAAAAATTAAGTAATCAAGATTATTACATACTATTGGCAGCACCTACTATATTTATAAATCCATTGTCAACTTTATGGTTTACATTGTAAACAGAACGGAAATTAAATATTTAAAACAATCCCAATCATATATTTCATAAATACGTACTAGAAGATAAAGATGTAGAACCATAGCAGATTTGAGCAACAAGATCATTTCAATTCATGAAAACAGTTCAAAGTAATCAATTAGCTTCAATATTTCCCATTTGTACACAAATGACAACATTTTTGCCAGGAATTATACAAAACCAAAATTTAAAATAAAAAGAGTATAACATAACAAGAAATATACTGTAACATTTTGGAAACCAATTCTATTATATATGTGAAAAATCAAGAATTTGAGTATAATAAGAAGTCAAAAACCAACTTCATCAGTTACACCGGAAGACATCTATAAAGAGATAGATGTAGAAGGAAAGAACTTACTGTCAAGATAACTAGCAAGAGAAGTGGAGAGATAGATATCCTCCGGACCCGCCCAAGACATTGAGCTTAAACTTTCTCGGTATCAGAAAAAACACCGAAAAATCTTCCGAATATGAAACAAATTGCATTGGCAACAAAAGCTACACTCTTTCTGGCCAAACGAACGCCTTAAAAGTTTTTATTCTTGAAAGACAAAAAACCCCTAAAAGTCCAGAGTGAAAAAAAAAACTTTTTTTCTGAACAAAACTACCAATAAGCTGGCTAGACCAAACAAACCCTAATTGAAATTCAGAGCAGTTGTAGTTGCTTCAGATCTATGATAATAAACCAAAACCCTAACCTAACTCGACTCGGCCTTTCCCCGCCAAATCTGTGGGGGAGGCACATATAACGTGAGAAAGGAAGTGCTCATTCATTCACAAGTACTAGTACTAGTACTAGTACTAGTAATATTATTATTTACTAGTTTTTGCTCTTTGTCAAATCTGTTTGCTTTTGTTGGCCCTTCAACTTGTCTTTTATTCTACAAGTACTACAAAGTTTAAGATTTACGATTAAATAAAAATTAGTCTTGCTAGCTCTCTTTATTCTTTTTTAATTGTAAGTTTTATAGGTCATTTACAAAATAAATAATTATTTAACTTTTATATTAAATATTAAATTTATTTATTTATTTATCTCACATCTTTTCAAATAATTTTTTTAATAAGATAACATTTTATCTTTAGTAATATCAACTAATAACACTTATTTTAATCAACTAGATGTATAATTAATTACTCATCCTTGTCCTCTAATAGTGTGATGAATTACTAATATTTATATGAGTTAAACCGGTAACGGAATCAACGGATGAAGTATATATTAATTTATTTGCTTATTTCTAACTCAATAATTAAAAAGGATTGCATATAATATTTGTTCGCCCCGAATTAAGTGATAGTTTTTTATTATATTACCTCCATTTTAAAATACAGGGTCAACTTTTTGAATTAATTTCAAATTAATATGAATTTATTTAATTTTAAATAATATAATTATAAAAATTATAAGCTCTTTAAAATATATTTTAATCACAAAATTTATTATTTACAAAATTAAAATATTAAAAAGTATTGTTAAAATATAAATTTCTTAACATATATATATATAAAAGAATTAAAAACATTCTCCTTAAATAATTATTGCTAGCGAGTGATTGGGACACGTATTAAGCACAGCCTCTTACTTTACTAAAGCTCTCATTAATAAATTGAGTACACTTGTATGCAATAAATTTACATCCGATGCCCTTTTAAAATATTACGTTAAATGTACTTTCACAAATCTCCATCCACAATGACCCATCTTTTTTATTTTTGATTTTTGATTTTTTATTTGTATACAATAAATACTTGTTAAAGTAGTACTCCATTTGTCCAAAGATAAAAATATTTCTTATTATTTTAAATAGTTCCAAGTTAAATATTTATTTATTTTAAATGATCTATTTTTTATAACAATTTGTTTATAATACTTTTATTATTAATTGTTATAATTATATTTTCTATGCATATTTATGGAACATCACTAGTAATATACATAAAATTATGTAATTAAATAAAAATTTAAATATAAATATTTTTATTATTTTATTCTTTTTTTTAATATGCGTAAAAAATGGATCAAAATTTTTAACCTCGAACCTCGGACGGAGGGAGTATATACCTGTTATTAGCAATAGATTTGAGTTTGTGGAACATTCATTGAGCCAACATAATAATAATTTATACTACAATCAGTTTGCTAATATCACACTTTATAAATAGTACTGATGGCTTGTCACAACTATTCTAATATGCCAATGAAAGTTATTGTGACAAGGGGGATTCAAAAAACAAGATACCAAAAAAAAAAAGAAAAAAAAAGTGGTTATCATGAAGTTTATTTTTGGATAAATTATTTAATTTGTCAATAGAGTGTTGACACACAGACCAGATTCTATGTGTGTCAACATTCTATTCGCCAATTGATCAATTTACCAAAAAAATAAAATTCATGCTAACCGGATTCGAAAAAAAAGATTAAAAGTTTTGCGACTTGCAATTATAAAGTTTATCAATACATTAGAATTATACATGAGAACTGACAATTAAATAATTATTCACAATATATTATTATCATTTACTACTAATACTTATTCACAATATATTATTATCATTTTCCAAAAAGTTATTGCGATAAAAAAGAAAAAGAAAAAAGAGTACTACTTTCAATTGGTTTTGTAAACATTTTGAAACATACATACATACAATGGGTTTTACTTAAATACTAGTAATAAATAGTGGGTCCATCATGCTTAAACGTATATTTATTTAAGAATCGGTTAGCATGAAATATATTTTGAGGTAAGTTGGTCAATTGACCAATAGAATACTGACACGCAGGCGAGATTGTATGCGTGTCAGTATTCTATTGGTCAATTGACCAACTTATCAAAAAAATAACTTCGTGCTAACCGAATCCATTTATGAGTATTGGTTGATATTAAATACTAGTAGCAACTTACGGGGATATAATGAGATAGGAAGGAGTCTGGAAGAGCCTTTAAGTTCACAATCGACATAAAAACACTGTATTTTCCTCCAAACATAATTTAATCCAAGTATTAAATCTTTGAGTAGTAGTAGCAGTGGTAGTAGTAGTAATTACTAGTAACAACGTGAAATTAACAAGTTATTGCAATAAATTACGCAAAATATATAACATATTTGTTGAAAACTATATATATGAAACCAAAAACATGGGCATGAAAGAGAGAATCATAAACTAGGAATTAAGATAATAGGATGAATGAAATGTTTTAACTATATATATATATATATATATATATATATATATATATATATATATATATATACACATCTTAAGATACAAACTACTACAAAAATTACAAAACATGTTTTGCATCCATTACAGATACAACCATGAAAAAAACCAAGCGCAAAAGAAAGAAGCTGGCTGCGGCCTTTAGTTAGTTAGTTGTCCACCTGGGAGGGATTTATTTATTTATTTATTTATTTATTTAAACTAAACTGGTACCTTTTCTCAACTATCTTCAACTTTTTTGATACCATGATCCCAAGCTATGAACTCAATTATCTTGATTCCATGTAGCTGAAAAAGGGTGCCTTTTGTTTACCTTGCAATCTAAAATCTAAGGAATTGAAAGAAGCTGTATCTATATCTCTAGAACAATATCTGCAAAAATAAAATCAGAGATTTAATTAGTTTAGGTTTTCAATATATTTTTTAGGAATTAAAATCAGGATGATGGAAAATAAAAATCAACTTACATTCAGAATCAGTCTTTACCCATTTACTCCCCTCATCATTCGATTCATCTTCTTGTTTTCCCATCATCTTAGGCGTTTGTCTGCCCTCTATGTACTTCTTCATTGATGATGCTCGAGATGAATTTTGAGGGTAAATTTTCTTGGAAAGCATTGTCCTTAAGAGCTGTAGTCAAATATCATGATCAAAATGCATATATATTATTTATATTTACCAAGGATATGGAAAATAATACTGTATTACTATATCAAAGAATTTTCTATCTATATCATATACATGTATTCCTACACGTACATCTTCCATATATATTATGTTAACTACCTTCTCCATTCTGGATTCTTGAAATGTATCTCTCAAACTGGGTGCTGGTGCAAATCCACTTCTTGTGCAGACAAACATTTTCTTTAAGAGGAAGGAAATTGATTTCTTTCCGATTGCCTTCTAATTACTTTCCATGCAAGCATCTCTGCATCGACCAAGGATCACTCTAATTGTTCGTTCAATATCTTCTTCTTCTTCATCTCTATCATTCAAGTCACTGCATAAAGTGTTAGAAATTCTGCGATCTACCTCCAAGCTTGATGGACAATTAAGGAATCTATCCAGCGGGAGATTAGCGATTTCTCCTTCAACTTTGGATGCTGCTGCTGGTTTTCGTGATAACAGCTTTGTCAACTCTTTCTCCAGCTTTCCTACTTCTTCGGGTGTAAATTCTGCTAAATCTCGAGACACAGATTGCTCATCATCCTCAACATTTTGGCTTTCTTGATTTTCTTTTAAATCGTTGTTACCAAAAGTTCCAATTGCCAGTAATCCACGAGGCCAGTCGCTGAATTCTTCTTTTCTAGGTTCTAGATTTGTATGATCCGCAGAAAGGGAATCAAAAAGAAATTGATCAAACAAAAAGGCTCCTACTCTCACACTTGTATCACATCAAAAACCAAAAGTAAATGCTCCACATTCTATCCATAACTTGTGGGAGTATCATGGAAAAGGGATACTTGCAAGATTGATTACCAAAACTTATTTAACAAGTGTAACAATAGAAAAAGACAATGCAGATCTACACATTAGTTTAACATATGCGATGAACCTAATTGTTTTTGTCGTGGACTACTTCCCCCATGAACAACAGAAATCCCAAATACCCTTTTCCTTTTTTGAGCTTTCTACATTGAAGGAGCATGTATCCTGGAAGTAACTAACAGATCAAGGAAGCTAACAAAATTTGCCATATGATATATGGTTATGTATGCAAATTACTTCACTACTTTTTGCCGACCTTCCCTCTCTCTCTCTCTCTCGATATTTTAGGTGATTAAGTAATTTTGTTTGAAACTATATATATACTCCTATGCTAGATATTTGAATGAGTTTGTTTCAAAGTAGACTGTTTTATAGTTGAGTGGAAGGTTATAAGGTGTCAACATCAATCAATGAATGCAAGTAGCAAATTAAGCAATATGTAAAAATTAAAAAATTAAAGAAGAATATCCTCACATTTTCGGAGCAAGTTAGCTTCATAAAATTCCTATATGTGCCTACTGCCTACAACTGAATTCTTAATGGACTAAACTTTTGATCGTGTCAGACCAGATCAGATATGTGTTAAGATATGTATGTAGAGGGATGCTGATGAGGGCAGATTCAGATAAGAAAGTCAACAAGGGACCAACCCATATCGATCTGACACGGACACTTGCAACATATATATGCTCTTGCTCACACAACAGATATGCACATGCATTCAATCAGATGTAGATTTATGCATGCATGCACGGTAACAAGAAGACATGAACAAATGCAGATCAGAAAAATAGATTCCATGAATAAGAAATTTAATGACAGGATTTCTCAAGGATGTGAACTACAATTAAGTAGACATACTACTTACGACTACTTGAATCGGCATTTGATTTTGTGTTCCCTTTCCCATTGTGAAACTTATTTTGCATCCAACCGAAGAACTGCATCAACACAATTCAAAAGTGATTAGAAAACATATCGCACGCACAAGAGCTAAAAACAAATGTCTTACCTTCATTTGTGAACTAGTAATACGCAAGAAAGATTGTTCGGGTAATTGTAATGGGGAAAGACTGCTTGGTTGGTTGAGAGAATTAAGCCAATGAGAGTTGAGGTGTGGGAGTAATAAATAAATAGAAGATATAAAAGTGAGGAAAACCGTGGAGCGCAGTTTCCTTCTTATTGGTTCAAGTCCCTAAAAACAGCCTTTTTTGACAAACCAATTACTACACCATTACATTCTCTCATTAATTGGATTTTGAAATGTTGAAACTTGAAAGATAAGTCGTGGCAGCCTAAAGACTACAAGTTTAAATTAATTAAAAAAACATTTGCTACCCAGCTGTAAAGGATATGTGAAAATCTGCAGCCAAAGCCCTTCAATCACCTATCTCATAATTCTGGTAAAATTCTGAGTCCGCTGGATTTAAGCCTCAAAACCTTGTGGTTTGCCTGATTTTGGACCCGATTAGCTACAACTGTTTTTCCAAGTCCCCAGCTTATCTATTACTATTACTATTACTATTACTATTACTATTAGAGGACTACTTTTATGGCAAAATTTGCAGTAAACATGTAATGAAAAGGTTTCAATCGTAAACGTTGCCTCTTTTTTTTCTTTTTCTTTTTTTAACTTTTGTAAATTTAACCGATGAAAAAGTTTCATTACTTATTCCATTTTGAATCCACTCCATTACACGTTCCCTCCAATTTCATCCAATACACCATAAATAGAAATATAATTGACGGTCAACTAATTTATTATATTGAATAGCATAATTATTTAGAAAATGAAAGTAATGCGACACTTTTTTACCATTTCATGAATATGAGAATTTTTCATCAAAATTTTAATGAATAAAATTTCTTTTAAACTTTTAACTGTGAAAATATTTTTTATAATTCTAATTTTTTTGGAGGACTGATCTCAATATCATCAACTATCCATTAACATATTTTGATCATTACCAACAAAATTATTAAGATCAAATAATTGGTGGATAAGCATGGACCAATAATTAAATACGCTATTATATTTTTAAACTCAATATCATTACATGCAGCTCCAAATAATAATAATAATAATAATGCAATAACCATGCACGGATCAAATATATATGAATCTTAAACCAAGTGATTCCTTTAATCGTTATCATGGTACAAATAATAATAAGACCTGAGAATTAATGTATGTATGTATTAACTAATACTAACTGAGAGTTGGCAATATTCTATTTTATATTATTATTAATCTACAATTAAAAAACTTGTTTCCATAAAGAGTCTTCTGTTTACTAGTTTGGGCACGCACTCACCACGTGTGTGTGTAATTTATTTTAAAATATTAATAATTAAAAATAACTAATAAGAGAATTTTGAAATGCATGAAAAGAGAGAAATGGAAGTAGAATGTGGGAGATAAGTAGCAAGTAGAAGTAGAATGTGAGAGCAATGGAGAGAATAATAATAATAAGGCAAAAAGTATTTTTTCACCGATGTGGTTGTAATATTTTAAGCAATTAGTTACTGTGCTTTTAAAATATTCAATTAGCCCATTGTACTTTTTAAAAACGTTCAATCAACCCATTCCGTCCAATTTTGCAGACGGACGACAAATAATTACACACGTGGCATTGAATTTTTTTTTAAAAATCATTATTTCCTACGTGGCAAGCCAGTCAGCCAAATTCTTAATACTATCGAGCCACTGCACTTTAAAAAAAAATGCAATTGGCCCACTGTGGTTTTAAAAATATTTTTATATTTTATTTTCTTTCTTTTTCTTTACCTAAATATTTATAATATGTATAATATTAATAAAAATTAATATTATAATATTTATAATATGTATGTTTTATTTTAAAAATAAAAATAAAAATAAAAATACTTTTATGTTTTAAAATACTTATACAATTTTTAAAAATAAAAATATTTTTATGTTTTATTTTCTTTCTTTTTCTTTACCTAAATATTTATAATATGTATAATATTAATAAAATTAATATTATAATATTTATAATATGTATGTTTTATTTTAAAAATAAAAATACTTTTATGTTTTAAAATACTTATAAAATTTTTAAAAATAAAAATATTTTTATGTTTTATTTTCTTTCTTTTTCTTTACCTAAATATTTATAATATGTATAATATTAATAAAAATTAATATTATAATATTTATAATATGTATGTTTTATTTCAAAAATAAAAATAAAAATACTTTTATGTTTTCAAATACTTATAAAAAAATTTAAATAAAAATATTTTTATGATTTATTTTCTTTCTTTTTCTTTACCTAAATATTTATAATATGTATAATATTAATAAAATTTAAATATTATAATATTTATAATCAAAATATTCAAAATTTTTAATTATTTAGAACAAAATATTCAAATTTTTCAATGGATTTTCTTTATAAATTTTTTAAAAAAATTAATTAAAATAAATATTTTAATTCATTTTTTAATAATTTTTTCTTTTCCTTTTATCTTTTCCTTTCTTTTTATTAATATTATACATATTATAAATATTTAGGTAAAGAAAATAAAACATAAAAATATTTTTATTTTTAAAAATTTTATAAGTATTTTAAAAGATAAAAGTATTTTTATTTTTATTTTTAAAATAAAACATACATATTATAAATATTATAATATTGATTTTTATTAATATTATACATATTATAAATATTTAGGTAAAGAAAAAGAAAGAAAATAAAACATAAAAATATTTTTATTTTTAAAAATTTTATAGTATTTTAAAACATAAAAGTATTTTTATTTTTATTTTTAAAATAAAACATACATATTATAAATATTATAATATTAATTTTTATTAATATTATACATATTATAAATATTTAGGTAAAGAAAAATAAAGAAAATAAAACATAAAAATATTTTGAAAACCACAGTGGACCAATTGCATTTTTTTTAAAGTGCAGTGGCTCAATAGTATTAAGAATTTGGCTGACTGGCTTGCCACGTAGGAAATAATGATTTTTAAAAAAAAATTCAATGCCACGTGTGTAATTATTTGACGGCCGTCTGCAAAATTGGACGGAATAGGTTGATTGAACATTTTTAAAAAGTACAGTGGACTAATTGAATATTTTAAAAGCACAGTGGCTAATTGCTTAAAACACTACAACTACAGTGGTGAAAAAGTGCTTTTTACCTAATAATAATGTACTAAAAATATTCACTAGAAAACAGGCCCAGCCAGCAGACAAAACACCTGTACCAACTGGTCTGGTTGACTTTTCTTGTAATTGTAGTAGTACTTACTCCAGTATTTTCCATCCCAAGTCCCAACTTTGTTAACCAGAGTACCAGTACTATTTCCGTTACTAAAATATTGTCGTTTAAAATTTTGACACATAAATTAAGAAAGTATCATTTATAAATAAAATTTATTTAAAATTTCATCACTACTCTTTTATGGGAAGTTGAAAACTATTAATACAAAGGAGAGAATTTCTTGAGACAATAAGAAAAGATAGGAATAATATAAGAAAATAAATACTTCCTCCGTTCCTAAAAGATTGTCGTTTTAGAAGAAAAAATTTATTCAAAAAAATTTGTCGTTTATAACTTTTGAGAAAAATAAATTATTTACTTTCCTATATTACCCCTACCTTCTCTCATTGTCCCAAGAAATTATCTTCCTTATATTAATAGTTTTCAACTCCCCATAAAGGGGTAGTGATGAAATTTCAAACAAATTTTATTTGGTAAATGATACTTTCTTAATTCATGTGCCAAAACCTTAAACGGTAATTTTTTAGAAATGGAAGTAGTAATTTAGAGGGGAGTATTCAATTAAGATTTTTAAAGACTTTTTTTAAGTGACAGACTTTTATAGAATTTGTGGAATTTTAATGACTTTTACAGACTTTAAAGACTTTTTTAAAATGACTTTTATAGACTCCATGAAATAAGTAACAGACTTTTATAAATTTTTTATCAAGACTGTGATATACTTCTAATATATATTGTAACTTATATTAATTGTTAATTAGCCCGTATGTACAACATCTCTCTCTCTTTTCATGAACTAGAGTAAATCTCATTATATTATTGTGGCATGAGATTTTATATATGTTGAAAGCATTCATATTATTCTACTCATTTCATGATATATTTGGATACTCGGATAATAATAAAATTTTAAAAACTACAGACGCAATACAAAAATTAAATTCACTTTTCATTAAGCTATATATACTTTATGCATATGCGTACGCTTTTTACTAATAATTGATTATTTTTTATTATTGATTGCTTTACTAATATATATATATGTTGATTGTGTGATTGTGTGATTCTGTCAACTTAATTTTTCATCTTAACTGCTGTTAATTTTGTTTGATTGTGCGGACCTTTTTTATGCGTATAACATATATCAAAGCAGTGCGTTTTTCCCTTTTTTACAAGGGAAAGATAACAATTCTGTCAATTTGTCATGCAGGAATACAACTATATGTTACATTATTTCACTATGATACACCAAAGACACTTGAAGACGAATATAGAGTATGTCTCAAAAATTAATACTGATTTCCTTCGTTTAAAATGTCAGAAAACTAAAAAAAAAACATAAACATACACATACATATATATTTTTTATTTTCATATATTATAATACATAATCTTTACAATTGATATGAGAGTTTTATGATTTTATCTCACCTTTGTTGAACAAATCTCTTTCCTCTTTCTATTGAAAGCTTTTGAACGGCTGCTTTTTTCCTCACCAATTCAGATTAGGTCTAGTTATTTGTCTACTTATTAATATATCTTGTTAATTCTTTAATAATAAAATTATAATAAATTCAATTATTTTTATGGCCCAAATTTTACCAAATTATTTATCCATCACATATTAATATTTATTAGCACATATAAAATAAATAACTAATTTGACCCGATAAAAGACAAAATTCAATTAATAACTTGTTTTATCTACCTTTGTGTTTATTTGAAAGTTTTTAAAAATCTTTAGAGATAATGTAAGACTTTGGATATGGGTTGATAGTTATAATTCTTCTTCTAAAATCTGTCAAACTCTACTATTTGATAGAAATCTTTAAAATCTATGACTTTTTGAATACCAAAATACTTTTATAGACTTTGTAAAAATCTTAATTCAATACCACGTAACTTTTAAAAACATTAAAAAAGTTGCAATTGAATACCATTAAACTTTTATAAACTCTTTAAATGTCTTGATTGAATACAACCAAACTTTTAAAGTCTTTCAAAATCTTAAAAAATCTTAATTGAATATACCCCTCATTCTCCTTGAAAGTTGTAAACCATAATTTTTTTAGAATAAATGTTTTCTTCTAAAATTACAATCTTTTAGGAACACGGAAGGAGTATTAATTAAGCAAATGAAAACATATGTCGTCAGCAACTCAGTCACCAACTTTCATTAAAGCTTCTCTATATCAATATTCCTCGAGATGCCCAGTAGTAAAAATGAATCACTCCAACCAAGATACAACTTTATTAACCAAAAACAAAAGCAGTCATGTGGATACATACAGCTACCAATCTATATTTGGCAAAACTTTCCAAATCTGGAAGGTTTTTAGGGTTGCTAAATATAAAGAAACAGAATCATAAATGATGGGGATAGTACAACCATTTTTATTGTTTGACAAGCCCGTATTTCATTCAATCTAAGAGCAATAAAGATACTACCTCCGTCTCAAATTATCTGTTTTTCTAGAGTTCCACACACATACCAATATATGTGATAAATATACTAAAATGTCCTTATGTATTGATTTTTTTGTTTTCTGCGCATGAATCCTTATTGGTGGAAATATGAAAAGATGCTTAAAAAGAGGAGAGACATGAATGAGAGTAATGACTATCATTAATTAGGATAAAAGGGCAAACTTGGAAAACAAAGGAAAAATATGCATTGAAATCTTGAAAAAGCAGATATTATAGAACAAATTTTTTTTTGCTAAAACAACAGATAATTTGGGACGGAGAGAGTATATCATAAATAATACTCCCTCTATTCCTAAAGGATTGTCGTTTAAAATTAATACAAACAGATTAAATAACATAATTAATATCTAACGAAAATACTATACTACCCTTATTAATGGTCTCAACCAATTATTCTCTTCCCAATATTTCTTATTCAGTTCAACCAATTATTTCTTATTCAACCAATTACTACTTGGATTATAGCATTGAATTGAATAAGAATTATTGGGAAGGGAATAAAGTTTTAAATAGTAGAAAACTTTAAATAAGGACAAAGTAAGAAAAAAATAACTAATGTATATTGATAAACTCAAAACGACAACCTTTTTGGAACAAAAATTACTTCCTACAACGACAATCTTTTAGGAACGGAAGGAGTAATAGTAGTATATTTTTTTAATTAATACTACATACATAGAAGTTTGTAATCTTGCAACACCGCCCCTCAAAATTAATTAGATGAATTAGGTTAAGTCTTACTTGTCAACGGTTGTATACCTAGCGTAGGGACTGTTGATATTAATGAATCTTCTCATTTCTAAATGCACAGATGTAAGTGCAAAATTCCAAGTTAAAGATGCCACAGAAAACTATTGCCGAAAAGTTCTACATGGGAATTGGTAACAACCAAGAGTTAACTTTGGTTAAGAAAGAAAGAAAGAAAGAAAAAAGAAAGATGTTTCAAAAGCCCAGGAAATAATTTTAGTACACAAACAGATTGTTTTGGACATTTCTTCAAGTAATTCTGGAGTTACGTTATTGTCCATTCCCAACTTAGTTCAGCAGAATATGATATCAATAACTAGCACAAAACAAGTTGTATTAAGATATATTCATCTCTAATATAACACAAGTAACAGGTTATAGATCATGGAAACAACACTGGGGAAATGCTCACATTTTCATCCTTGTAGCCATTACCTTACACTAGTTTCACCAATTGAAAATATACAGTAACCAAGATAAATTGAGTCAATTAAGTAAACTTTTATCAATATATACATATTACTCATAAGTATTACATAATTTATATTTCACAATAGAACCTTCTTTCCTTTTTGAGTAAAGAAGAATTGCAAGAAGCTGACGGTTATTAAATCCTACCATTCCAGTCTACGAAACATGTTAGAAGTTTGACTAACCAAGGATAATGAAAAAGGGAAATTCGACAAACAGCGCTCAACATATGGCCAGCCAGATTCTTTTAGATGGATGGACAGTTAAAGAACCCTTATATATACTAAAAGCTAGAAATGAAGAATGACTATATACTTTCCCCTTTCAAAATAAGAGATACATTTTGACTTTTTGAAATAAATTTGTGAAATCCTAACACTCAAAATGATATGAATTCATTTAAATTTTGAAATCAACAAATATGGTAATTTGCACTACTTTTTAGCAAGTGTAAAATTCTTATAGACGTTTATACTAAAATCAAAAAAATAGGTACCGATTTTGAGTTTTAGAATTTCACAAATTGATTTCAAAAAGTCAAAATGTATCTCTAATTTTGGAACTAAAGAGTACATAAACAGGTCGTGGGCATTCCTTGTACCAGCACCCTAGAAAAAATTATACCATTCCAAGAATCATTCTCTCTCTCTCTCTCTCTCTCTCTTCATAAGAACTACTAAATAAGGTTCAAAGAAATCCAAGCCATCCTCACCTTCAGAGAGCTTCATAACCCTTATAACAAGGTCGGCAGTTAAAGACTACATATGACATGCGGATGCGTGATCTACTTTGATAGACTTTATAATACTCCTATTTAACTAGAATAACAATAATCCCATATTCTAAAGTTACAAGGTAAATCATCTCAAATGTCTATCAAACCATTAGATGTGCCAGTTTCTGCTCTGCTGAATCACTTCCAACCAAGAAAAAGGCAAACAGCACATAGATTATAGTTTAGAAATCTCCACAATGCTTCCATAATATGGTAGAAGTTATTCTACTATCAGTCACGTGTATGACCTTCCATTTAAAAAATTAATACACCATCAATATTGTGGGTAAAGTTAACTATGATATTTTTCGATGAAAAAGAGTAACATGAGACAAATACAAGAGAATGTCATGCTAGATTGAAGGTAAAGGAAGTGAAGTCTACCAAATGACATCGATCAGCTGGTCACAAGATCCACAATCAAGGTTTGAGGCACTGCAGCTCTCCATTTCTGTAGCTCAGTGAGGGATAAGAGGCTCCTTGATGGAATATAGTTCTCGTTTGTATGTTAACAGTTTACAGTTCATCATGTTTTGATACAGGTCCACCTGTGGAACCACCAAAATAGGTGTCAAGACACACCATTGATTAACAACAAGCTCTTGTCAGTATATTCACAAATATTCTTTAGTATCAAACCAAAATATATTTGGTTCAGCCTGTTGTCTTATTTGAACAATTGATAATAGAATTTCTCGAATGAAGCACAGAGTCTTCTATATATTCCAAATTTCTTGAAAGTGATTCTAGAAGGAAAAACACCATATAGGTTGTAACCAACATGTCAGTCAAAGAGTGCATTGTTAAACTGTCAATGCAGAGGATGAATAACCGAAGAGCATAGTTCTTGATGATTGATTATCTACTTCTTATATTTAGTTGTAATTGGACTTGATGACTAAAATACGCAAACATGTTAGACTGCATAGTGCATACTTTTGTCAGAAAGGCAGAACATAAAAGTGCATCCTTTGATCAGAAGAGAATGGACAAAAGACATGAAATTAGAATTTTATAAATATTAAGGCTTCGATGGTTGTTTCAAAATTCTGAACCCCTACTATCTTTTGTTATCAACCAAAAGAGAATGAAAGAAAATAAATTACAGGACAAAGAAGAAAATTTTATTGCTATATTCGAAGTGAACCATCTCAATATCTAGAGAGAAAAAGCAAGAAAAAGTAAAACACAATTAATAAGGCCCATTTAGCATAAAACTAATCCAGGAGTTTTTTTGTTCTTTTCTATGAATTCAGCTGATTATAATCATGTTTCCCATGGAATTAACAAGGATAAAGTTATCAAATGTTCACTTGCATGGTCTTATATAAGACATCAAAAGAAAATAATAATTTTAAAATTTTATTTACCTACAAAAATTTATTTAGCAAAAAAAAAATGTTCATTTGCATGCAATTATATCATTGCAAACACAAAAGATGCAAACAACACTTGACATAAATCCTCATAATTCTACAAGTTTTTTGTTTTTGATAAGTAAGAATATAATAAAAGCGCCAAAAAGAGGGTGCACCCATTTGCACTTGGTCTTTAGAAAGACGCACGGGAAACAAAAACAGACCAATGCACTCCAAGACACTCGACACCTCCCCTCTACAAGGAACCCATCTGTAATTCTATGATATATGACTCCAAGTCTAGGAAACCAGCCCAAAACGGTTTGTTGTATACTTTTTATTTGCCAATGCATACAATGAAAAAGTAAAGAACTTACGAATATCGCAGATGATTTTTTATGCATTTAGTTATGCAAAGAGAAATAGACGCCATAAGTGTGTTAGCTATCCCAGAGCACCTAGCTTAGTGGGTAAAATCCAACCATATTGACCCTATTTGTGAATTACCAAATAAGTGATTCAATAATATGACTGCATGCTTATCATGAGTCATGACTACAACATAGCAGAACCTTTCAGTATAGCTAAGGCATGTCCATTTATTACATATGCTATATTGTATCTACAAAAACAACAATAAGTAATTTGACCTGGAGTTGTCTCATTGAAGAAAAATGATATCTCCCTAGCAGCAGATTCAGGTGAATCTGAACCATGAACACAATTTCTTTCTGAGTTCAGCCCACACATTGCTCTGATGCTGGGAAAAAGAACACAACAAAAGTACATATTGAAACAACATAGTCTGGCAGGATCCAATGAAATTCACCAATCATAAAGAAAGGCATAAAATAAATGAACATATACTTTTTTTCTAAAAAATAATATCTGAGGACATAAATCAATAAGATCAAAACAAAACATAACGCACCTGTAAGGATGGGTAACCTTAGCCTTGCTTGCATCAGTAGGTCCAATCAAAGCACGCAAGTCTGAGACAGCATTCACCTTCTCCAATACCATTATCAACACCGGACCGCTGACACGTGGAGAAGTTAGAGAGAGAGAGAGAGAGGCTCTTTTAGTAAACGATATAGAAAAAATATCAACCTAAAAAAGTATCTTTTAACCACACACTTTTACACTAGCACAAAGTAGAAAACAGAAAGATCAATGTTACATGGTGTGCGGTATGTTACATAGGCTAAAACGTGGTATGCTAGGGGTAACATTATATGGATGCTTATAGTTAGAAATTCTCTTAGAATCTAAATGCAATAAAGCTAAATTTCATAGAAAATTTTTAGTTGCATTGACAAGTTGATTGTCCTATATATAATTAAAAAAATGTGAAGTTTGAGCATCCAATACAAAGTTACAATATTGAAATTTGTACAACTAGAGGTAGAAATACACACACTTTCTTACTTTTGTGTACACTAAATTTAGAGTTTCGAAATTTGAGGATGCAAGTACCAGTATGTAGTTCGCTAGGTCAATAAGAGTCTATGATAATCTAAGAAAGATAACAAATTCTTTAACCACTACAAAGGCATTCTAAAGCTTCAATTAAAAAGGTGAGGATTCAAGTCGGTAGCACAAAAACACTTAATTGAGCAGGAGGGATGGCTAGTACATGTGAAAAAGAAAGTTCTTTAGTGTACAACCATTCCACCCTCCGAACATCCCAGATTGCAAACCAGTAATGCTATGCTCTTAAGATCTAAGTTTTTTTTACCTTTTTTTAGACAAATAAAAGTAGGAGTAGGATGTGTAGACATGAATTATGTATAGAAATGCTATCTAATATGATAATATCCTTGTCCAGTTCTATACGTAATGTATATAGTATTATAATAACACAAAAGTTAAGCAGAACGTGAATTGGTGGCTCTATTTTTTATGCAAAGTCAAAAAAATTATAATTGAAAAAATTAAACAAATTTAACTAAAATACTGCATATGCTTGTTAATTGAGAAGCAACAATATATTCAACTTATTCGGATTTTTATAGAAAATAATATATATAGTTAAGCAATCATGGCAACTCATTCATAAAAGAATTACAAAGTTTAAGAAAAATTTAAGTGGAGAGGATCATCTAAAAGAAAAACAATAGCATCTTATGCTCATAACAGAGCAGAGATACCTAGTAATGTACTTGACAAGGCTTGGAAAGAAGCTCTTTGAGGAGTGCTCTACATAAAAACTTTTAGCATTATCCTCATCAAGTTGGACCATCATTTCCCTACAGATGGTGAAGCCAGACTCCAGAATAGAATTCTTTATCATATTTGTATGGTTGCCAAACAATCCATCTGGTTTTATCATCACTAATGTGCTCTCCTCATTTGAACAACCATTTCCAATACATCTATATTTTCTCGAAATAATTAACATAGCAATAGTGTTAAGATAACTACAACCAGTATACATATAACTAAAAAGCAGCAATGAAATTTCTGGCGATGAAAAAGATAAATTTAGCATATGCTGAAATATATATAAAAAAATCGTAACATCATTAGATGGGTTGCCAATTCTGACAAATAAACAAATTCATCAATTGAAATCACTAGCTAATACTGCTGAACCTTGTGTAATTGGCATATATATATATATATATATATATATATATATATATATATATATATATTGAAGGTAATCCATCTAATATATCATGAAGTTCAAAATATAACATTCTAATTTCACTTTCCTATTTTTCACTGACAAGATAATCCGAAGTTTAAAACTCACAGATCACAATAGAAACATTGGGTTCACTTTTGTAGGTAACATTAATTGAAAATTCTCAAACCCCCGCACTGTTCTCAAGTTTTGAACCCTCCACCTCTATCAAGTATCAACTAGGTATGAATTTAAGCACAAACGGAACAATTAAAAATGTAAAAGCAATATTAGATAGTATCACAAACGCTAGCTTTGCTCACCGGCGAGGAAGATAGAGAACAAAGAAGAAGACCAGAATTTTTGTGAAAGGTGAAATTAGATGGGTAGTCATTCGAAGAAGCATCAAACTGCAAAATAATCGGGGACATGTTATGAATGAAGGGATCAATTTGATTGAATTAAGAAGAAGAAATTAAAGACGATTGATTACCTACAGTCGTGAGAAAGAAAGAGAAGCGCGATCAGTCGACTGTCGACCAGCTCAGCTAAAAAAGAGCGGGAATCAGATAGAGGTTTACAAGGTGATTATGGTCAGCTAGGATTTGTGCAGCGCAAAATTTATTTATGGTCGTGTTTGGTAACTTAAAAAAGAAAGGGGGGACAATTCCTTTTACTTCCTCCTCGTGCCAAACATTACTTTGAGCTCTCTATTGCTCTTTTGATGTGGATTGAGTAGGGCATAAATCCCAAGAGCGAAATATATTGGTTTGTTTCTTTGAAAAATGCTACACCTATAAACACACATAAGAGAAATTTATATATATAATACTCATTTTTTACTCGACTTATATGTTGCAAAAAAAATTCTATTACATTAAATAAGGCAATTTTTATATAATAAAAAGATCCACGTTGGGTCAATCAAGTGTAATAAAAAAATAACAATGAAATAAAATATACACTAGTTACATGGCACACAATTGTATGTGTAAATTTAAGAATAAAAATACAGAATTTAGCGGGTGATAGAAAAAAAATATTAGCATAAAACATTTAAAATATATTAAAAACTAAGAATTAAAAAAAACGACTCTCCCTTCCCTCAAAACAAACAAACAACGGGGATGCATGCAGTTGTCAGAGCTAATGGTTTAGTTGTTTGTGTTCGGGTAAAAAATAAAAGCTTGCTTGTTAATTTGTGACAAAGAAGTCAAAATATTAATATTCTAGTTTTAACTTTTAATTTTAAATGATGGTGAACGGACCGACCCGCCACTAATGACAAAAAATTATTCAAATGATACAATTACTATTAGTGAATGCTCAACTGTAATTAAGTATCATTTAATAAGATAATCTAATTAATAGTTATAGTACAATTGTACATAATACTGTGGTTAGTTCATATTGTCAGAAGAAAAATAATCGTGAATTTACTCAATGTACAATTGTACATAATACTAATTATTTACTGTAACATATAATATATTATACTAATATGTAACACGTGTCATTTTTGAAATTCATTGTGTATACCAACATTGTCATTGAATTACAAGTCGGACTAACCAACCAGCTGGTGTAAACCTTACTACTATTATGAAGACCTATACCATAGTTTCTATGTCCGAAGAAAAGTCCTTACTAAGCTACTACAGAAATACTTATTGTAAAACTACCACATGCTCTGGTATTTGTATATGTCAGCAGCATTGCTCGCATGAATCAGAGAGCTCACAACAACAGTTAAGACACTCAAAACATGCAAGGGCGGTGCACAGTTGCGTGAAAGCAATAGCACAACGATCATTCAGCTGTGAACAAGCCTGGATACAGCACAGGCAGCAGCAGCGGTTCACCAGCCTCCCACAATAATTTGATGCAGCCTTCATGATGAAATCTTTAGATTCATGCAGCTTTGGTTCTCCGGTTCCAGGAGGAAGATTCTCACCTGTGGCAGTCAAACTACCAAACCCAACACCCAAATTACGAAGAAATATAATTTTGCGCCCATTCAAACCCATCATCTGCAGAATAATTGCACACCCCAGTTCTTATATTGAGAAATGAGTCAACCAGAACTTATTGATGTATAAATGCATATACATATTTTATATGATAGGTTTCTGGTGTTAAACCAAGTTCAAATGCTTGCTGTAAAACTATGATATGGATATAGAGTCAATCTTACGATATTGCAGTACATACTATTGGCATCGAGATAAAGTATTCTTTAAAAATTAAAAGTTCATATTCTACGGATACATAACATATTACCTAAGCATCATTAACATAAGTTCATATGTAAAAAATTATCTTTTGTTCAATTTACATAATCCCCTAGCTTATAAAATAGGAATGGCAATGTCAATCCTGCAAGACATAAACGGCAGCTAAGAAGTACACGTATTTAAGGAAGCAAGTGACAAGATAGAGGTAGCTTAAACAAGTGTTAATAAAGGTAGGTAAAAGCATACCTCTTGTACAAGAACTGGTCCAGAGGCTTGCTTTCCTTTCAGTCTGAACCAAAATCATGCCAGTATACTCTGATGGAATTCCTGTTTGTATGCTCATTTTCACAACCTACGATCATGGGTTCAACTCAAGCAGATTTATATATCGCAAGATGATCACAAATAAACATAACCCCATTTTCAAACAACTCTATCTTTCAAGAACCCCATGATCGGTCCAGTAGTACACGGAGTACAGAAAATCATTGAAGTAGTATACAAATCATAAACATACAATTTGCAATATGCCAGGATATTTGGATTTAAGATTTTTCATAATGGTTTATGTACAAACTATCAATTATCACCACTAAGTCACTAACAGCTGGATACCTTTTAAAGGAAAAACTGCATTCACCTAAACCCTATATTCAATAATCTTTTCCAAGGAAATTAATTACTTCACTGAGAATTTCAAAGTTGGCAACTAGAACTGAAATTGCAATAAATTTCCTATAGGGCATCATATTAAATTATGATTGTTTATCCAATTCCACAAAGAAATCATAAAAGTGAAAAGGCCAACCTTCTCTTCGAGTTGTTTGCTTCCTGACAACCAAGCATGAGATGTGAGCGCATCAATATGTCTTCTTGCAAGCACCTGCCACAGAAAACCAAAATTAGAAAAGAAAATGTGCATTTCTTCCGAATATTAATCTGTGCACCATTGTGAAGTATGAGACTGCATCTGGGAAATGGAGCTACATGTATAGCAATGACACCATCCTGTTAGATTGATGCGAGTCTTCAAGTTTAACCAAACTGCACAATTTCATTTCCCTGGAAGTTTTGATGTTTAGTGCAACTAAGCTAATTTAGCTGGAGAAGTTTGGGACGAACCATAAATTACATCTCCCTCCTGCCCTCCACTTCTGAGAATAAGATATTCTGATGGGAAAATTGCAAGGTGGCTTTGTATACTTTTTTGCACATAAATTACATCTCCCTCCTGCCCTCCACTTTTGAGGGGGCAAAGGTGGTTGGGGGTTTGAAAAGAGTAAGATCTCTGAAATAGTAACAATAATGTGATTTTATATGAAACGGAAGCCAGGATCTATAATGCTGGAACCAGTTCTTAGTTCTCTAGCAGACCATCAATTGACTAGGAGAACTTGCTTGGTGAAAATTGCTGGAAGAGTTGTGCTGTATGACTCCAGCGGCAGCTGACCAGTTAATTTGATCCACAGTAGCAAACTTGTGTATAAACATTGAAAAGTCTTCTGAGTATTAAGAACACAACCACAATCTTTTTCCTTTGCTTCCTCAATAATCCTTAATCATCATTTAAGTTAGAAAAGATATGAAAAATGTATGTCATTTCATCAGCATTGATAAGATATATAATAGCTTAATAAGTAGAAATTAAATTAGGTTCACAACTTGGGAAATTACCATGTCTAGAGGAAAATCCTTCGCTTTTTGCACTTTCACATCTACCACAAAACTACTCAAATCTGCCAAGATACCACTTGCTTTAACTGAATTGGGAAACTTCCCGTGATATCTGCCTGATATGATCAATGGACTTCCAGTCGAAAGGTCTGGAATATGAAATGGATACAACTGCAATGAGGACACGGGAAAAGAGTGTCTTGAGTGGAAACAATGTCAGACAAATGAAATCAAATAAGTGCACTAATTTAGGCCATGGGAATTGCATCTAGTTGGTAACGTTTTAGAGGAAGGAAATAATTTTAATGGAAAGGAGAAAGAATACACTACACAGGAAAATAATTTTCCTGCAATTTCAGAGTGGAAATGCAAATCCATAGTGTAGGACAGCCCTCAAATCTCTATGATGAAGTTCTGAAATTTATTACAATGAAAAAAATGGGCATACTCCTAAAGACGGATAAAAGATCATTCAGAAAGAAAAAAGCAAGTCACGCCAGTGTACCTCTAGTTTAACAAGATGTTCCAAAACATCAAGTGTAATATTTGCAAGAATGACGGATGAAGTATTATCAAATAGCCTCTGCATTCGAAAGATGATAGAATCTGGGAAAATGAACATTGAAATATAGAAGTAAGAAATTCAAAACTAATCATGAAAACATGCTTATAAAACGACAATCAAATCCCAGCTAAGACAAACACATAAACCAAAGGAGCTGATTTTCACAAATAAGCAGCAAAATCCAAATCAATAACTACTCCATTCTCTTTAATAAAATTGACATTGTAAATATATAGGCTGCATTGATAAACTAATATTGAATATATTGTTACTACAAAGAAGACATGATTGATTGGTTTCGAAACCCCTAGGGGTTAGCTCAAGTGGTAGTGAATGCGGTGGTATATGTCTTTCAAGGGCATAGATCATGGGATTTAATACTTCGCAAGATGCTGACCTACTTGGGCCACCCTAGTTTACTATGAGATTACCCGGTGAATATAGTTAGTAGTGTATTGTGAGCAACTGTTGATTTATCTAGTGCACACCCTAAGGTAGTGGCTGCGGTTTCAACCATAACAAAAGAAGAAGATATAATTGACTGACAACATTATTTTAAGCAACTGACCAGTATCATATGCAGCATCATGATATCCCCTCCCAATTTGTGCAAGCATTTGTAGAAAGTAATGATTACAGTATGAACCTGAAAAGGAAGTTCATATATATAAAAAATTTCTGAACACACAAATAAATACATAATTCCGGTAATGACTAGGCTCGCAACTGAGGTTTCAGATGGATTAATGTCCAACTGTTGAAGCAAATAACTGTTATAATTACCTCTTGAGCACTAAGAGAAGAATAAAAGACGAGATGGGAAAATATCACTTGTGATTCACCATGGTTTGACAAGTATTCATGAATGAGACAGTAACAAAACCACTGACAAGGAGTAACCTAGTTTAGTTTGGAGTTTGGACGTGCTTCTCAGGACATCGGAAAGGTCAAAAGCTATATGAAGTTAATTGATACAGTCAATGACCTACAAAAGTGCATAATGAAGAAACAGTTTGTCCAGTTGACCCAAATGATCAGCAACAGTTCAGCATATGATGAAAATCTAATTATCTGAAAAGTATCTTCCATAAATTCTTAGATATAAAAAGCAGCCGCAAAGAAAAAACAAGTGATAAAAGTTCCTAAGAAATTTGAGGTGGGACCACAAGAAAAGGAGGCAAACCTATTCCGAATGTGCAAATACGAGGACAACTCAGCTCCCCATTTGCAAGGCGATTTTTCATAAAATGACAAATGTCTCTTTCATTTTCAACAGCCCCGTCCGTAATGAGAAATATGAGTGGAACTGAATCACCTGTTTCTGGCAACATCTCTATTGCCTGAAATAAGCAGATCATCAACAAGAACTAATGTACTCCAACTGGTATAGATGCGAACATAAGTATATACAAGCACATAAATGAGGATTTGTTAGCTAATCAAGATCTCATCCCATCATTGAAGTCATCCAATTCCTGAAGAGTATCCGGCATGAGCCAGCAACATAAATATAACACCTTATACCAATCATACAGAATACACCTTTCTAATTATAATAACCATATAGTGGATGTCAAAAGAAGATCCAGATACGCATCACTGTTTAATACAAAGTAACAGGGGTGAACAAGAATGACTCATAGATGCCATGTCAGTATGCTTGTGCCAAAACCTCAATCTGGCATGCATTAGTGTGGAGAAAAGCTGAGATGGCCTTCAATGTCCGGCTTTTCTAGTATTCTTTTTGTCATTCAGGTGAAAAGCATGTAAGGAATAGTCATTTACTAGCATATATATGCATTTCACGTATTCTTATGATAATCAGCAAGCAATTATCTTTGTTCTGACATTTACTGTATACAAGGGCCACTAAAAAGTAAAGTACTGGATGCCAGAAACCTATAATAAGCAGAACTGCCAAATCAAGAAGAGAAATATTTAATATTGAGAATTTGGGTAGCATACCTGATTTAAGGGGAGCGCCATGTTTGTGCCACCCTTTGGGATTAATTTGGCGCTAATCCATTCAGTAGCCTTTTTAATTGCTTCATTTGTTGCCAGTTCCATGGATGATGAGAATAATTCAGTATTGTCATTGAAGGCAATAATGTTAAAAGAATCTATGGGGTTGAGATTGGAGAGGGCTTCTAGTAGTGCAATTTTTGCAGCCTCAAGAGGGTCTCCCTGCATGCTTGCACTTATGTCAACTATGAAAATAACTATCTTTTTGAAAACCTGTCAGAATCATTAAAATAGCATGAGAGTAGACACATTACGACATGAAAACAGTATAATAAAAAAACTATAATTTAGTGAAACGTACAAACCATAAATGTAGGCATAATATTAATGAGCAAACCAATATGACAGTGGTATTCATGTAACAATATAAAGAGGAAAGTATTAAAATATGCAAGTGCCACCTTAGAAAACAAGATAGATATATCAGTGCACATGAAGTCGTGTCAAACATTCTGCCTGATCAAGGGCAAAACTCAAGTTTATTAATCCCAAGCATCAGAGGTCGTCAGGGAGATCATAATTTACATGAAGTGATAAACGGAAGGAGAATAGCCCAGGCTTGATAAATAAAAAAACATGATTGACATATCCAGTTTTCACCCTTAACAGTCAAGCCTTCCGCTCAAAAAGTTTTCAAAGGCCTAGTTTGATCCCAGGCTAGACAAGGAATCAATTGATCCAAAACTTAAAAAGTGCATGCTGCTAAACGTAACATTATAGAATGTAATCTCAAATGTAATACAGTCAGAACACATTCACCTAGGAAACAGGATCTTGCATACCCTTAAAAGATATTATAGTATCTGGTAAGAATAACAAATGTCGTATATATTTTCCAACTAACCTTCCTACTATTGTCACTCCCAGGGAATAGATATAAGCAAAACATCTCTCTCTGGTCAACATCATGAAGAGATGGGGACTGTAAGAGTAGACAACCAGATATATCACTTGAGCAAACCTGAAAATGTAGTGGCCAACCAAAAGAAAACTTAGAACATGTCAAATAGATAAATTACTTGACTAAATCTGGTCGTGGCATCCCCTATTATCCTCAGATTAAGATCATCAACATTCAGATACCAACTTCGGGTGAATGCAAAGTCAGATATATATATATATATATATATATATATATATATATATATAAAGGAAAAATTAAAATAAGATTCAAAGCTTTACAGAAAAAGAAAAAAAGAAGTCCCTAGTGGACCATGACAAAACTTCTGCCTCGTAGGAGAAGCCCAACTCCCCAGCATGACGTCTTAGTTCCTGGAAAGGAAGAAAAAGATAAAAGAAAGAAGAAAAACGTCACATGATCATATTCATGATTCAACTGAACTTCAAACAATGACACATTCACATACCATTAGAGGATGACTAGTAGTTTTGCATAAGACATGTGTACCAGTGGCAGCATTCAAATTCAGCAGTATCTTTTCTCTTTTATTGATACTCTTCAGAACAGGGATAACATGTTCTGGAAAACTAAATGGTATACAGAGGCAGAACTGACCATCCTGATACAGCAATTTCTGAGACCATCTAACTTTAACAAAGAGATTGGACCCTCCGTCAACCTTTAAAGAGATTGAAAAATTATAAATATAAATTATATACTTGTTTAAAATGTATAAATAATACAGCTGAATGGCTCACTAGTAACCTGGGAAACTTTTAATGTATATATTTGACGTTTCAACAAGCAACCGTTCTTCCCGCTGACGGCGTTCTCAGCGTTTCTTGTGTCACCGATTGTAATCAATTGGGTATAGTATGATCTTCTAGTAGTTTGGACTTCAACACCTAGAACTGAACCCTGTTAGCCAAGTCATTTATTTTGAGAACTAAGAAATAGAAACTTCAACAACGTAAAAGATAATAGTGGTTGAATAGTACAACATAATGTAGTATGGGGCATGCAATCATTAACTTATGTCCACCAAGAAATGCAAGACTATGCTGTACGGCAAATATTGAAGGACCTTGCTAGTGTGTACTATGTACCGGCCCAAAAAGAACAAGATGAAGAGTAAAAGCTTTCTACAAAATTAAGAGGCAACAGAGGGTTTCATAAAGCAACGAACTTGATCAAATTCATTGGAAACATGGAGCAATATTAGTTCATTCCATGAAAATGATGCATAAGGCTGGACTCAAATCTGCAAATAACCAAAATATCAATGAACGCTTTTTGTCCTAATATATAGAACTCCTACTTTTAAACTTAACAATGGTAATTAAGTTTGTCGATAATTTTTTTCAATTTCAATTTAAAGACTAAAAATTTTTAATTGGAAAAGACATTAAAAAAACTAGTTTAAACGTGTCCTCGGCAACTCAGCAAATCAAAATACACATAGAAAGAAAAAGGAAGAAGTTAAATAGGAAAGGATGGAGATCTATGGACAAACAGGAACGTGTAAAAGATGGTGAGTACCTGTTCACCCATTGGTACGGCAATGCGACAGTCACAGGTTTTGCTAGCAGTAACACAATGAACACGCCAGGTGCCACTCATTGTAACAAACGCAGTATCCAAATAACAGTCCACTTCCATTTCAATTCCGTGCATGTGTAACGGAATTAGCGCCGGCGGGTCACAGCGTCCGTGCACGTACGGCTGGTAGCTTGAAATGTCTGGATTATCCACAATCGCAGGGTCCGATATCTCCGCATAGACTATCGGAGCAGTCGGGAGACACGTGTCGGACTTATCCATGACCGAAGGCTTTGGCGCCGACAAGGACCCATCCTTCCCGTAATAAATACGCTTTGAGAGCCTGAGACCAAACTCAACTGAATTTGATAACTGCTCGGCCATTTTAAGCGACGGAAATATTTGCCGGTGAGAATGTTATTTGTTCAACTGCGGCAGGAAATCAAAGTGTTTTGAGTTTTGACGGTTGGGCTTTTTATTTTGGTTTGGGGTATTGAACTACTCCATAATAGTAATAATAAGTGTTGTAGTATACTACTAGTAACAGTTTAAAGGCCGATTGATGTTTTCTTCTTCTTCTTCTTCTTCTTCTTCTGTTTTTTTATTTCCACTCTTTTGACTTGTGTAACCAATGACCAAGCGACAGGTTCAGTCCCACTAATGTCCCGTTTAATAAACTCATAGAATCACATATCCCACGTATCTTTTAATCATACCATTTTTATTTTATCTCCTTTTTTTGAAAGCAGCTTCACCCCACAACGGGAATTGAAGTAACACTTTGTGTAACAAAATTTAACATATGCTTCTGAAAAATAACAATTTTTAGGAAAAGTCTTGACGGACAAGAATAATAGACCAGTTAATTAGATAATTTTATTTTTTTTGTTACTGACTTCTAAAAAATGTATAATATTTATTCCAACATGAATTTTTATAAAATATAATATTTTAGGTGTAATTTGGATATATGTACAAATACAGGGTTATACAGTCTGTATAACCCTGTTGGAATAAATATTATACATTTTTTAGAAGTTGCTAACAAAAAAAAAAATTGTCCAATTAACCGATCCATTATTCCTGTCTGCGTAGCATTGTCCCAGTTTTTATAAAATTTATCTTTGATTACAAATATTGTAGTAATATTTATATTATAATATTTAATTAACTAAAAAAACGATACATTTAGATTAGAGTAATGAAAATAAGAATATAATAAAAAAAATGTTTAGTTACAATTAAATCATTTAATTTCTTTTAAATTTTATTATTTGAAAAAAATAAAATATATAATAACTCTTTCTAATAAATATTTTATTCTTTCAATCTAGATGTGACAAAAGAATATTGGTACATCCTAATTTTATAAAAAGAAAGAGAGTATTTATTTAACATGTGAATATATGATATGTAATAAGAATATATATATATATAAGCCTCCATCAACCGACCATAGGATAGGGTAGGTAGTTCAAAGGGATTGTCATTTAAATTATGTACGCATCACCCACCGATTCTCAACACAACAGTACTCACTCCGGGTGGACTAACCAATCCTATCCTATCCAATCCAATAATAGATTATTTTTTTAATAATTTAATTAATAGATTATTGACATATATATAATTTTATCTACATATTAATATTCTATTTGTTAGTTGACTAATTTATTTTAAAATAAATTTCATACTACTCATTTCCTAAACAAACACATAAGAATCTTATGTACTACTACTACTCTCTACTTGAAATTTAAGTTATATATTGAGATTGCAAATCCTATTTATAATTTATTTAGATATTACATGCAGCTGAAATTGTAAGTATTCGGGAAATAAATTAGGAGGAGGGGAGCAGAGCAGCTCCTGTTTCACAAAAACTAATACTCCTTTTGTTCCATAATAAAAAGTTTTAATTTACTTTTTATGCATATTAACAAATATTATAAAATAATTTATATTTTATAAATATACACAGAGAATAAAAATATGATAATTAATATTAAAAAATATATAGATATTTAACATAAAATTACTTAAAATAATAATAATAATAAAGATGTCAAGGAGTACAAAACAATCAAAAAGCTTATATTCCTCAATTCCTGTGTGTGAACATAATAATGCAAGTCAACTATTTGGTGCATAGGAAATTGTTTTTCATGGCCTGCTCCCATTTTTTTATTTGATTTGACATAAAGGCCTAAATGATAGTGATGATTTTGGTGGGTATATATTTCACCATCACATCACATTACATGACCCTACCGCTTATAACCAACGAATAAATGGAGACTACTGTTTTTATTTAATAATGTCACATAAATACTCACTCAATTTATTTATTATTTATTATATGAGACCACCCATATACAAATATTAATTTCTTTAATTATTTAATATCTATGCAAAACACAATAATTGTACTAGTGCGTTCAAACCCCTTCCTAATATATTATTATTATTATAATTATATACAACTTTGATAGTTTGTACGTCAAAGAGTTGGTTTATATAATTCTTTTTCACAAAATTTTGATATTTTTTTACATAATACTTATATAATATTATTGAAAATAATTTGTATCAATATCATTGTAACACTTCAGTTTCATGTCGAAAGATAGGAAAAAATTTATCTATATATAAGGAATTAAATTATTAACAATTGTACATTCAGTCATGATCTTTTGGGTGAGAGCATATGTTGCGTTAAGATGATTCCAGAAGATACTATTGGGTCAGTAATTTAAGACCTTGTTTGCATGAATTTGATTCGATTCGATTCGGACTCGGGATTTGACTCATGTTGTTTCATGTGGTATCAAAATTGACTCAAAAATGCTCGGGTCGCCTCATCCAATCGAGTTGTCGGAGGTGAGGACACGAAAACTTGACTTGAGATTTGACTCGAAATTTAACTCGGATTGTTTCAATCATATTTATAATTATATAATATATTAAAAAAAAAAACAAGTTGACATTAATACTTTATATAAGACTTTTCTTTTATTTTGTTGCGAGATCATGTATACATAGATATGAAATTACAATTATATTCATTGTATTTGAATATGTATTATTATATAATATATGTTTTTTATTAAAATAATTCAACTGTAAGTTTATCTTTTAATTTATATATATATATATATATATATATATATATATATATATATATCATTAATGATTGTTATAACATTTTTTTACTTTATTGTGAAATTCATGTATACATTTTTATATATCAAATTATAATTATATTAATTGAATTTGAACATGTATTACTATATTCAGTCAATTTCAAGGAATCACCCCTTTATTTTACATACCATACTCATCCCCTTTAACGACGAACAGTGTCCGATTTGGTCCGTCACTATATCAAATAACCGTCGTCTTAATTTTTAGCGACGAACAACCTATAGCGACGAACCGAATCGTCGCTAAAGGGAATATGCAAGGTTTGTAGGATCAAGGGACAACTCTTGGATCCTTTCCGTTACTATAATTATGTAATGTGTATTTGATAATTAAAAGTTAACGTCCAAATTACCCTTAAAATGACCAACTAAATTAAGTTGGAAAAGATCTCCTCTTACCTTATTATATAGTTGTATTGATATTTAGATAGAACATTGATATTTTCACAATACTTTTTGATACTGTTGGGAGTTGCATATTTAAATTTGATGTTGAAATAAATAAATGTGCATGCATTATTAAAAGATGTAAAGTCTTTATTAGATCATACGTACAAGGACTTAGATTAAAGATCAAAATTGTTAAGTTGATCTGAGCTTAATGTTTATCTTTTTGAAATCTCTTGTAGTAAAAAGATCAAACTTGTTAGGTTAATCTTATGAGGTGTAATAGATAGGCAGAATAAAATTGTAGAGATTCCAAAAGCCAGAATCGTACTTTGCTGAGCAAGCCTATCAGAATCGTGAACACAATTTGCCGAGTGCTTGTCAAGTCAAGTCAAAATCGTTGGCACTGCTCTAAATCGTGGAGTCCTTAAAGCATCAAGATCGTTGTCAGTCAAGCGTTGTCAAAATTAAGACAAAATCGTAGAGTACTCTACGATTCTCATACGAGGCTAACAAGTATAAATCGCTTGCAAGCACTTATCATCAGACCACGATCGTGGTGCTCATCAATAAGCATCAAAATAGTTGAAGATCGAGTCTGATAAACAAAAATGTCGACATCATCAACTGACATTTAAACGTTGATATGATTGAGAAACCCAACGCCCTCGCCAACATCCTTGGTTGAATCGAATAATCAAAAAGTAAGAAGAAACGTGTCTGTCAACTAGTCTGCTGATAACGACATTTCAGATGTGTTAGGTGAGAAAGCAGACTGTTGTGTCGGGCAAGTCAAAAAGAAACTTTCACGTCATCCCAGGATGTCAACATCAAAGTGCTCAGAATGCCCAAATAATTAAATGCTCAAACGGAAGCCTCTCAACGGGAAGATTTCAAATGCTCCTATATAAGGCTAACATATTGAAGATGTCACATAAGCAAGAAGCAAAAAACAAGAACGTAAAAGAAAATAACAAGAACATCTGACAAATCTTCACCCCACGATTCAGCAAAATCTTGCTTCGCTACTAAGTTCATCAGAACTTGGGCTTAAGACAACTTATTAGCACAACAACAACAACCTCAACTACACTCATTTCAGAGCTGCCAAACCTGCTAGGTTTGAAGAGTACTTAGTGTACTAACATTCTAAGTCTGCTAGGCTTGAAGAGTTCTTTGTGAACTAACTTTCCAAGACTGCTGGTCTTGAAGGATTCTCAGTAATTCCAAGATTGTATCAATATCCTTAGTGAATCTCTTACTCGTGGAGTAGAAGAGTGGACTAGGAGTCTTGAGTGCTATGAACCACTTAAAACACTGTGTCATTTACTTTCAGTCTCTTTAACTCCTATATCTGCTATAATTGTTGTTTAAATTATAACTTCTGTTTTATCTTAAAGGGGATAATTAATTCATACATTCCGCTGTGGTTAATTAATTATTTAATTAACAAATCTGTTAAGTTACTATTTGAAAAGAAAAATATTTTAAATATCTATTCAACCCCCCTTCTAGATAACTTTCGTGCCTTCGGGAACTAACCGATACTTTCACATGAAACCCAATAACTGATACACTAATAGTATTAATTACCATTTTAAAGATTTTTTGTGATCAGTGTATATACATGTAACACAACCTTGATTTACACACACACATATATGGAGAAAATATATATACACAGTTGTGTAGTACACAATCACCTATGGCGATAATTTTTTTGGGGCTATAATGTGACGACCCCAAAACATATTTAATTCATTTACTCATAACTAGACTATTTTCATGAAAAATACCAAATCAGTTCTAAAAATATTTCTTTTCTGGGATTTAGCATAATATAGTCCCATAGTGAACATATATTTTTCTCAAAAATTTTAAAAGTCATTTACTATTTTTCATATGGCCAAAATAGCCGAATATTTAGACATTTATCAAAAATTATACTTTTATCTAAAAATTCTGAAATTCACAGAGTATACTCCTATCATATTCATGTACTCCCAATAAAAATTTCATCAATTTTGGGGTTAACCACAAGGAGTTATAAGCTGATACTTTTAAAATAGTCTTTTCTCATAAAATTCATAACTCTTAATCTATACATCCAAAAATCACCATTTTTGGACACAATCAAGAAAACTCATCAAAATATCATTTCAAATTTTTCCAGAATTTTTGAAGGTCAGAAAAATTACGAAACTGAAAAACATAACAACCCTTAAAATCCCTTACTATCCCTTACCTCAAAAGTGCAGTATTTCTGACTGGAATGCAAAGTCGAAGGAAACTTGCACTGAATAGCAACTCTCAAAGTATCTAAATACTCATAAAATATGCTTCATAATATAGAGAGAGAAAGAGAGAAAACTTATGTTTCTGGTGTGATTTTCAATTCTAACTTAGCCCTCTATTTATAGGAAAATGTTAGCACGCCGAAGCAGACTTAACCTGCAACCTGATGGCTTTACCTGCTACTATTCTCACCCACCACATTTGAATAAAAATCTCAGCATATTTCTTCACCAACCAATAGTGGGGCCCACCAATTCTAGAATTTTCTACCAAAATGCTAAATTCGGATACTTCAACAATTTCTGAACCAGTCATCTCGTAAAATTCATAACAAATCATACGTTCATTTTTAACGGTTCAAAATTTGTGGACATATACTAAACTTATATATGTATAACATATCCAAAAATCACAACGATCCAATGGTCGGATTAAAAATTATAACCCTCGCAAAATATCTCAAAAACCCTAATTTGATTTTCAATACCTCCGTTCCGACAAAAAATACAGATAAAACACCTCAACATTAACTACTTCATTTTTAACCACAAAAATATATCCCTCAATTATATCCACATAAAATAAATATTTCCTTATCATATGAATCAATAATTAATTATTCACAAATAATATTACAGAATCACATTTATGACAACCAGGCCGTTCCCAGGAAAGAGGGGACTTTCCAATAAGAATTTCTCCTTACTGGCGCGCAATTAGGTGACCAAACCTCTCCTTAGACAGAACTTTCTAGACATTGCCAATAATGTTATCTAATAATATTATTCAAATAATATGAATTATTGATCTGATAATGGGAAATACCGTGCAGTAACAATTATTGAACAACAATAATATAAAATTTCAACGTAACAATTATTGAATCAATAAAATAAAATATTGAACAGGAATTACTGTAACCATTATTGAGTAGTGTCTTCTTACGTAAAAATCAATAATTTCAAAAATACTATGCAATACCGTGTGCTACTGTGCAATAACGCGTATTACTGTATTTTAACCACCGGATATTCCAACAGTGTTAACGGTAACAACTACGCCGTTATTTGTAAAAACTCAAATTTATCATTTTCTTCACCCGACAGTTATTCTGTTATGGGGCCCACAAATGGTTGTGCCGTCGTACGAATATTCCCCGACAGAAAGAATATTCCACGACCAAACGAATATTCCCCGACAACAATGATTATTTTATAACCACTTGTGTATTTTGAAAAAAAAATTTCATATATCACCCTTAACTTTAATATTTATCAGTTTAACCATTTACTGAATAGTAGTTATAAGAAAAATTGAATACTTTTATTTCATAAAATTCGGGGTCTTACATATAACGACTGTTCAACCATCGCCATAGATATTCTGATCAATGACAAAACCGTCGCTATAGCCTCAAAAAATAGTCGTTATAGCACGATTGTGTACTACACAACTAACTAACTATATATATATTTATATATATATATATGAGGAATGATCCATAGCATGTATTTGCTATGGATTAAAAAGTGACATATACTATCTCTACTTTTCATTAAAATTATCAAAGGTCAAGATTTAAAAATAATGTTCTCCATCCGCTAAAATTACTAGCGGATGGGATTATAATTTTCAATGGACAATTATGCTCCCAGCTCCCCCATCAACGAGACATTGCAAGGGGAAAAATTGGTATAGTTAGATGGCATATTCCCACCATCTATTGTCTATTGTTATTATCCTAGTTTTTTGGCCATGGAAATCCCTCTCTCCCCTTCTCTCTCTTCTCACTTTCAGACCCCCTGTCTTTCGTCCTTTGTCTCTTCCTTCTCCACCCAAAATACCATTCCTTTCACAAGGTCACTAGGGGTGTAAACGGTATTAAACGGATACGGATACAGGTATATACGTATCCGTATCCGAAAAATTAATTCGCTATCCGTATCTGTATCCGGTATTCGGAAAAATATTCGAATACGGATAATATTCGTTACAGTTTATTTTACCCGAATAGACAAATTATTCGGATATCCGAATTCGTTTATCAGTAACCTAATATAAAATTCATTCAAAATATTTACGAAAAAAAAATTTAAAGTTTAAATCATACATATTAATTAAACACAATTTAATATTTAAACCATACATATTAATTAAACATCCTAATCATAAGGGGAGGAAAATGTCAAACACATCATCATAAAAATTACAAGATTAATTTGCATCCTAACTTAACTTGATGCATACACCATTGATCATCCTTCATTGATTTAAATTATAGTTTTAATTTAGAGCTTTGTCAAATTTAATTAAAGTATAGTTCATTAATGAATGAATGCTTTACTTAATGAAGTTTAGATATCCATTAATAAGTAGATGTCACTTTTATGTTTGTTAAGTAATACTGGATTATGAATAAATATTTATAATTTATATATGTAAGTTATTAAATAATGAATATAAGTTATTAATTTATATATATGTGTGTGTGTGTGTGTGTGTATATATATATATATATATATATATATATATATATTAATAACTTATATAAATAAATGCTAGTGATTAATTAATGAATGTAAGTTATTAATACACACACACACACACACACACACACATATATATATATATATATATATATATATATATATATATATATATATATATATAAGTTATTAACTAATTAATGTAAGTTATTGTAAGATCCCAACTTTTATAAATAAAGATGAATTTTCTATAAATATCATTTTTGAATATTATGGAGTGAAATTGATATAATATTATAGTTGTGGGTAATATTTATAAATTTTACAAAGTACGCAAGTTGCTATATAATATTCGATTGGTCGGGGAATATTCGTTTTAATAGGGAATATTCGTACAACGACACAATCATTGGTGGACCCCACAACAGAATTATTGTCGAATTGAGAAAACGACAAAAATACTTTATGAAAATAACGACAGAAGTTTTATCATTAATTGTGACGCCCCCAAAATTAGGTATACATCACCCATCTTGGGTCGTCAGATACATAGTACAGAATACAAATACAATTTAATAATACAACTGTCGTGTACAATACGACAAAATATAAACTGTGAGTTTGAATACAAATATTATCTTCTAGAGAGTATTCATACTCAAAAGGAGTCCTCATTACATTATTAACACACCATTACATAGAATAGTGAGGACTACTAACTAATACTATCATTCGAACCATCACTCCGTTCCCCGACTTGCCCCAGCTACGTTCTCATTTCCTGAAGAGAACAATGAAAGAAAGGGTGAGCTCAACTAGCCCAGTAAGAAATATTACGACTAAGATAATGCAGAATAAATTATCATTAGCCTTCAACAATATTAAACTGATAAAATATAATAGACATCAAGTTTAACTGTAGCGGAACAAGCAATCCATTAAGAGAGTCAAGTAGAAAATAAACTCTACTATCTTTTATGAATTAAAAGATTTTCCAACACTGTGATCGCTGAGACTCAGCTTAATAAAATAATTCACATCATCGAATCACCCCTGCACTACGGCCAAGGATATTCGTATATTCATTAATGGTCATGATCATGCCAACAACTGTCCATCACCACATCATTCGTAACATTACGGTCATGATTACACCGAATAATCCCTGGTCATAATCATACCAAGTCCATCTATGCACTACAGGCCACAGATGACTTTCAACAGAATATAAACATGAGGATGATGACAATGATATAAGAATTCAATAAAATAAGTTCAAGAATTAATTTATCCAAGAATTAACAACGTCCAAATTGTCAACATGATACTACTTTGTGGAGTAAAATTCAAGAATGATCAAGAGAATATTTTCATGAATAGATACTAGATGAAGCGCAAATGTCAAGGATATTCCACAAATTTTATGGAGTATAGAAGTCAAAACTTAACCAACTGAGTATAATAAAGAATGGAATAACAAAAGAAATCACCATGCATGCGATAGACCGCACAGACAGGTTATTCTAACAGAATAATAAATAATGGAACCAGGTCCGGCGTAAACGCACAGATAGGATATTCCGACAGAATAATAAATAATGGAACCAGGTCCGGTGTAAAACACACAGACAGGATATTCCAACAGAATAATAACAAGACGGAACCAGGTCCGGTGTAAAACACACAGACAAGATGTTCCAACAGAATAATATTAAAAACGGAACCAGGTCTGGTGTAAAACACACAGACAGGATGTTCCAACAGAATAATAGAAGAATGTCACCAAGTATAGGGTAGACCGCGTATACAGGTTATTCCAACAGAATAATAAGAAATGGAATAACAACAGTTCTCTTCATGAATAAGAAAGAATAACACCCCTTACCGTTTTAAAGACGAGCTGAAATAAGGAAGTAGTTAAGTAGCAGAATACTCTTCTTCTCTCTCTCTATAGTTCTCTCTATAGTTTCTCTCTCTAGAGTTCAGTGAATTCGTAAGAAATAATGAATGAATGAGCTGCTATTTATAGAAAAATAGAATGCATAGTAACTAATTTATGAACGGTCCAGATTGATTACTTTAATCTGACGGTCCATATTTAAAGAAAAATCTTTTAAATAAAATATAATATATTCTATTTATAGAATAACTTTAATAAAGTATTCTGTTTTATATAAAAAGATGTTTCTATTTTATTACGTTAATAATACGAATAAAACAAAACGTCATTATCGCTAAATAATTCATATTATTAACTGACAATAATTGAATCAAACTGAGTGACTTCTCACATAAGCATTAATAATCAATACCGTGTGCTACTATGCAACCACACGTATTACTGTACTTTTACTACCGAGTAGTTCAACAGTAACAATGGTAAAATTTCCGCTGTTATTTTTAATAAAATATTTTTGTCGTTTTCTCAATCCGACAATAATTCCGTTGTGGGGTCCACCAATGATTGTGTCGTTGTACGAATATTCCCTGTTAAAACGAATATTCTCCGACCAATCGAATATTATATAACAACTTGCGTACTTTATAAAATTTATAAATATTACCCACAACTATAACATTATATCAAATTAACTCCATAATATTTAAAAATGATATTTATAGAAAATTCATCTTTATTTATAAAAGTTGGGGTCTTACAACCTCCCCTTCTTATGAAATTTTGCCCTCGAAATTAGGGTACGTACCTGGTATGTCGAAGAGGTAAGGATACATTGATTTCATTTCAGATTCTAACTCCCAAGTCATTTCCTCAACATCGTGGTTTCTCCACAAAACTTTGACTTGAGGTATAACCTTGGAGCGTAGAATATGTTCCTTCTTATCCAAGATTTGAACAGGAACTTCTTCATACGTCAAATCTTCCGCTATTTCGTCCGGTTCTAACTCAATAATGTGGTTCGGGTCTTCCACATATTTGCGTAACATGGATATGTGAAAAACGTTATGAACACGAGACATACTTGGCGGTAAAGCGAGTCTATAAGCCACAGTTCCTACTCGATCGAGGATTAAAAATGGACCGATGAATCGAGGATTGAGCTTTCCTCTCTTTCCAAATCTCGTAACTCCTTTCCATGGAGCAACACGTAAGAACACATGATCTCCTACATCAAATTTCACGTCCTTTCGATGAAGATCAGCATAACTCTTTTGTCGATCTTGTGAGGTTTTTATACGTTGTCGGATCGTTTGAATCTTTTCTGTAGTCATACGTACCAACTCCGGTCCCAACAACGTTGCTTCACCCACCTCATCCCAGCATACTGGAGAACGACATTTTCTTCATACAATGCTTCGAATGGAGCCATGCCAATACTTGCTTGATAACTGTTGTTGTAGGAAAACTCCACCAATGGTAAGAACTTGTCCCAACTTCCCTTGAAGTCAAAGACACAGAGTCTTAATAGATCTTCAAGAGTTTGAATAGTCCTCTCTGATTGTCCGTCCGTCTGAGGATGATATGCTGAACTAAATCGTAACTCCGTGCCCATAGCTTTTTGTAAACTAACCCAAAATCGTGAAGTGAATCTTGGGTCTCGATCAGAAACTATGGATACTGGCATACCATGCAGTCTTACAATCTCGTTTATGTACATACGAGCAAGACGTTCAAGTGTATAAGTTTCTCGTATCGGTAAGAAATGAGCAGACTTGGTCAATCTATCAACAATGACCCAAATCGCATCTATACCTTGAGAAACCTTAGGAAGACCGGTAACGAAATCCATGGTAATGTGCTCCCACTTCCATTCTGGAATTTCAAGTGGTTGCAATGGACCTTTTGGTACTTGATGCTCCGCTTTGACTCGTTGACAAGTTAGACACCTTGAGATAAACAACGCTATCTCTCTCTTCATATTGCTCCACCAAAATGTATGACGAAGATCATGATACATTTTGGTACTTCCAGGATGGATTGCAAACGGTGTGTTGTGCGCCTCCATCATGATTTCATACTTTAAATCAGGGTTGTTAGGAACACAAAGTCTGGAGTTGACTCGAAGTATTCCTTCTTCATCGATTCTTGCTTCCGGCATAGAACCTTCTTGCACTTTCTTCCTCATACGCATCAGCTCCAGGTCTGTAGCTTGAGCAGCTTTAACTTTATCGATTAAAGTTGGTTCTACTCGTATATTCGCCATCATCACATGGGTCCCTGGAGTCTTTAACTCTATCTTCATCCTTTGCAAGTCACACAAAATGGGCCTTTGTGTTGACAATATTGCACTCGTACTTGCATATGATCTTCTACTCAATGCGTCATCTACCACGTTCGCTTTTCCAGGATGGTATTGAATGGTATGATCATAATCTTTCAACAGTTCAAGCCAACGTCGTTGTCGCATGTTGAGTTCCTTTTGAGTGAAAAAATATTTGAGGCTTTTATGATCCGTAAAGATCTCCACCTTCTCCCCATACAAGTAATGCCTCCAAATTTTAAGTGCAAAGACAACAGCTGCCAACTCTAGATCATGAGTAGGATAATTCCTCTCATATTCCTTGAGTTGTCTTGATGCATAGGCTATGACTTTTCCATGTTGCATGAGAACGCATCCCAACCCTTTGCTCGAAGCATCACTGTAGATGACAAATCCCTCCGAGCCAGATGGTATTGTTAGAACAGGTGCTGAAATGAGTCTCCTCTTGAGTTCTTGAAAACTCTGCTCACATTCTTCGCTCCAACCGAACTTTGTATCTTTCCGAGTCAGCTGAGTTAATGGAGTAGCGATTCGAGAAAATCCTTCCACGAATCTCCGATAATAACCAGCTAAACCAAGAAAGCTACGTACCTCGGTCACTGATTTAGGTTGCTCCCAGCTTTGAATAGCTTCAATCTTTGTCGGGTCAACCGATATTCCACGACTTGATACTACGTGCCCAAGGAATGCTACCTCTTCCAGCCAGAACTCGCATTTCTTCAACTTGGCATAAAGTTTGTATTCACGAAGCTTTTGGAGTACCAGCCTCAAGTGTTGCTCATGATCTTCATGGCTTTTGGAATAAACAAGGATGTCATCGATAAAGACGACCACAAAGTGATCCAAATATTCCTTAAATTCAATGTTCATCATATCCATGAAGGCAGCAGGAGCATTAGTCAATCCAAAAGACATAACTAAGAATTCATAATGCCCATACCGAGTTCTGAAGGCAGTCTTTGGAATATCCTCAGTTCTAACCTTCAGCTGATGATATCCAGAACGAAGATCGATCTTTGAAAAGAATTGTGCTCCTTGCAACTGGTCAAACAGGTCATCAATACGTGGCAATGGGTACCTATTTTTTATGGTGACATGATTCAACTCCCGATAATCAATACAAAGTCGCATACTCCCATCTTTCTTCTTCACGAACAGAACAGGAGCACCCCAAGGAGAAGTACTAGGACGAATAAAACCAATGTCTAACAATTCCTGCAGTTGGGTCTTTAACTCCTGAAGTTCAATAGGAGCCATTCGATATGGGGCTTTGGAAATGGGTTTTGTACCGGGTTCAAGGTCGATACAAAATTCAATTTCACGCTCTGGGGGTAGGCCAGGAAGTTCTTCGGGAAATACGTCAGGAAATTTATTAACAACAGAAATATCATTCAAAGCTGACGTATTTTTGTTTAGATCTGTGACATGAGCTAAGAAAGCTTGACATCCGTTTTTTAATAAACGAATAGCTTTATGGCTTGAGATGACAGCGATTGATTTTAATGGTTTGGTTGCTTGAATTCGCATAATAGGTCGATTAGGAATATGAAAGCTAACAACCTTACGAAAACAATCAATTTTTGCATGATGAGTAGTTAACCAATCAATCCCTAGAATCACGTCAAATGCAAGTATTTTTAATGAAATAAGATCGACAGGTAATGTGTGGGTACCAACTTGAACCAAACAAAACTTATAAACCGTGGATGTAATGAAGGTTTCTCCCAATGGAGTTTCAACAGCTAAGTCAAAGTCTAATTTCTCCGGAATCAAATTTAATCGATGAGCGCAAGTAGGAGAAATAAAAGAATGGGTAGAACCGGTATCAAATAAAGTATAGACTTCGTTAGAGTTTATGATAAGCTTACCCGTGATGACCTCATTCGGGCTCCTTGCTCTCTGGGAGTTCACAACAAACGCTCTCCCTTGCACAACCGGTTTTGACTTTTCTGGGACGGCCTTTGGTGCCTCCATCCTAGCTGAATTTGTCTTCGGTAAACGACAAAATCGGGCTAAATGACCTTCTCTTCCACAATTATAACATGCTTTGGACGGCATCGCGCAGTTTGGACTGATGTGCCCCTCCCCTCCGCATTTGAAACATATGATAGGTGGTCGTTCTCCTTCCTTAACGACAGGTGTTGGTGCTGACGTCTTTCCATCATTGTTGAATCTCCTCTTCTTGAAATGCCCATTCTTATTATTTTGGCCCTGATTACCACCGAAGTGGTTACCATTTCTGGCCTGTTGATTCCCTCCACGCTTGTTGTCACCGCTTCGATGACTGCTTTCACTGGTATTATCATTTTGCCGGCTGCTCTCTTTTGGTTGTGTTGTCTCGTTATCGCGCTCCACCAACTGAGCCCTATTTACAACATCTGAATACAAACACAGTTTATGAGAAACAAGATGTTGACGTATCTCCGGCTTCAAACCTCTTAAAAACATCCGCGTCATTCTTTCTTCATTATCCACCAGGTGGGACGCAAACCGGGATAACTCCGCAAATTTTGCCTCGTACTGCGACACGGTCATATTATTCTGCTCCAATTTGATGAACTCCACCTCCTTCATGTGACGAATACTCTCGGGAAAGTATTTGTCGTTAAACAGCTCTTGGAACTTCTCCCAAGACATCTTCAGTGCGGCAGGTTGAGTACGCTTTATCGATTCCCACCAGTAATCTGCCTCTCCTCGCAACATAAAGGCGGCAAAGGGAACCTTTTGCTCCTCGGAGCAACCCAAGACATCAAATATCTTGGTGATCTGCTTTATCCATGTTTCAGCTACAAGTGGTTTGGGTTCTCCCTTAAACTCCGGTGGTCCCAGCTCCTTAAACTGTTTAGCGGTGACCGCCTGAGAGTTTCCCGTATTTCCACCTACGTTGTGGACAGGAGCCGCTTTCACCTGTTGTTGCATGAATTGCATAAAACCTCTGAACATTCCATCATTCATCATCTGGTCAGTGTTGTTGTTTGCATGAGGATTGTCACTTTCCTGATGAACATTATCCTGATTATCGATATGGGGTGAATCAATAGTCGCCTGTGCTCCATTGCTATTCTCAACATTCTCAGATGTCATTTTCAGATACTGCTACAAAATAAAAGTTAATTGATATGTCATATATTATCCTTATATTATGACCGACCAATTAAATACCATGCAAATAAACTTAGGTAGGTCATACTAGCGAAGGAATTCCCCGTCTCTCCCCTCCTAGTTCTATTCTCACATCCTAGCCAGGGATCATATCCCTAAGCTCTGATACCAACTGTGACGCCCCCAAAATTAGGTATACATCACCCATCTTGGGTCGTCAGATACATAGTACAGAATACAAATACAACTTAATAATACAACTGTCGTGTACAATACGACAAAATATAAACTGTGAGTTTGAATACAAATATTATCTTCTAGAGAGTATTCATACTCAAAAGGAGTCCTCGTTACATTATTAACACACCATTACATAGAATAGTGAGGACTACTAACTAATACTATCATTCGGACCATCGCTCCGTTCCCTGACTTGCCCCAGCTACGTTCTCATTTCTTGAACAGAACAGTGAAAGAAAGAGTGAGCTCAACTAGCCCAGTAAGAAATATTACGACTAAGATAATGCAGAATAAATTATCATTAGCCATCAACAATGTTAAACTGATAAAATATAATAGACATCAAGTTTAACTGTAGCGGAACAAGCAATCCATTAAGAGAGTCAAGTAGAAAATAAACTCTACTATCTTTTATGATTTAAAAGATTTTCCAACACTGTGATCGTTGAGACTCAGCTTAATAAATAATGGAACCAGGTCCGGCGTAAACGCACAGACAGGATATTCTGACAGAATAATAAATAATGGAACCAGGTCCGGTGTAAAACACACAGACAGGATATTCCAACAGAATAATAACAAGACGAAACCAGGTCCGGTGTAAAACACACAGACAAGATGTTCCAACAGAATAATAATAAAAACGGAACCAGGTCTGGTGTAAAACACACAGACAGGATGTTCCAACAGAATAATAGAAGAATGTCACCAAGTATAGGGTAGACCGCGTATACAGGTTATTCCAACAGAATAATAAGAAATGGAATAACAACAGTTCTCTTCATGAATAAGAAAGAATAACACCCCTTACCGTTTTAAAGACGAGCTGAAATAAGGAAGTAGTTAAGTAGCAGAATACTCTTCTTCTCTCTCTCTATAGTTCTCTCTATAGTTTCTCTCTCTAGAGTTCAGTGAATTCGTAAGAAATAATGAAGGAATGAGCTGCTATTTATAGAAAAATAGAATGCATAGTAACTAATCCATGAACGGTCCAGATTGATTACTTTAATCTGACGGTCCATATTTAAAGAAAAATCTTTTAAATAAAATATAATATATTCTATTTATAGAATAACTTTAATAAAGTATTCTGTTTTATATAAAAAGATGTTTCTGTTTTATTACGTTAATAATACGAATAAAACAAAACGTCATTATCGCTAAATAATTCATATTATTAACTGACAATAATTGAATCAAACTGAGTGACTTCTCACATAAGCATTAATAATCAATACCGTGTGCTACTATGCAACCACACGTATTACTGTACTTTTACTACCGAGTAGTTCAACAGTAACAATGGTAAAATTTCCGCTGTTATTTTTAATAAAATATTTTTGTCGTTTTCTCAATCCGACAATAATTCTGTTGTGGGGTCCACCAATGATTGTGTCGTTGTACGAATATTTCCTGTTAAAACGAATATTCTCCGACCAATCGAATATTATATAACAACTTGCGTACTTTACAAAATTTATAAATATTACCCACAACTATAACATTATATCAAATTAACTCCATAATATTTAAAAATGATATTTATAGAAAATTCATCTTTATTTATAAAATTTGGGGTTTTACATTAATACTGTTGAACTACTCGGTAGTAAAAGTATAGTAATACGTATGGTTGCATAGTAGCACACGGTATTGATTATTGATGCTTACGTGATAAGCCACTCAGTTTTATTTTATTGGTATTATTAATGTAATAAAACAGAAAAGCTTTTTATATAAAACATAATACTTTTATAAAGTTATTCGTTTTATTAGGCTAATAGTAAAATCTTTTTATATAAAACAGAATGCTTTTATAAATTTATCTTTTTTATTAGACAATTGTAAGACCCCGAATTTTATGAAATAAAAGTATTCAATTTTTCTTATAATTACAATTCAGTAAATGGTTAAATTGATAAAAGTTTAAAGTTATGGGTGAAATGTGAATATTTTTTTCAAAATAAGCAAGTGGTTATAAAATAATCATTGTTGTCGGGGAATATTCGTTTGGTCGTAGAATATTCTTTCTGTCGGGGAATATTCGTACGACGGCGCAACTATTTGTGGGCCCCATAACGAATAACTGTCGGATGACGATAACGACAAAAATTTAAGTTTTTACAAATAACGGCGTAGTTGTTACCGTTAACACTGTTGGAATACCCGGTGGTTAAAATACAGTAATACGCGTTATTGCACAGTAGCACACGGTATTGCATAGTATTTTTGAAATTATTGATTCTTACGTAAGAAGGCACTACTCAATAATTGTTACAGTAATTACTGTTCAATATTTTATTTTATTGATTCAATAATTGCTACGTTGAAATTTTATATTATTGTTGTTCAATAATTGTTGCTGTACAGTATTTTCCATTATCAGATTAATAATTCATATTATTTGAATAGTATTATTAGATAGCATTATTGACAATGTCTAGAAAGTTCTATCTAAGGAGAGGTTTGGTCATCTAATTGCGCGCTAGTAAGGAGAAATCCTTATTGGAAAGCCCCCTCTTTCCTGGGAATGGCCTGGTTGTCATAAATGTGATTCTGTAATATTATTTGTGAATAATTAATTATTGATTCATATGATAAGGAAATATTTATTTTATGTGGATATAAATGAGGGATATATTTTTGTGGTTAAAAAATGAAGGAGTTAATGTTGAGATTTTTATCCGTATTTTTGTCGGAATGGAGGTATTAAAAATCAGGGTTTTTTGAGAAATATTGCGGGTGTTATAATTTTTAATCCGACCGTTGGATCGTGGTAATATTTGGATATGTTATACATATATAAGTTGAGTATATGTCCACAAATTTTGAACCGTTAAAAATGAACGTATGATTTATTATGAATTTTACGAGATGACTGGTTCAGAAATTGTTGAATTTTCGGAGTTTATCATTTTGGTGGAAAATTCTAGAATTGGTGGGCCCCACTTGTGGTTGGTAAAAAAATGTGCTGAATTATATTTCAAATGTGGTGGGTGGGAATAGTAGCAGGTAAAGCCATCAGGTTGCAGGTCAAACCTACTAAAATTTTCCTATAAATAGAGGGCTAAGTTAGAATTGAAAATCACACCAGAAACATAAGCTTTCTCTCTTTCTCTCTCTATATTATGAAGCATATTTTGTGAGTTTTTAGATACTTGGTGAGTTGCTATTCATCAGTGCAAGTTTCCTTCAGCATCATATCCGATATCCAGCCAGAAGTACTGCTCTTTTGAGGTAAGGGATAGTAAGGGATAGTAAGGGATTTTAAGGGTTGTTATGATTTTCAGTTTCGTAATTTTTCTGAACTTCAAAAATTCTGGAAAAATTTGAAATGATAATTTGATGAGTTTTCTTGATTGTGTCCAAAAATGGTGATTTTTGGATGTATAGATTGAGAGTTGTGAATTTTATGAGAAAAGACTATTTTAAAAGTAATCGCTTATAATTCCTTGTGGTTAACTCTAAAATTGATGAAATTTTTATTGGGAGTACATGTATATGATAAGAGTATACTCTGTGAATTTCAGAATTTTTAGATAAAAGTACAATTTTTGATAAATGTCTAAATATTCGGCTGTTTTGGCCATATGAAAAATAGTAAATGATTTTTAAAAATTCTGAGAAAAATATATGTTCACTATGGGACTATATTATGCTAAATCCCAGAAAAGAAATATTTTTGGAACTGATTTGGTATTTTTCATAAAAATGGTCTAGTTATGAGTAAATGAATTAAATATGTTTTGTGAAGAAAGAAAATTGGAAAATAGGATTTTATGGCTTGAGAATCCTATATGAGGTATATGCAGATTTTTGATGAGGGTTTTGGTTATTGATGATGAAATTGTAAGAGTTGGCATTTTATGATGATTAAATGCATTAATTAGTAAAGTGTAAACAATTAAAATAAATTGTTTATAAATTTAAGTAATGTTATTCTTTCAATATCATTATACCGAAATATTGGTATGAATTTTATTGTAGAATTTCTATCTTTTGTGTCGGGGTTACTATTCATGAGTTACGAATATTACTCTTGAGATTAAAACTATATGTTGATCATATTATTTTTATCATCATATATAACATTTTTATAACCCTGATGTTGAAATTCTCTTTCACTGGAGTGTAAAGATGGGTAGATTATTGGTATGATCATGACTAGGGTTCTCTTTGGCCTGTAGTGCAAAGTTGAATTGTGACTGGTATGATCATGACCATTGAATTTATAATTGAATATCTTAAGCTTAAGTGCAAAGGTGAATTGATCAACATGGTTATAATTATTGTTTATATAAATTCTGAAATGATTATATATTTCTTTGAGATATGAATATATTTGGCCTGTAGTGCAAATATGAATTGTTGATGAATATCTTTGGCCTGTAGTGCAAAGATGAACTGTTGTTGAATATCTTTGGCCTGTAGTGCAAAGATGAACTGTTGTTGAATATCTTTGGCCCGTAGTGCAAAGATGGTTTGTTGATGAATATCTTTGGCCCGTAGTGCAAAGATGGATTTGTTAGTATGATTATAAACAGGAATTGTGATTTGGTATAACCATGATCTTTGATGTTTCAGGTAAAGACATGTGATGAAAATATTCTTCGTCCTGGGTGTGAAGAAAAATTTAGAATCACAATTATGATTATGAGTTATTCATATGATTGTGGAAAGGAACTGTTGATTGATGTTACAGGGATAAAACATTGTTGATGGATTTTTAACATGGAGAAGATAATAGACTTTATAGTCTATTTGACTCTTCTAATGGATTGCTCGTTCCGCTGCAACTATGGTTGAAATTTTTATCATTTACCATATGTTCTAAATCTCTGATTTATTATTGATGAAGGCTACTGATAATTTAATTATCTTTAGTCATGATATTCTTTACTGAGCTAGTTGTGCTCACCCTTTTGCTTCACAATTCCTTTCAGGTAATAAGAGTGTAGCTGGGTCGAGCGAGGGTAAAGGGGAAATAGAACGGTGGTCTCTAGCTGTGGATGTTCTCCCGAAGCAGTATAGAAAAGTTCATTTAGTAGTTATATTTGGTGAATCCAATAGGGTAAGGTGTACCCAACGTTGGAAGGGTGGTTTGCCACTATCATACAAGATGTCTAACGACATACAACCTCGTGTCATCATAAGACAGGGATGTGCTCATCCACTTGCTGAGTATATATACGAGCACTACCTATATAATCTTGGTGTTTGTTTAAAGTATAATTCTCAGTTAGATACAGTGGAGATAATAAGAGAAGACTCACCATTGGGAAGAATATGATAGTAATCTTCTCGTTTTTCTTTGGGGTCTATTGGGTCAACCAAGGATAATTCTGTGGCCATATGATATCTATCATAACCTAGACGCGTGGCCTCCCATGTACGAAGGTTTCCTTGAGCACTTCCCAAAGATTCTAATTTCTAAAACAGTTTTTGACTATACCTTTATGTAAGGTGTTATTGTGAGGTGATGTCCACGGTTGGAACATGAGTCACATTTGGTATATATTTGTATCCAAACTCACAGCATATGTGTTGTTGTATTTTGCACGACAATTGTTGTAATAAAGTTGTAGTTGTTTTCTGTACCATGTATTTGACGACTCAGAATGGGTTGGATGGAATGGACCTATTTTGGGGTTGTCACAACAATAATTAGAATATATTATATTTTATTATGCATAGTATTTGCATAGTGTCTGCATAGTGTTTGCATAGTAAAATCTTTTATAAAGTTATTTTTTTTATTTAAAAGATTTTGCTTTAAATATGGACCGTCAGATTAAAGTAAATCAATTTAGACCGTTCATGAGTTAGTTACTATGCAGTCCATTTTTCTATAAATAGAAGTTCATTCCTTCATTATTTTCTTACGAATTCACTGAAACTCTAGAGAGAGAAACTATAGAGAGAAAGAAGAAAAGTATTCTGCCACTTCACTACTCCGATATCGAGTTTCTTTTACGGTAAGGGATATTATTTGTTGTACTCGTAAAAGGTATTCTTTCTTTCTTATTCATGAAGAGAACTTCTGTTATTCCATTCTTTATTATTCTGTTGTAATAACCTGTATATGCGGGCTACCCTATACTTGGTGAAATTTTTCTGTTATTCTTTTCTTTATTATTCTGTTGGAATATCCTGTCTGTGCGATTTACGCCGGACCTGGTTCTATTATTTATTATTCTATCGGAATATTCTGTCTGTGCGTTTTACGCCGGACCTGGTTCTATTATTTATTATTCTGTCGGAATAACCTGTCTGTGCGTTTACGCCGGACCTGGTTCCATTATTTATTATTCTGTCGGAATATCCTGTCGGTGCGTTTACACATGACCTGGTTCCATTATTTATTTTTCTGTTAGAATAACCTGTCTGTGCGGTCTATCGCATGCATGGTGATTTCTTTTGTTATTCCATTCTTTATTATATTCAGTTGGTTAAAGTTTTGATTTTTATACTCCATGAAATTAGTGGAATATCCTTGATATTTGCTGTAACGACCCCAAAATAGGTCCATTCCACCCAACCCATTCTGAGTCGTCAAATACATGGTACAGAAAATAACTACAACTTTATTACAACAATTGTCGTGCAAAATACAACAACACATATGCTGTGAGTTTGGATACAAATATATACCAAATGTGACTCATGTTCCAACCGTGGACATCACCTCACAATAACACCTTACATAAAGGTATAGTCAAAAATTGTTTTAGAAATTAGAATCTTTGGGAAGTGCTCAAGGAAACCTTCGTACATGGGAGGCCACACATCTAGGTTATGATAGATATCATATGGCCACAATATTATCCTTGGTTGACCCAATAGACCCCAAAGAAAAACGAGAAGATTACTATCATATTCTTCCCAATGGTGAGTCTTCTCTTGACTTATCATTATCTCCACTGTCTCTAATTGAGAATTATACTTCAAACAAACACCAAGATTATATAGGTAGTGCCCATAGATATACTCAGCAAGTGGATGAGCACAACCCTGTCTTATGATGACACGAGATTGTATGTCATTAGACATCTTGTATGATAGTGACAAAACACCCTTCCAACGTTGGGTTCGCCTCACCCTATTTTCTTCACCAAATATAACTACTAAATGATGACCACTGTTCTATTCTCTTGTTACCCCCGCTCGACCCAGCTACACTCTTATTACCTGAAAGGAATTGTGAAGCAAAAGGGTGAGCACAACTAGCTCAGTAAAGAATATCATGACTAAAGATAATTCAATTATCAATAGCCTTCATCAACAATAAATCAGAGATTTAGAACATATGGTAAATGATAAAAATTTCAACCATAGTTGCAGCGGAACGAGCAATCCATTAGAAGAGTCAAATAGACTATAAAGTCTATTATCTTCTCCATGTTAAAAATCCACCAACAATATTTTATCCATGTAACATCACTCAACAGTTCCTTTCCACAATCATATGAATAACTCATAATCATAATTGTGACTATAAATTTTTCTTCGCACCCAGGACGAATAATATTTTCATCACCTGTCTTTACCTGAAACATCAAATATCATGGTTATACCAAATCACAGTTCCTGTTTATAATCATAATAACAAATCCATCTTTGCACTACGGGCCAAAGATATTCATCAACAAACCATCTTTGCACTACGGGCCAAAGATATTCAACAACAGTTCATCTTTGCACTACAGGCCAAAGATATTCATCAACAGGCCATCTTTGCACTACATGCCAAAGATATTCATCAACAATTCATATTTGCACTACAGGCCAAATATATTCATATCTCAAAGAAATATATAATCATTTCAGAATTTATATAAACAATAATTATAACCATGTTGATCAATTCACCTTTGCACTTAAGCTTAAGATATTCAATTATAAATTCAATGGTCATGATCATACCTGTAAGACCCCGAATTTTATGAAATAAAAGTATTCAATTTTTCTATTCAGTAAATGGTTAAATTGATAAATGTTAAAGTTAAGGGTGATATATAAATTTTTTCAAAATACACAAGTGGTTATAAAATATTCATTGTTGTCGGGGAATATTCGTTTGGTCGTGGAATATTCTTTCTGTCGGGGAATATTCGTACGACGGCGCATCTATTTGTGAGCCCCATAACAGAATAACTGTCGGGTGAAGAAAACGACAAATTTGAGTTTTTACAAATAACGGCGTAGTTGTTACCGTTAACACTGTTGGAATACCCGGTGGTTAAAATACAGTAATACGCGTTATTGCACAGTAGCACACGGTATTGCACAGTATTTTTGAAATTATTGATTCTTACGTGAGAAGGCACTACTCAATAATTGTTACAGTAATTACTGTTCAATATTTTATTTTATTGATTCAATAATTGCTACGTTGAAATTTTGTATTATTGTTGTTCAATAATTGTTGCTGCACAGTATTTTCTATTATCAGATCAATAATTCATATTATTTGATTAATATTATTAGATAGCATTATTGGCAATGTCTAGAAAGTTCTGTCTAAGGAGAGGTTTGGTCATCTAATTGCGCGCTAGTAAGGAGAAATCCTTATTGGAAAGCCCCCTCTTTCCTGGGAACGACCTGGTTGTCATAAATGTGATTCTGTAATATTATTTGTGAATAATTAATTATTGATTCATATGATAAGGAAATATTTATTGTGGATATAAACGAGGGATATATTTTTGTGGTTAAAAATGAAGGAGTTAATGTTGAGGTTTTTATCCGTATTTTTGTCGGAATGGAGTTATTAAAAATCAGGGTTTTTGAGATATTTTGCGGGGGTTATAATTTTTAATCCGACCGTTGGATCGTGGTAATTTTTGGATATGTTATACATATATAAGTTGAGTATATGCCCATAAATTTTGAACCGTTAAAAATGAACGTATAATTTGTTATGAATTTTACGAGATGACTGGTTCAGAAATTATTGAATTTTCGGAGTTAATCATTTTGGTGAAAAATTCTAGAATTAGTGGGTTCCACTTGTGGTTGGTGAAGAAATGTGCTGAATTATATTTCAAATGTGGTGGGTGGGAATAGTAGCAGGTAAAGCCATCAGGTTGCAGGTCAAACCTACCAAAATTTTCCTATAAATAGAGGGCTAAGTTAGAATTGAAAATCACACCAGAAACATAAGTTTTCTCTCTTTCTCTCTCTAAATTATTGAGTGTATTTTGTGAGTATTTAGATACTCTATGAGTTTCTATTCATCAGTGCAAGTTTCCTTCAGCCTTATACCGATCAGAAGTACTGCTCTTTTGAGGTAAGGGATTGTAAGGGATAGTAAGGGATAATAAGGGATAGTAAGGGATATTAAGGGATTTTAAGGGTTGTTATGATTTTCAGTTTCGTAATTTTTCTGAACTTCAAAAATTCTGGAAAAAATTTGAAATGATATTTTGATGAGTTTTATTGATTGTGTCCAAAAATGGTGATTTTTGGATGTATAGATTGAGAGTTATGAATTTTATGAGAAAAGACTATTTTAAAAGTAACTGCTTATAATTTCTTGTGGTTAACTCCAAAATTGATAAAATTTTTATTGGGAGTACATGTATATGATGGAAGTATACTCTGTAAATTTCAGAATTTTTAGACAAAAGTACAATTTTTGATAAATGTCTAAATATTCGGCTGTTTTGACCATATGAAAAATAGTAAATGACTTTTAAAAATTCTGAGAAAAATATATGTTCACTATGAGACTATATTATGCTAAATCCCAGAAAAGAAATATTTTTGAAACTGATTTGGTATTTTTTATGAAAATGGTCTAGTTATGAGTAAATGAATTAAATATGTTTTGTGAGGAAAGAAAATTGGAAAATAGGATTTTATGGCTTGAGAATCCTATATGAGGTATATGCATATTTTTGATGAGGGTTTTGGCTATTGATGATGAAATCTTAAGAGTTGACATTTTATGATGATTAAATGCATTAATTAGTAAAGTGTAAACAATTTAAATAAATTGTTTATAAGCTTAAGAAATGTTATTCTTTCAATATCATTATACCGAAATATTGGTATATATTTTATTGTTGAATTTCTACCTTTTTGAGTCGAGGTTACTATTCATGAGTTACTATTCATGACAAAATTGGTTTCTTTTTCTAACCAAATTATAGTTGATTTATGAATATTGCTCTTGAAATTAAATCCATGTTTTGACCATATTATTTTTATAATCATATATAACATTTTTATAACCTTGATGTTGAAATTCTCTTTCGCTTGAGTGTAAAGATGGGTAAATTATTGGTATGATCATGACTATGGGTTCTCTTTGGCCAGTAGTGCAAAGTTGAATTGTTGACTGGTATGATCATGACCATTGAATTTGTAATTTAATATCTTTAGCTTAAGTGCAAAGGTGAAATGATCAACATGGTTATAATTATTGTTTATATAAATTCTTAAATGATTATATATTCTTTGAGGTATTAATATATTTGGCATGTAGTGCAAATATGAATTGTTGAGGAATATCTTTGGCCTGTAGTGCAAAGATGAATTGTAGATGAATATCTTTGGCCCGTAGTGCAAAGATGACCTGTTGTTGAATATCTTTGGCCAGTAATGCAAAGATGAACGGTTGAGGAATATCTTTGGCCTGTAGTGCAAAGATGAATTGTAGATGAATATCTTTGGCCTGTAGTGCAAAGATGGTCTGTTGATGAATATCTTTGGCCCGTAGTGCAAAGATAAACTGTTGTTGAATATCTTTGGTCGTAGTGCAAAGATGGATTTATTAGTATGATTATGAACAGGAACTGTGATTTGGTATAACCACGATCTTTGATGTTTCAGGTAAAGACATGTGATGAAAATATTCTTCGTCCTGGGTGCGAAGAAAAATTTAGAATCACAATTATGATTATGAGTTATTCATATGATTGTGGAAAGGAACTGTTGATTGATGTTACAGGGATAAAACATTGTTGATGGATTTTTAACATGGAGAAGATAATAGACTTTATAGTCTATTTGACTCTTCTAATGGATTGCTCGTTCCGCTGCAACTATGGTTGAAATTTTTATCATTTACCATATGTTCTAAATCTCTGATTTATTATTGATGAAGGCTATTGATAATTTAATTATCTTTAGTCATGATATTCTTTACTGAGCTAGTTGTGCTCACCCTTTTGCTTCACAATTCCTTTCAGGTAATAAGAGTGTAGCTGGGTCGAGCGGGGGTAACAAGGAAATAGAACGGTGGTCATCATTTAGTAGTTATATTTGGTGAAGAAAATAGGGTGAGGCGAACCCAACGTTGGAAGGGTGGTTTACCACTATCATACAAGATGTCTAACGACATACAACCTCGTGTCATCATAAGACAGGGATGTGCTCATCCACTTGCTGAGTATATATACGAGCACTACCTATATAATCTTGGTGTTTGTTTGAAGTATAATTCTCAATTAGAGATAGTAGAGATAATGATATGTCAAGAGAAGACTCACCATTGGGAAGAATATGATAGTAATCTTCTCGTTTTTCTTTGGGGTCTATTGGGTAAACCAAGGATAATTCTGTGGCCATATGATATCTATCATAACCTAAATGCATGGCCTCCCATGTACGAAGGTTTCCTTGAGCACTTCCCAAAGATTCTAATTTCTAAAACAGTTTTTGACTATACCTTTATGTAAGGTGTTATTGTGAGGTGATGTCCACGGTTGGAACATGAGTCACATTTGGTATATATTTGTATCCAAACTCACAGCATATGTGTTGTTGTATTTTGCACGACAATTGTTGTAATAAAGTTGTAGTTATTTTCTGTACCATGTATTTGACGACTCAGAATGGGTTGGGTGTTGTATACCTATTCTGGGGGCGTCACAATACCAGTCACAATTCAACTTTGCACTACAGGCCAAAGAGAACCCTAGTCAATATCATACCAATAATCTACCCATCTTTACACTCCAGTGAAAGAGAATTTCAACATCAGGGTTATAAAAATATTATATATGATAATAAAATCAATATAATCAACATATAGATTTAATCTTAAGAGTAATATTTATAACTCAACTATAATTTGGTTAGAAAAAGAAACCAATTTTTATCGTGAATAGTAACTCGTGAATAGTAACTCATGAATAGTAACTCGTGAATAGTAACTCATAAATAGTAAACTCGACACAAAAAGGTAGAAATTTCACAATAAAATCCATACCAGTATTTCGGTATAATGATATTGAAAGAATAATATTTCTTAAGCTTATAAACAATTTATTTAAATTGTTTACACTTTACTAAATAATGCATTTAATCATTCTAAAATACCAAACTCATAAGATTTTATCACCAATAATCAAAACCCTCATCAAAAATCTGCATATACCTCATATAGGATTCTCAAGCCATAAAATCCTATTTTCTAATTTTCTTACTTCACATAACATATTTAATTTATTTACTCATAACTAGTCCATTTTCATGAAAAATATCAAATCAGTTCCAAAAATATTTCTTTTCTGGAATTTAGCATAATATAGTCCAATATTGAACATATATTTTTCTCAGAATTTTTAAAACTCATTTACTATTTTTCATATGGCCAAAACCACCGAATATTTAGACATTTATCAAAAATTATACTTTTGTCCAAAAATTCTGAAATTTACAGAGTATACTTCTATCATACACATGTACTCCCAATAAAAATTTCATCAATTTTGAAGTTAACCACAAGGAATTATAAGCGGTTACTTTTAAAATAGTCTTTTCTCATAATCAAGAAAACTCATCAAAATATCATTTTGAATTTTTTCAGAATTTTTGAAGATCAGAAAAATTACGAAACTGAAAATCATAACAACCCTTAAAATACATTACTATCCCTTACCTCAAAAGAGCAGTACTTCTGATCGGTATAAGGCTGAAGGAAACTTGCACTGATGAATAGAAACTCACAGAGTATCTAAATACTCACAAATTACACTCAATAATCTAGAGAGAGAAAGAGAGAAAGCTTATGTTTTTGGTGTGATTTTCAATTCTAACTTAGCCCTCTATTTATAGGAAAATTTTGGTAGGTTTGACCTGCAACCTGATGGCTTTACCTGCTACTATTTCCACCCACCACATTTGAAATATAATTCAGCATATTTCTTCACCAACCACAAGTGGGGCCCACCAATTCTAGAATTTTCCACCAAAATGATAAACTCCGAAAATTCAACAATTTCTGAACCAGTCATCTCGTAAAATTCATAATAAATCATACGTTCATTTTTAACGGTTCAAAATTTGTGGGCATATACTCAACTTATATATGTATAACATATCCAAAAATTACCACGATCCAACGGTCGGATTAAAAATTATAACCCCCGCAAAATATCTCAAAAATCCTGATTTTTAATACCTCCATTCCGACAAAAATACGGATAAAAATCTCAACATTAACTCCTTCATTTTTTAACCACAAAAATATATCCCTCATTTATATCCACATAAAATAAATATTTTCTTATCATATGAATCAATAATTAATTATTCACAAATAATATTACAGAATCACATTTATGACAACCAGGCCGTTCCCAGGAAAGAGGGGGCTTTCCAATAAGGATTTCTCCTTACTGGCGCGCAATTAGATGACCAAACCTCTCCTTAGACAGAACTTTCTAGACATTGCTAATAATGCTATCTAATAATACTATTCAAATAATATGAATTATTTATCTGATAATGGGAAATACTGTGCAGCAACAATTATTGAACAACAATAATACAAAATTTCAACGTAGCAATTATTGAATCAATAAAATAAAATATTGAACAGTAATTACTGTAACAATTATTGAGTAGTGCCTTCTTACGTAAGAATCAATAATTTCAAAAATACTATGCAATACCGTGTGCTACTGTGCAATAACGCGTATTACTGTATTTTAACCACCGGGTATTCCAATAGTGTTAACGGTAACAACTACGTCGTTTTTTATAAAAACTCAAATTTATCGTTTTCTTCACCCGACAGTTATTCTGTTATGGGGCCCACAAATGGCTGCGCCGTCGTACGAATATTTCCCGACAGAAAGAATATTCTCCGACAACAATGATTATTTTATAACCACTTGCTTATTTTGAAAAAAAATCATATTTCACTCATAACTTTAAACTTTTATCAATTTAACCATTTACTGAATAGTAATTATAAGAAAAATTGAATACTTTTATTTCATAAAATTCGGGGTCTTACATTTGCGCTTCATCCAGTATCTTTCATTGAAAATATTCTTCTGAGCGTTCTTGAATTTTACTCCACAAGCAGTATCATGTTGACAATTTGGACGTTATTGGTTCCTGGATGAATTAATTCTTGAACTTGTTTTATTAAATTCTTATATCATTGTCATCATCCTCATGCTTATATTCTGTTGAAAGTCATCTGTAGCCTGTAGTGCATAGATGGACTTGGTATGATTATGACCAGGGATTATTCGGTATAATCATGACCGTAATGTTACAAATGATGTGGTAAAAATTCTCATTGGCCCATAGTGCATTGATGAACAGTGATTGACATGATCATGACCATTAATGAATATACAAATATTCTTGGCCTGTAGTGCATGGATAATTGTGGTCGTGATACTAAAGAATATCATTGACCGTAGTGCAGGGATGATGTGAATTATTTATTAAGCTGAGTCCTAGCGATAAAAGTCACGAAAAACCTTTTAAATCATAGAAGATAATAGATTTTATTCTCTACTTGACTCTTCTAATGGGTTGATTGTTCCGCTGCAGTTAAACTTGATGTTTGTTATATTTTATCAGTTTAACATTATTGAAGGCTAATGATAATTTATTCTGCATTATCTTAGTCATAATATTTTTTACTGGGCTAGTTGAGCTCACCCTTTTATTTTCATTGTTCTCTTCAGGAAATGAGAACGTAGCGGGGACTAGTCGGGAAACGGAGTGACGGTTCAGATAATAACATTAGTAGTCCTCACTATTCTATGAAATAGTGTGATAATAAATGTATTGAGGACTTATTTTGAGTTTGAATCCTATTTAGAAGAAAGTGTTGTATTTAAACTCACAGCTTATGTTTTGTCGTATTTTACACGACAGTTGTATAATTAAGTTGTATTTGAATTTTGTACCATATTTTTGACGACTCAGAATAGGTGATGTATACCTATTTTGGAGACGTTACAGTTATTAATATATATATATATATATATATATATAAAAGTTATTCGGATACGGATTCCGGATATCCGTATCCGCCGGATATATTTACGGACGGATGTTAATCGAATACAAATACGCCTATATCCGTATTCGTATCTGTTTATTTACGGATACTTTTAAACCGAATACGGATATATCCGTTTTTTTCCGAATGCGAATAATATCCGTTTTTTTTCGAATACGGATGCGAACGAATACGAATTTTTCGGTTACAATTTACAGCCCTAATGGTCACTACAGCCCCAAAGCTAACTTTCAGGTTCCTCATCACACAAAATTATCCCTAAATCATCAATTTCTCTTAAAACCCACCTCAAAATCCAATTGCAGGGAAAAAAAATAAAAACCCACAAGTCTCTTTTCTATCTCCACCCAAAATACCAGTCATTTCACATGTCCATTGCAGCCCCAGCTCACTTCCAGTTTCAACACCGTCCCATCTCTACCACATCACGCAAGATTACCCCTAAATCATCAATTTCTCCTAAAACCCACCTCCAAATCCAATTGCAGGGAAAAAAAAAAACCAAAAACCCATCAAGTTGTCGTCTCAACAAGTTGCCCCAATTCGTCAATTCCTTTTCACAGTTCTCCGCCAAAAATTCTAGCGGCAGTAATGTGTCAATAACCAGTCCGCTAGAATTTCTAGCGGACAGCGACTTTGATTTTTAAATCTCAGCCCTTGATAATTGTAATAGAAGGTGGAGATGGTATTTGATATTTTTTAATTCATAACAAATAGATGCTATGGATCCCTTACCTTGTCTTTTTAGTTTTGACAAGAAAACAAAATTAGAGATAGTTAGGACTTGCAAGCCCCTTCTATTATGAGTTTTGACAAGAAAAAAAATTTAATACTTATGCTACGTTTGGATTGGCGGAATGAGAGAGGGAATGAAATGACTCATTAATATGGAATAAAAAAATTGTGTTTAGTTGTTATTGAAATGAAATTTTTTTGTTTGGTTCCACTCTTTATTTTATTTCTTGAATCAAGACGTAGAAAAGAGCCACTACTAACCAGATAAATTCATATTAAAACATTATAGAAAAGGAAAACGAATAGTTTAAAAGTGTGGATATGCAATTGTAAACAAGTGTTAATTCCGATCAAACCTTGAAAAGGGAGTTTTACGATTAGAACATGAACGTAACCGAAACTATTGTTCACTGATTTCATTCAAATCAACAATTACAATAACAATTTACAAGTAGTGTCTCACATGATTCTAATCTCAATCCCTCTTAAAATACAAAGGATAACTTCCTTAGACTTGACTTCAAATTCAGAACGGAGGCTTTATTTTTATTTTTCTATTTTATTCTTATAATTTTACTTATATTACCATTTTATCTACTTTATATTTTTATTTAGTCTTCTAAATTTTATAAATAATTTACTCACACAACACGTGTGCCTGCGGATTTACATTCTTTTGAGGATATAAAATTATTTTTTTAAAATTTATTGTTTAAAAATTTGTAGATAAATAATAGTTTTCGGTCGCCGCCCGTGGCGAAGCCCAGGCTCAAATCTTTTATGAATTGATTTGTTTTTCGTGACAAATAAAGTTTTCTTGGGAACAAAGAAAAGCTTGATCTATTTTTTCTTCTGGGAGAAAATAAATATTTGTCGTAAAAAAGCCCTAAAGATGAGTCGTGGAAGTGGGGGTGGATACGATCGTCACATTACGATCTTCTCTCCTGAAGGTCGTCTCTTCCAAGTAGGTATGTAAAATTTCACTATTCTAATTTTCTTCTTTGGTATCTGAGAAACAACTTTGTTGGATCACCAAGTCTATAATATCAGCTTAATTGAACTGTTTTTTTTTTTTTTGGGATGATGTGAAAAGAGTATGCATTTAAAGCTGTTAAGGCTGCTGGAGTCTCCTCTATTGGTGTCCGAGGCAATGATTCGGTCTGCGTTGTAACTCAGAAGAAGGTTCCGGTGAGTGTAAATTTGATGATTAATTATGAAACTACGTTTTATCAGTAGACTGGCATTCCTTTGTTATTAAAGTTTTGAATTTAAATACAGGATAAGCTTTTGGATCCAACTAGTGTCACGCATCTTTTTTCCGTTACCAAGTACCTCGGCTTGTTAGCCACTGGTACCACAGGTTAACTTTTAATGCTTTCTATAGCATAAATTGTTCTTTGATTTGATTGGTGGTGATTGTTACTTGCAATGCTACCAAATAAATTTCTTTCACTATGTTTTAATATTTCACAGTATGTATTCTACAAACCTGTGTGTTTTGTAAAGAATGAAAATTTAACTAGGGAATGAGAAATGTGGTAACTACGAAATTTTTGTTCTGGGCGCTGCTTTGGGAGATCCATTATTTACCTTATCCTTTTGTATTATTTGGCACAAAATAAGACTTGTACGTGTATGATCTCATTCTTCGTTAATCTATGAAAGAGATACACAACACAGTTGATGTATACCGAAATAGCTGCAAGAATTGTGTTTTTGTCATATTTATCCCGTTTTCTTTTAGTTAGGAATTAAGAACCAAAAGAACAGAGTTGACATTGTCACATAAGAGAAAACAGCTGCTTTCATCCTTTGATGGCGAGGGAAATTTTATGTATGAAGCTTAGACTACCTTCGATAGTGAGGGAAATTATGCATATAAATTTGTGGCTAGAGCTAGAGTCTAGACAGCCTGCTGTTCATAAAATGTTGTTTAGGGGTTTACTTCTCAGTTTTCGTCGATTGAGTTGTTCGCTGTCCATGTTTAGCCTTTGATTGTCTTTGCTTTCTTGGTTATGTCAAATGTGAGTCAAGTTCACTTATTTATTTATAATATTTATTCCAATAAATAAGTGAAGCTCCAATAATGTTTGAAGTATTAATTCTCAGCTGATGCAAGGACCTTGGTTCAACAAGCAAGAAATGAAGCAGCTGAGTTTCGTCACAAATATGGATATGAGATGCCTGTTGATTCACTTGCTAGATGGTAATTCAACTCTCTATGGACTATTGTCTTATGTTGTGTATCTAGACTTAAAAAGAACATTATGCCACTTTGTTACTCGGTAGGCAGTTTCTTTTATTAGTCGGTATTTATGTTTCATTGAAGTTTTCATCTGCTGATTCTGTTCATATGATCTGAGTTGGGAATGTGTTAACTATTTCATTGAATTATGTATTGAAAATTATAGTCGAATGCAATGTCCTTTTCTCTTTTAACTAAAATGACAGTTTAGTGAACCATATAGAATAATGTGATGCTATGAGGTTTTTGGGGAAATTTCATGCTTATTATATATAATTGTTTTTCTTGTATATTGATAATATTCATTTCATATCGTCCCCCTTCTTTTTTGAGAGAAGACACGAATGCATCATCTATCTGTCTGGCATATGAGAATAAAGTCTGTTCTTCTGGGGTTGAGATCTTCTGTTCTTTAGGTTTGTTGTGGTTGAATCCATGCTTATTTAGGTTGTGTTTCACCATTATATTTTTGCCATTGTTTTTTCATATATTTTGGTTCTGTTACTTTTCCCTGCATCTTACTGTTGTTTGACAAGTATTTCCAAAAACTCATACTTACATTGAGGGTATTTCATACAGTTCTAAAACCTTTTTTCCATGTATTACAAGTGGTCTCTTTTATGCATGTGCAGGATTGCAGATAAATCACAAGTCTACACTCAACATGCTTATATGAGACCTCTTGGAGTAGGTCTGTTTTTGGTTCTGCAGTTTACCTCTTCAATTTATACTGCAACTTTAACATTGATTTCTGAGTTTATTTTGATAATTTAATCCTAACGTGATGCAATCATATATCAGAGCCTGCGTATCTCTCTTAATGTATAAGCTAGATTAGTTTTTCTGGTGCAATTTCACTTAATCCATGATCTTTTTAATTGTTTGGCAGTTACTATGGTTTTGGGTGTTGATGACGAATTTGGTCCTAGGCTCTTTAAGTGTGATCCTGCTGGCCATTTTTTTGGTCATAAGGTATTTAGAAATCTCTTCTTCTAAGTCATAATATACTGTATCTTTGCTTTGACGAGTGCATGTCTTTCCTTATATATTGTATTTTTCCTTTTCCTTTTGTTTTTCTGTTGTTACTTATCATGACAAGAGAACAGTTCCGCCAGAAAAGTGTATGTATTATGTTCTAACCTTTTCAAATCAACCACCATTTTCGGTCCTTGTAACCACTAACCGTCTAATCAACTCTGACTTCACATCCTTTTTAATAATCATTTCCTGTAACATTGGAACTTCTCTATGAAATCTACGAGTTTTCTATATGGTTGAACTAGGAGTGGCTGTTAGTAAGAAACCCTACTCATTAGCAAAGTTGCCTGTCAATCTCTCTCTCTCTCTCTATATATATATACTTTGACTTAAACCAACACCATTGCGGGTAAATAATGAATCAGATGCTTGCAAAGGGAAGATGCCTTTTTTGGTTGATATATCAAACAGTTTAAGACTTGATAAATGAGATCTGATACGTTCTCGGAATGTAGATATATTGCAAAATCACATTTGAAAGAAAGTATCTTCTCTGTCTGAGGTTTAAATTTTTGAGATGGGTATGTATTCCTTTTTGTTCCATCCTGGGGATTGTTCTTACTTTTCATTTGGGAAAACCTTTTTCATTGAACTTTATGTTAGGTTCTGTCTTATATATATATCCTGTAATTTCTGAAATATCATCTGGGAGCTCATGTTGACATGTACTAGGCAACAAGTGCTGGATTGAAAGAGCAAGAAGCAATAAATTTTCTCGAGAAGAAAATGAAAAATGATCCTGCCTTTACATACGAGGAGACTGTGCAGGTAATTTCCTTATCATTTATGGATATTTAAAAAAAAAATATGAACTTGGAAAAGAGGTAGTAAAGTGGATGTGCTTTTGAAATATTATTAAATTCCCTGCTTTTCTGTTTGAATCTCTTTCCTTTTCCCCTCCCTTCCTAGTCGGCCTCCTGATTAATATAAACTGTGACATATCTGGATGTTTAAGGGCGGTAGTTTCAAAAATTAAGTGAAGCTCTTTACACTTGAAAACTTCTATCTCTATTTCTTCTGTTATGATTCCATTACTAGCTTATGCGGGCTAGTACCACATCAGTTGTATGTGCAACTTGGTGCTGGTTGATATGATCTTGGCTCTCCCTCCCTAACCGCTAGCTTTTGGGGTTGGTTATAATATCTTCATAACTATAATAATTTTCTGCAGACAACCAAAATATTTAAATTGTTTTCCTGAAATTAACATCATAATGTGATTATTCTATCGTGTAGACTGCAATTTCGGCTTTGCAATCTGTTTTACAAGAGGATTTCAAGGCTAATGAGATTGAGGTACTACATATCCCTTTCCTTAGTCTGGTCATATTTTAAATTGTATGGAAACTTCGTCATGCATTGTTGTGTAGACCAAAGACTAATTGTTGCTGAACCTCAAATAAGTGAGGTGACTGCGCTTAGTTTTCTTTCAAAACTTGGTTATCCATTGTAGTGCATGGAAAGTCGCCTTCCTTGCTCTGCTATATGCTTTATATTTTGGTACTCCATGAGATTGTCAACAGTATAGTGAAATGAATATGTACGCAATTGAGTTCCTTGTACTGGCATCACAAATATTATGTTGCTAGCCTACTATGAACTTTTTCCAACATTTTCACCAAGTATGCTTTGTATAAGCTCAACTTGATTTTATTCTTCTATCTGAAGATCATGTGAAACATTGCAATATCATGACTTCCATCTGGAGTATTTCACCCTCCTGCTTTGTCTGAACTGTCAGAAGCCTTACCCGGCGTCTTCTGAGTTCTGACAAAGAATGGTGTATGAAATTAAACCCGAGTTTAGAGAGCATGGTGAGGCCATGTTTTAACTTGTGTACAAATTGAAATGAAGAAGTATGTCCATCAGATGTCTTACATTGTACTGTACGTTATATTTAGTGCTTTAGAAATTGATTTTGGCTTGTTGTTTAAATGGAATGTAATTTAATTTTGGTTGCAAGAATAATAAAATTGTTGCAATAAGAGAGGCAAATTTCCATATCTGAAAGCATTCAAATTCATCTAATATAGTTACAATTTACAAATGGCCTTATTAGATTGGGCTTGAGTAGGTAATAAAAATAGTTGGAAAGAGGCTTCATGAACTCTTATGGGTGCAAAAGTGTTATTATTTATTGTTAAGTAAAACTTTATTTTTTTGATAGGTTGGAGTTGTGAGAAAAGAGAATCCCGTCTTCCGAGTTTTGTCTACAGAGGAGATAGATGAACACTTGACTGCTATAAGTGAGCGCGATTAAGCATGGAGGTGGATGTACAACTTCCTGGGGGGAGAAGTTGCCTAGAATATTATCACATTAAGGATTAAGAAAAAATGTATTTAAGATTTTATATACTCAAGTCCTTCATTTATATATAATTTTGTCAAACATGTGCTTGAAGTAGATTGCTGAGATATTTATTGATCAATTATGGACTCTCTTCCCTGCAGACTGCAGTATCTTGCTCGTGAGATTTGCATTCATTGAAATTGCATACTTGCGCTCGCTGAAATTCCCAGAATTGACGGTTATTACAAAAGAGTAGGTTGTAACTTTTACTGCAAAATCAGCTGCTTAGCATCATTGCTGCCTATCCGGCAGCTTTTCAGCCAATTGCTCAGTGTGATGGTTGAAGTTGAGCCCAATTGTCTCTGGGTATCACCCTTGGTATACTGATCTGCTGCAAGTTGAAATTAGAATAATTTTTCCTTTTTTGGATGGTTGATAAAATCCCATTCTGTGCTACAGTTAAAATCTAAAAGTATTGGAGTATTTCAGAACAGAAAGAAACATCTTTTTTTTTTTTTTTTTTTTTGAAAAGGAAAGAAACATCTTTCTTTCTTTTTACAGTGCATTCGGGAAAGAAAGAGTAAATTTGATGTATCCATTCATATATTTACTCAAATGTTAATTTCCAAATTGAGGAAGAAAATGTAAAAAGGTCGCCAACTGAAGCATTCACACATCACTCTCTGTCCGCCAAGATTCAGGACTTTTTTTGGTAAATCAAAACAGCAGGAGCAAATATACTTCCTCGCCACCACCAACACCACCACCACCACCACCACCGATAATTTTTAATTTTAAAATTTATATAAATTTGATTTCAATGAATCCAATTATAAGTATTGTAAATTATTTATAAAATCCAACTAACTACAACATTTATTATTAATAACTCATATTAATCTAAAATTTTAAAATGGCTCAAGTTTACTTAAAAACGTAAAATTTCTCTAATATTCTACGACAGAAAAAGTAATTGATATAATGAACTCACAATTCCTGTTTCTTACTTTTTGTAAGAACGAAGGTTTGACCACCTAGTGGTAAATCTCGTCAATAATTAAAATAATAAGTCCCATTTATTTTTTTTTCTTTATTTATATACAATTTGTTATAAGTATAGAACTACTCATTTTACTTGGCATTAATTTATAAAAAAAAAAATGTGTAAAAAACTAAACGTGTCTTGAAAATTTTTAATAAAGGAAAAAAGATAAAATTTGTTGGAAGAAGTACTATAAAAAATTGCGTGCAAATGATGAATAAAATCACCTTTGGACAAAACCGCTTCTAGATACACTAATATACAACAATTAAAAAGTAATTACAAAAATAAAACATCCACAAAATAATTACAAAAATAACGCAACACAAAATTACGTTGCTAAAATTACGGAACATTAACTCCCTACACGTCAGTTACCGACTTTCATATTTGCAACCAACCGATCCTAAATTCAAACTAATGAAGAAAAACAGAACAACGACAGATCGGAGAAGACGAATACTCTGACGGCGATGCAACTTTGAGATCGGAGAAGATTAACAACAACTTTGAGATCGTCAAACAGCATTACAAAGTTTTATATGTAATTATACATTGTGTTTATGCTTTCGATTTACAATCAGTAACCAGAAACTTACGTACTATACTGATTGTTGATTGATTATTTACAGATTTGTATACTGAGGTATTTGAGTTTAAAGTTTATATGCATATAGTTACCCCGTGGTTACTACATACTCGTACATTGATTACCTTTCTTAAGTTTTTCGCTCTTGGTCACAAAGTCAGTATACTTACTGTTTTGATTGCAAAATGCATGTAAAAATATATTTTATATTCTGGTTACTAAGTACATATAAATTGGTTACTGTTTATTATTGATTTGGTTAATGTATAATATTTATTTGGTCGCTGTATACTTTTAATATATATTCTACTGATGTTTTTTATATTGATGGTTGCTTATTAGATACATTAGTTACCTTTCTGCAACTGTTGGATCTTTAAGTACATATTGATGTTTTTTGTATTGATTGTTTTTGATGTAAAATGCATGAAAAAAATATGTCTTATGTTATGGATACTAAGTAAATATATGCTGGTTACTGTCTAATTTGGATTTGGTTAGTATATTGTAACGACCCCAAAATAGGTCCATTCCACCCAACCCATTCTGAGTCGTCAAATACATGGTACAGAAAATAACTACAACTTTATTACAACAATTGTCGTGTAAAATACAACAACACATATGCTGTGAGTTTGGATACAAATATATACCAAATGTGACTCATGTTCTAACCGTGGACATCACCTCACAATAACACCTTACATAAAGGTATAGTCAAAAACTGTTTTAGAAATTAGAATCTTTGGGAAGTGCTTCAAGGAAACCTTCGTACATGGGAGGCCACGCGTCTAGGTTATGATAGATATCATATGGCCACAGAATTATCCTTGGTTGACCCAATAGACCCCAAAGAAAAACGAGAAGATTACTATCATATTCTTCCCAATGGTGAGTCTTCTCTTGACTTATCATTATCTCCACTGTCTCTAATTGAGAATTATACTTCAAACAAACACCAAGATTATATAGGTAGTGCCCATAGATATACTCAGCAAGTGGATGAGCACAACCCTGTCTTATGATGACACGAGGTTGTATGTCATTAGACATCTTGTATGATAGTGACAAAACACCCTTCCAACGTTGGGTTCGCCTCACCCTATTTTCTTCACCAAATATAACTACTAAATGATGACCACCGTTCTATTCCCTTGTTACCCCCGCTCGACCCAGCTACACTCTTATTACCTGAAAGGAATTGTGAAGCAAAAGGGTGAGCACAACTAGCTCAGTAAAGAATATCATGACTAAAGATAATACAATTATCAATAGCCTTCATCAACAATAAATCAGAGATTTAGAACATATGGTAAATGATAAAAATTTCAACCATAGTTGCAGCGGAACGAGCAATCCATTAGAAGAGTCAAATAGACTATAAAGTCTATTATCTTCTCCATGTTAAAAATCCACCAACAATATTTTATCCATGTAACATCACTCAACAGTTCCTTTCCACAATCATATGAATAACTCATAATCATAATTGTGACTATAAATTTTTCTTCGCACCCAGGACGAAGAATATTTTCATCACCTGTCTTTACCTGAAACATCAAAGATCATGGTTATACCAAATCACAGTTCCTGTTTATAATCATACTAACAAATCCATCTTTGCACTACGGGCCAAAGATATTCATCAACAAACCATCTTTGCACTACGGGCCAAAGATATTCAACAACAGTTCATCTTTGCACTACAGGCCAAAGATATTCATCAACAGGCCATCTTTGCACTACATGCCAAAGATATTCATCAACAATTCATATTTGCACTACAGGCCAAATATATTCATATCTCAAAGAAATATATAATCATTTCAGAATTTATATAAACAATAATTATAACCATGTTGATCAATTCACCTTTGCACTTAAGCTTAAGATATTCAATTATAAATTCAATGGTCATGATCATACCAGTCACAATTCAACTTTGCACTACAGGCCAAAGAGAACCCTAGTCATGATCATACCAATAATCTACCCATCTTTACACTCCAGTGAAAGAGAATTTCAACATCAGGGTTATAAAAATGTTATATATGATGATAAAAATAATATGATCAACATATAGTTTTAATCTCAAGAGTAATATTCGTAACTCATGAATAGTAAATCGTGAATAGTAACTCATGAATAGTAACCCCGACACAAAAGATAGAAATTCCACAATAAAATTCATACCAATATTTCGGTATAATGATATTGAAAGAATAACATTACTTAAATTTATAAACAATTTATTTTAATTGTTTACACTTTACTAATTAATGCATTTAATCATCATAAAATGCCAACTCTTACAATTTCATCATCAATAACCAAAACCCTCATCAAAAATCTGCATATACCTCATATAGGATTCTCAAGCCATAAAATCCTATTTTCCAATTTTCTTTCTTCACAAAACATATTTAATTCATTTACTCATAACTAGACCATTTTCATGAAAAATACCAAATCAGTTCCAAAAATATTTCTTTTCTGGGATTTAGCATAATATAGTCCCATAGTGAACATATATTTTTCTCAGAATTTTTAAAAGTCATTTACTATTTTTCATATGGCCAAAATAGCCGAATATTTAGACATTTATCAAAAATTGTACTTTTGTCTAAAAATTCTGAAATTTACAGAGTATACTTCTATCATATACATGTACTCCCAATAAAAATTTCATCAATTTTGGAGTTAACCACAAGGAATTATAAGCTGTTACTTTTAAAATAGTCTTTTCTCATAAAATTCATAACTCTCAATCTATACATCCAAAAATCACCATTTTTGGACACAATCAAGAAAACTCATCAAAATATCATTTCAAATTTTTCCAGAATTTTTGAAGATCAGAAAAATTACGAAACTGAAAATCATAACAACCCTTAAAATCCCTTACTATCCCTTACTATCCCTTACCTCAAAAGAGCAGTACTTCTGATCGGTATAAGGCTGAAGGAAACTTGCACTGATGAATAGCAACTCACCAAGTATCTAAATACTCACAAAATATGCTCATAATATAGAGAGAGAAAGAGAGAAAGCTTATGTTTCTGGTGTGATTTTCAATTCTAACTTAGCCCTCTATTTATAGGAAAATTTTGGTAGGTTTGACCTGCAACCTGATGGCTTTACCTGCTACTATTCCCACCCACCACATTTGAAATATAATTCAGCACATTTCTTCACCAACCACAAGTGGGGCCCACCAATTCTAGAATTTTCCACCAAAATGATAAACTCCGAAAATTCAACAATTTCTGAACCAGTCATCTCGTAAAATTCATAATAAATCATACGTTCATTTTTAACGGTTCAAAATTTGTGGGCATATACTCAACTTATATATGTATAACATATCCAAAAATTACCACGATCCAACGGTCGGATTAAAAATTATAACCCCCGCAAAATATCTCAAAAACCCTGATTTTTAATACCTCCATTCCGACAAAAATACGGATAAAAATCTCAACATTAACTCCTTCATTTTTAACCACAAAAATATATCCCTCATTTATATCCACATAAAATAAATATTTCCTTATCATATGAATCAATAATTAATTATTCACAAATAATATTACAGAATCACATTTATGACAACCAGGCCGTTCCCAGGAAAGAGGGGGCTTTCCAATAAGAATTTCTCCTTACTGGCGCGCAATTAGATGACCAAACCTCTCCTTAGACAGAACTTTCTAGACATTGCCAATAATGTTATCTAATAATATTATTCAAATAATATGAATTATTGATCTGATAATGGAAAATACTGTGCAGCAACAATTATTGAAACAACAATAATATAAAATATCAACGCAGCAATTATTGAATCAATAAAATAAAATATTGAACAGTAATTACTGTAACAATTATTGAGTAGTGCCTTCTTACGTAAGAATCAATAATTTCAAAAATACTATGCAATACCGTGTGCTACTGTGCAATAACGCGTATTACTGTATTTTAACCACCGGGTATTCCAACAGTGTTAACGGTAACAACTACGCCGTTATTTGTAAAAACTCAAATTTGTCGTTTTCTTCATCCGACAGTTATTCGTTATGGGGCCCACAAATAGCTGCGCCGTCGTACGAATATTCCCCGACAGAAAGAATATTCCACGACCAAACGAATATTCCCCGACAACAATGATTATTTTATAACCACTTGCTTATTTTGAAAAAAAATTTATTTCACCCATAACTTTAAACTTTTATCAATTTAACCATTTACTGAATAGTAATTATAAGAAAAATTGAATACTTTTATTTCATAAAATTCGGGGTCTTACAATCTCCCCTCCTTATGAAATTTCGTCCCCGAAATTTACGTACCTGGTATTTCAAAGAGTTGAGAATACCTTGCTTTCATTTCAGATTCCATCTTCCTTGTCATCATGATTTCTCCATTGCTCATCTCCTGTATTTCAGATATCATTCTAGAATACAGCTTCAAAACAAGGGTTAATTTAACAAATTAACATATCACATAATATCCCGATATTATGACTGACCAACAAATAAGCTTAGGTAGGACACACTAGCGAAGGATTTACTCATCTCTCCCCTCCTAGTTATATTCCCCGATCTCCGCCAGAGATCATATCCCTAAGCTCTGATACCACCTGTAACGACCCCAAAATAGGTCCATTCCACCCAACCCATTCTGAGTCGTCAAATACATGGTACAGAAAACAACTACAACTTTATTACAACAATTGTCGTGCAAAATACAACAACACATATGCTGTGAGTTTGGATACAAATATATACCAAATGTGACTCATGTTCCAACCGTGGACATCACCTCACAATAACACCTTACATAAAGGTATAGTCAAAAACTGTTTTAGAAATTAGAATCTTTGGGAAGTGCTCAAGGAAACCTTCGTACATGGGAGGCCACGCGTCTAGGTTATGATAGATATCATATGGCCACAGAATTATCCTTGGTTGACCCAATAGACCCCAAAGAAAAACGAGAAGATTACTATCATATTCTTCCCAATGGTGAGTCTTCTCTTGACTTATCATTATCTCCACTGTCTCTAATTGAGAATTATACTTCAAACAAACACCAAGATTATATAGGTAGTGCCCATAGATATACTCAGCAAGTGGATGAGCACAACCCTGTCTTATGATGACACGAGGTTGTATGTCATTAGACATCTTGTATGATAGTGACAAAACACCCTTCCAACGTTGGGTTCGCCTCACCCTATTTTCTTCACCAAATATAACTACTAAATGATGACCACCGTTCTATTCCCTTGTTACCCCCGCTCGACCCAGCTACACTCTTATTACCTGAAAGGAATTGTGAAGCAAAAGGGTGAGCACAACTAGCTCAGTAAAGAATATCATGACTAAAGATAATAAATTATCAATAGCCTTCATCAATAATAAATCAGAGATTTAGAACATATGGTAAATGATAAAAATTTCAACCATAGTTGCAGCGGAACGAGCAATCCATTAGAAGAGTCAAATAGACTATAAAGTCTATTATCTTCTCCATGTTAAAAATCCACCAACAATATTTTATCCATGTAACATCACTCAACAGTTCCTTTCCACAATCATATGAATAACTCATAATCATAATTGTGACTATAAATTTTTCTTCGCACCCAGGACGAAGAATATTTTCATCACCTGTCTTTACCTGAAACATCAAAGATCATGGTTATACCAAATCACAGTTCCTGTTTATAATCATACTAACAAATCCATCTTTGCACTACGGGCCAAAGATATTCATCAACAAACCATCTTTGCACTACGGGCCAAAGATATTCAACAACAGTTCATCTTTGCACTACAGGCCAAAGATATTCATCAACAGTTCATCTTTGCACTACAGGCCAAAGATATTCATCAACAATTCATATTTGCACTACAGGCCAAATATATTCATATCTCAAAGAAATATATAATCATTTCAGAATTTATATAAACAATAATTATAACCATGTTGATCAATTCACCTTTGCACTTAAGCTTAAGATATTCAATTATAAATTCAATGGTCATGATCATACCAGTCACAATTCAACTTTGCACTACAGGCCAAAGAGAACCCTAGTCATGATCATACCAATAATCTACCCATCTTTACACTCCAGTGAAAGAGAATTTCAACATCAGGGTTATAAAAATGTTATATATGATGATAAAAATAATATGATCAACATATAGTTTTAATCTCAAGAGTAATATTCGTAACTCATGAATAGTAAATCGTGAATAGTAACTCATGAATAGTAACCCCGACACAAAAGATAGAAATTCCACAATAAAATTCATACCAATATTTCGGTATAATGATATTGAAAGAATAACATTACTTAAATTTATAAACAATTTATTTTAATTGTTTACACTTTACTAATTAATGCATTTAATCATCATAAAATGCCAACTCTTACAATTTCATCATCAATAACCAAAACCCTCATCAAAAATCTGCATATACCTCATATAGGATTCTCAAGCCATAAAATCCTATTTTCCAATTTTCTTTCTTCACAAAACATATTTAATTCATTTACTCATAACTAGACCATTTTCATGAAAAATACCAAATCAGTTCCAAAAATATTTCTTTTCTGGGATTTAGCATAATATAGTCCCATAGTGAACATATATTTTTCTCAGAATTTTTAAAAGTCATTTACTATTTTTCATATGGCCAAAATAGCCGAATATTTAGACATTTATCAAAAATTGTACTTTTGTCTAAAAATTCTGAAATTTACAGAGTATACTTCTATCATATACATGTACTCCCAATAAAAATTTCATCAATTTTGGAGTTAACCACAAGGAATTATAAGCTGTTACTTTTAAAATAGTCTTTTCTCATAAAATTCATAACTCTCAATCTATACATCCAAAAATCACCATTTTTGGACACAATCAAGAAAACTCATCAAAATATCATTTCAAATTTTTCCAGAATTTTTGAAGATCAGAAAAATTACGAAACTGAAAATCATAACAACCCTTAAAATCCCTTACTATCCCTTACTATCCCTTACCTCAAAAGAGCAGTACTTCTGATCGGATATAAGGCTGAAGGAAACTTGCACTGATGAATAGCAACTCACCAAGTATCTAAATACTCACAAAATATGCTTCATAATATAGAGAGAGAAAGAGAGAAAGCTTATGTTTCTGGTGTGATTTTCAATTCTAACTTAGCCCTCTATTTATAGGAAAATTTTGGTAGGTTTGACCTGCAACCTGATGGCTTTACCTGCTACTATTCCCACCCACCACATTTGAAATATAATTCAGCACATTTCTTCACCAACCACAAGTGGGGCCCACCAATTCTAGAATTTTCCACCAAAATGATAAACTCCGAAAATTCAACAATTTCTGAACCAGTCATCTCGTAAAATTCATAATAAATCATACGTTCATTTTTAACGGTTCAAAATTTGTGGCATATACTCAACTTATATATGTATAACATATCCAAAAATTACCACGATCCAACGGTCGGATTAAAAATTATAACCCCCGCAAAATATCTCAAAAACCCTGATTTTTAATACCTCCATTCCGACAAAAATACGGATAAAAATCTCAACATTAACTCCTTCATTTTTAACCACAAAAATATATCCCTCATTTATATCCACATAAAATAAATATTTCCTTATCATATGAATCAATAATTAATTATTCACAAATAATATTACAGAATCACATTTATGACAACCAGGCCGTTCCCAGGAAAGAGGGGGCTTTCCAATAAGAATTTCTCCTTACTGGCGCGCAATTAGATGACCAAACCTCTCCTTAGACAGAACTTTCTAGACATTGCCAATAATGTTATCTAATAATATTATTCAAATAATATGAATTATTGATCTGATAATGGAAAATACTGTGCAGCAACAATTATTGAAACAACAATAATATAAAATATCAACGTAGCAATTATTGAATCAATAAAATAAAATATTGAACAGTAATTACTGTAACAATTATTGAGTAGTGCCTTCTTACGTAAGAATCAATAATTTCAAAAATACTATGCAATACCGTGTGCTACTGTGCAATAACGCGTATTACTGTATTTTAACCACCGGGTATTCCAACAGTGTTAACGGTAACAACTACGCCGTTATTTGTAAAAACTCAAATTTGTCGTTTTCTTCACCCGACAGTTATTCGTTATGGGGCCCACAAATAGCTGCGCCGTCGTACGAATATTCCCCGACAGAAAGAATATTCCACGACCAAACGAATATTCCCCGACAACAATGATTATTTTATAACCACTTGCTTATTTTGAAAAAAATTCATATTTCACCCATAACTTTAAACTTTTATCAATTTAACCATTTACTGAATAGTAATTATAAGAAAAATTGAATACTTTTATTTCATAAAATTCGGGGTCTTACAATCTCCCCTCCTTATGAAATTTCGTCCCCGAAATTTACGTACCTGGTATTTCAAAGAGTTGAGAATACCTTGCTTTCATTTCAGATTCCATCTTCCTTGTCATCATGATTTCTCCATTGCTCATCTCCTGTATTTCAGATATCATTCTAGAATACAGCTTCAAAACAAGGGTTAATTTAACAAATTAACATATCACATAATATCCCGATATTATGACTGACCAACAAATAAGCTTAGGTAGGACACACTAGCGAAGGATTTACTCATCTCTCCCCTCCTAGTTATATTCCCCGATCTCCGCCAGAGATCATATCCCTAAGCTCTGATACCACCTGTAACGACCCCAAAATAGGTCCATTCCACCCAACCCATTCTGAGTCGTCAAATACATGGTACAGAAAATAACTACAACTTTATTACAACAATTGTCGTGCAAAATACAACAACACATATGCTGTGAGTTTGGATACAAATATATACCAAATGTGACTCATGTTCCAACCGTGGACATCACCTCACAATAACACCTTACATAAAGGTATAGTCAAAAACTGTTTTAGAAATTAGAATCTTTGGGAAGTGCTCAAGGAAACCTTCGTACATGGGAGGCCACGCGTCTAGGTTATGATAGATATCATATGGCCACAGAATTATCCTTGGTTGACCCAATAGACCCCAAAGAAAAACGAGAAGATTACTATCATATTCTTCCCAATGGTGAGTCTTCTCTTGACTTATCATTATCTCCACTGTCTCTAATTGAGAATTATACTTCAAACAAACACCAAGATTATATAGGTAGTGCCCATAGATATACTCAGCAAGTGGATGAGCACAACCCTGTCTTATGATGACACGAGGTTGTATGTCATTAGACATCTTGTATGATAGTGACAAAACACCCTTCCAACGTTGGGTTCGCCTCACCCTATTTTCTTCACCAAATATAACTACTAAATGATGACCACCGTTCTATTCCCTTGTTACCCCCGCTCGACCCAGCTACACTCTTATTACCTGAAAGGAATTGTGAAGCAAAAGGGTGAGCACAACTAGCTCAGTAAAGAATATCATGACTAAAGATAATAAATTATCAATAGCCTTCATCAACAATAAATCAGAGATTTAGAACATATGGTAAATGATAAAAATTTCAACCATAGTTGCAGCGGAACGAGCAATCCATTAGAAGAGTCAAATAGACTATAAAGTCTATTATCTTCTCCATGTTAAAAATCCACCAACAATATTTTATCCATGTAACATCACTCAACAGTTCCTTTCCACAATCATATGAATAACTCATAATCATAATTGTGACTCTAAATTTTTCTTCGCACCCAGGACGAAGAATATTTTCATCACCTGTCTTTACCTGAAACATCAAAGATCATGGTTATACCAAATCACAGTTCCTGTTTATAATCATACTAACAAATCCATCTTTGCACTACGGGCCAAAGATATTCATCAACAAACCATCTTTGCACTACGGGCCAAAGATATTCAACAACAGTTCATCTTTGCACTACAGGCCAAAGATATTCATCAACAGTTCATCTTTGCACTACAGGCCAAAGATATTCATCAACAATTCATATTTGCACTACAGGCCAAATATATTCATATCTCAAAGAAATATATAATCATTTCAGAATTTATATAAACAATAATTATAACCATGTTGATCAATTCACCTTTGCACTTAAGCTTAAGATATTCAATTATAAATTCAATGGTCATGATCATACCAGTCACAATTCAACTTTGCACTACAGGCCAAAGAGAACCCTAGTCATGATCATACCAATAATCTACCCATCTTTACACTCCAGTGAAAGAGAATTTCAACATCAGGGTTATAAAAATGTTATATATGATGATAAAAATAATATGATCAACATATAGTTTTAATCTCAAGAGTAATATTCGTAACTCATGAATAGTAAATCGTGAATAGTAACTCATGAATAGTAACCCCGACACAAAAGATAGAAATTCCACAATAAAATTCATACCAATATTTCGGTATAATGATATTGAAAGAATAACATTACTTAAATTTATAAACAATTTATTTTAATTGTTTACACTTTACTAATTAATGCATTTAATCATCATAAAATGCCAACTCTTACAATTTCATCATCAATAACCAAAACCCTCATCAAAAATCTGCATATACCTCATATAGGATTCTCAAGCCATAAAATCCTATTTTCCAATTTTCTTTCTTCACAAAACATATTTAATTCATTTACTCATAACTAGACCATTTTCATGAAAAATACCAAATCAGTTCCAAAAATATTTTTTTTCTGGGATTTAGCATAATATAGTCCCATAGTGAACATATATTTTTCTCAGAATTTTTAAAAGTCATTTACTATTTTTCATATGGCCAAAATAGCCGAATATTTAGACATTTATCAAAAATTGTACTTTTGTCTAAAAATTCTGAAATTTACAGAGTATACTTCTATCATATACATGTACTCCCAATAAAAATTTCATCAATTTTGGAGTTAACCACAAGGAATTATAAGCTGTTACTTTTAAAATAGTCTTTTCTCATAAAATTCATAACTCTCAATCTATACATCCAAAAATCACCATTTTTGGACACAATCAAGAAAACTCATCAAAATATCATTTCAAATTTTTCCAGAATTTTTGAAGATCAGAAAAATTACGAAACTGAAAATCATAACAACCCTTAAAATCCCTTACTATCCCTTACTATCCCTTACCTCAAAAGAGCAGTACTTCTGATCGGTATAAGGCTGAAGGAAACTTGCACTGATGAATAGCAACTCACCAAGTATCTAAATACTCACAAAATATGCTTCATAATATAGAGAGAGAAAGAGAGAAAGCTTATGTTTCTGGTGTGATTTTCAATTCTAACTTAGCCCTCTATTTATAGGAAAATTTTGGTAGGTTTGACCTGCAACCTGATGGCTTTACCTGCTACTATTCCCACCCACCACATTTGAAATATAATTCAGCACATTTCTTCACCAACCACAAGTGGGGCCCACCAATTCTAGAATTTTCCACCAAAATGATAAACTCCGAAAATTCAACAATTTCTGAACCAGTCATCTCGTAAAATTCATAATAAATCATACGTTCATTTTTAACGGTTCAAAATTTGTGGGCATATACTCAACTTATATATGTATAACATATCCAAAAATTACCACGATCCAACGGTCGGATTAAAAATTATAACCCCCGCAAAATATCTCAAAAACCCTGATTTTTAATACCTCCATTCCGACAAAAATACGGATAAAAATCTCAACATTAACTCCTTCATTTTTTAACCACAAAAATATATCCCTCATTTATATCCACATAAAATAAATATTTCCTTATCATATGAATCAATAATTAATTATTCACAAATAATATTACAGAATCACATTTATGACAACCAGGCCGTTCCCAGGAAAGAGGGGGCTTTCCAATAAGAATTTCTCCTTACTGGCGCGCAATTAGATGACCAAACCTCTCCTTAGACAGAACTTTCTAGACATTGCCAATAATGTTATCTAATAATATTATTCAAATAATATGAATTATTGATCTGATAATAGAAAATACTGTGCAGCAACAATTATTGAAACAACAATAATATAAAATATCAACGCAGCAATTATTGAATCAATAAAATAAAATATTGAACAGTAATTACTGTAACAATTATTGAGTAGTGCCTTCTTACGTAAGAATCAATAATTTCAAAAATACTATGCAATACCGTGTGCTACTGTGCAATAACGCGTATTACTGTATTTTAACCACTGGGTATTCCAACAGTGTTAACGGTAACAACTACGCCGTTATTTGTAAAAACTCAAATTTGTCGTTTTCTTCATCCGACAGTTATTCGTTATGGGGCCCACAAATAGCTGCGCCGTCGTACGAATATTCCCCGACAGAAAGAATATTCCACGACCAAACGAATATTCCCCGACAACAATGATTATTTTATAACCACTTGTTTATTTTGAAAAAAAATTTACATTCCACCCATAACTTTAAACTTTTATCAATTTAACCATTTACTGAATAGTAATTATAAGAAAAATTGAATACTTTTATTTCATAAAATTCGGGGTCTTACATATATAATGCTGACTTGGTTACTGTGTAATACTACCATGGTTACTGCATAATATTACTGTATTTTATACTGATTTTTTTTATATTGATGGTTACTGATTAACTACATTGGTTACCTTCATACATCTGTTAATTTTTAATTTGTAACAAAGTCATTACTGATTGTTTTGGTTGTAAAATGAATGTAAAAATATTTTTATAATATTGGCTACTAATTACATATATCTTGGTTACTGTCTAATATGTATTTAGATACTATAAGGTGTTTATTTGGTTACTGTATAATGTTATTGTGTTTTATAATTTTTTCTTTTATATTGGTGGTTACTTATTGACTATATTGGTTACCTTCATACAACTGTTAATCTGATTATATATATTGGTTGATGTATACTATTTAATTGGTTACTGTATAATATTTATTTGGTTACTAAATAATATTAATGTACACTTGTACTGATGTTTTTTATATTCATGATTACTTAGTAGCTATATTGGTTACCTTCATACAGCTGTTAGTCTTTAGTTGGTAACAAACACATTATACTTGTTATTTTTGACTGTAAAATGCAATAAAAAATGCGTTTATGTTCTGGTTACTAAATAGATATATGTTGGTTACTGTCTAATCTAAATTTGGTTACTGCATAATGTTGTTATGATTACTGTATAATATTAGTGTATTTTATACTGGTTTGTTTTATATTGATGATTACTTATTGACTACATTAATTACCTTCATACAACTGTTAGTCTTTAGTTGGTAACAAACTGATGCGGTTGAAGAGCAGGCGTGTCAGTTATTTGATAGATTTGATCCAGTTTATAGAAATATTTGATCTAGTGACAATTTGGTAATTTCTGTCAAGTTTGGAGTGTCGAATTTTGACGTTTTCAGAGCCTAATTTCATTGGAAACGGGTCAACGATCAAAAATCACTAGCTTCGCTTTTGTACTGTAGGATTTTTTGGTCAAATTTCATCATTTAAGTTTTCAAAATTATATTTTATTATTTTTGGGTTATTGTTATTATTTTCCTTATTAATTTTTCTTTTTCGTTTTGGATTCCGTTTTTAGAGTTTTGTTATTTAAACGTTTGTTATGATGGGAAGAAATAATTTTATATTAATGTACACTTGGTTACTGTCTAAATATGATTTATGTTCTGGTTACTAAGATTATGTAGTTTAGTTACTGTCTAATATTGATTTAGTTAGTCACTGATGTACACTTGTTATTAATATTTTGATTTTTGATTCCATCATGAGTTGTCAATATAAAGTAAACATATACATTGAACAATTCGTAACTGTTCTGAAATATTTTTATGTAAATTTGGTTATTCATCTAAAATAAAATGGTTACCTCTACATTTATATTTAGTTACCAACTAGACCATTTCCAAATAACTTTTATAACTATATAATTTAAAAGTATCCATCAGCTAGATAAATGGGAACCCTCACATGTACATTAAGCACTTGATAACTGTTCTGATATAAAATTTTAATTATTTGGTTACTAATAAAAACTAAAATGGTTACTCTTATATGCAGGTTTGGTTATCAACTGCACCTCTCAAACTATTTTTATTTTAATATGAGATTTATAAATGACCATCATATATATAGATGGGAACTCTTAATTGGAGTTTCTTATTCCATCATGACGACATGCATAAATAAAATATATATATTTAACACTTTATAACAGTCCTGATACAAGCTTATAATTAACTGGTTACTAACAAAAATAAAAATAGTTACCATATATGTAGGTTTGGATACCAACCTAACATTTCAGCTGAAATAGCTGATGGATATTATTCTGAGTCAATTTTATGTAAATTTAGTTACTCACAAAAAATAAAATGGTTACCTCTATATGCAGATTTAAATACCAACTGTACAATTTTTAGATAATTTTTATGAGTATGCAATTTATAAGTATACATCAGCTAGATAAATAAGACACTCTCATATGTACATTTAATATTTGATATTTATCTTGATACAAGCTTGTAACTATCTGATTACTAATAACAGTGACCATAATGTAACATAATAAAACAATAACTACATAATTATATGATAGTAACCAGAACATGTTTTAATAGTAACCAAAACAGAAATATCATGTAATGAAATTCAGTTTAGACAATCCATGTATACTAAATAATTATATATTAACAAGAATAAAAAAAAAAGTAACCAAAATCTCACATTGAGGGCACAATAATAGTAGTCAAACCATAAAATAACAGTAACTAAAACATAATAAAGAAGTAACCAGAACAGGTTTTAATAATGATAACCAAAACAGAAACAACATGTATATCCAACCCAGTTTAGGCAACCCATGTATACTCTCACATGTACATTTAACACTTGATATATGTTCTGATACAAGCTTGTAACTATCTGGTTACTACCAAAAAATAAAATAATTTTCCTTCTATGCATGTTTGGTTATCAACTGTACCTTTCAAACAATGTATCAGACATAACTTAGAAGTAACAAATACGAACTAACAAACAATGTCAAATCAGTGGTAATATAATCAAATATGTAATCCCATTTACACAAGCTCCAATAAACATTACAGACTCACTAACCATAACAAATGGTTATGAATATCCAACAAAAATTAAAGTACGAAATAGGAAAAATTTAGCGCAACTCCCGAAATTGTATTTGTACAAGTTCAGATGGGGAAGAGTTGCCCAGATGTGCTGCCATCTCATTGACAAGATGCAAGTTTGAACTGCCAATTTGGTGTGGGTGAAAGAGAGAATATGATGATTACCACTACAACAATAGGAACAAGAACTAACGGAAGATTATAATTATGATAATCATCATGCGATATGAATTCGGGATCTGGGTATGATCGAAACCCGTTCTACGCCGGCTCTTTCGTTGAGTGGAATATGAGAGAGCCATTGGAGTTCATATACGAAACTTACGAAGGTGAAGAAGATGATCGGAACGACGATGTATTAATCGAGAAACAAGATAAAGCAGTTCTGGGTATTAAGAGATATCCTTCTTTGTCGCTGTATTACCAAGATGCAAGTTTGAACCTTCTTCGTACTGCTGCGCACAAAACTCATTTTGTTACAGATTGCCTTCAACACAGTAAACCACCAATACTAATCCCCTAAATTAAGGAATCCTAATTGTACTAATATTGTAAATAAATAGGGGAAAGTGTATTACTTTTGTAATTATTTTATGGATGCATCATTATTGTAATTATTTTTAAAAATGTACTATAATATGTAATTAATCCTAATTAATTTAAATCTCTCAAAACTAATCAAATACCCTAAATTTAAGTATTACCCCCATCAGATTTTAAAAAAAAATGAAATTTAAAAATTATTAATTGGACAATTTCATCCGGAAAAACATGTACGGACGTCAAATTTCATCTCATATTTTCATGTGGCTTTTAAAAGGAAAAAAAAAAAAAGACAACTAAATGATGATATGGCTTATCAGTTACTTCCAAAGTAAATTTTTTGCCATCGACTAAATTTTGTGTTTTTTTTCTTTCTTTTTTTTCTCTTATCTTATTCATCTTCGACCCAAAAAACACATGCCCAAATTTAATCATCCCAAATTGAAACCAAAGATATATTTTCCAAATTGATTACATTTTCTTCTTCTCTCTCTCCTATTCAACACTAGACATATTCCCCAGATTGATTATAGAGAAATAGGAGCAAAAAGATGAGAGAAAAACTAGGGTTTAAGAAACTTACAAAAATTGGGATCGATTTGCTACGAAAAATTAAGGTTTTTGTTAGGTAATTAATTCCCACGCCACTGTGCACCAATCCTACTTCTCATATAGCTGCATCGTCAACAATTGCACCATCCAATGTTATGAATTTTGGGGGTTCTTTGGGCTACTGATTTTGAAAAGTTGTAACTTAGCAAATGACATTCTAACACGATAAAATAAGGGCACATGTAGCACTACAAAAAAACAAATTTGGTTAACATTTTTTATCCTCCTCCTGCTGATCTTCTAACTTATTATATTATTGCATAATACAATACTTAAACAACAATACAGAAATTCATAGATTTGTCCATATAATATTCTTCAATAGTACAAAGTGAAGAATATCGGACTTCATTATATGAGGAAATTCTGTACAACTATTTTGCGTCAATTAGTGGAGCAATTCAAGCCTCAAGGGCAGTGACCTGATGGCGCCTTTTATCCATCATTTCCAGTTCTATCACTCGTTTTCTTCTTTTAAACATTCATTCTATCAAACGCACAATTAGATAACAACGAAATATATAACACAGATATATAACACATATCTATGTTATATATCACAGATATAGATACAACATACATGGACGAATAAAGAGAGTTCAGGTAGGGATCTCCCTCGGGCAGATATGTATGTGTATTTATAATTGAATTAGGGTTTTCCCGCTTGAATTGATTACCCGCCGAATAAGCCCTCTCTCCGGGGAGAGAAAGAGAGAGGCCATGGCCCATGTATGGAGTTGAAATGTTAGGTGATCTCGGTCGGTCGGTTGGTCGGTCAATTGTTTGACTGGGTCTAGAATTAATTATAAATTTATACAAGGAGGCAGCAAAATTTTCCAACATCCATCTACACTTGCATTACAAAAACAATTCCACAAATTAAAATTCTGATTCGAAATGAGCTGCTTGAAGATAAACCAACCTAGTTGAAAGATCCCAAGTAGTAAAGTAAGGATGACAAATTTACAGTCGGGGAGTGTTTGTTCAATCACTTGACTACTTTATATTGAGCATTTCTTTCACATGTTGAATAAACATCTCCCCTGCACGCTTCATTAGGTACTGCTGCATAAGTAATAGACAAAAACTTGTTTGAACAAGAAAGGTACCCCACCCCTCTCCAAAGGATTCCCTATTTTAACTTGTTTCAACACTTCAAGAAGTTGTTCAACAACTCTCTGATATATACTTTCATGAAGAATCATCTGTTATATTCAAAGGGGCAAAGAAAAACAAGAGCAAATTTTTAGATTTAAGTGTCGAGGTTTGTAAAGGAAAAAAAGAATACAGCTGTAGAAGATGACAAATGAATTATACCAATCTACGGCACGTTATGCAGCGCTGTACCTGCTGCAGAGAACAAAACAGATCCAACAGCAAGTTGGATATCAGCATCATCCATGACTAGTATTATAGCATTATTCCCACTTGATTCAAGAGCAGGCATTCACCCCATACCTCTGATTCACTGTTTGTTGAACTATTAGGCCCCGCCTGTAGTTAAACATGTGGAAAAATATGTAATTTCTACTGAAATGAATACAAAGTCAAAGTTAAAGGAAGCTAAAATAGTTAATCATGCAAAAAACAAAAAAGGTTCATGTAAGGACACTTCCACCTTTGATCAGACCCACACCTTGTTTCAACATAATGTTACAAACTTGAAAAACATTGATTTCATTTTATATTATTATAATCAAAAAATTGTACCAAAAAAAAAAATTATATCATCAAAAAAATTGTATAACAAAAATTTATATTCAGAAAAAATGTTGGATAAGAAAGGAGTGTTAATTTTCAATAAAATTATGATTTCTCAGGCAGGCCTTGAGATTGTGCACGTGACCATCGGAATTTCAACTCAATCTCGGCCAGTGTTTAACAAATAAAAGGGCCAGGTTACAATCATCATCAAGTTGCAAAAAGAAAAAATCAAACCCTCCATGACTTAATTACTTCAACGAATCGACCGGCTATGGTCAAGAAAATTAAACCAACAAAAAAGATTAAAAACACAGATTAATTCGACTTTCATAAAGAAAAGAAGAGATGTGAAGGGAAAGAAAAGAAAAAAGGAATGTGGGGAAGATGATTGTTGTATATCCAATAGAGAAATGAAACACAACTGCCCACCTTCCCCTTTTATATTTGGATTTTGCAGGGAACTCTTTCGTGCAGAGTGCACTGTTTTTTGCACAACGCCGATACACACTATCCCTGCAGCTTCTATTCATTCTCATTTTCTTTTAAACATTCTATAAAACGCACAATGACACAACAATGAAATCAAATCCTCCAAGATTAAACTACTTCAACGCATCGACCTGTTATGTTCAAGAAAATTAAACCAACAAAAAAGATTTAAAACACTGATTGATTTGCCTTTCATAAAGAAAAGAAGAGATGTGAAGGGAAAGAAAAAGAAAAAGAAAAAGGAATGTGGAGAAGATGATTGTTGTATATCCAATAGAGAAATGAAATACAACTGCCCACCTTCCCCTTTTATATTTGGATTTTGCAGGAAACTCTTTCGTGCAGAGTGCACTGTTTTTTGCACAACGCCGATACACACTGTCCCTGCAACTTCTTTTCATTCTCATTTACTTTTAAACATTCTATAAAACGCACAATTACATAACAATGAAATCAAATCCTCCAAGATTTAACTACTTCAATGCATCGATCGGCTATGTTCAAGAAAATTAAACTAACAAAAAAGATTAAAAACACTGATTGATTCGTCTTTCATATAAGAAAAAAAGAGATATGAAGGAAAAGAAAAAGAAAAAGGAATGTGGGGAAGATGATTGTTGTATATCCGATAGAGAAATGAAACACAACTGCCCACCTTCCCCTTTTATATTTGGATTTTGCAGGGAACTCTTTCGTGCAGAGTGCACTGTTTTTTGCACAACGCCGATACACACTATTCCTGCAGCTTCTTTTCATTCTCATTTTCTTTTAAACATTCTATAAAACACACAATGACATAACAATGAAATCAAATCCTCCAAGATTTAACTACTTCAACGCATCGACCGGCTATGTTCAAGAAAATTAAACTAACAAAAAAGATTAAAAACACTGATTGATTCGTCTTTCATAAAAGAAAAGAAGAGATGTGAAGGGAATGAAAAGGAAAAAGGAATGTGGGGAAGATGATTGTTGAATATCCAATAGAGAAATGAAATACAACTGCCCACCCACCCCTTTTATATTTGGATTTTGCAAGAAACTCTTTCATGCAGAGTGCACTGTTTTTTTGCACAACGCCGATACACACTGTCCCTGCAGCTTCTTTTCATTCTCATTTACTTTTAAACATTCTATAAAACGCACAATGACATAACAATGAAATCAAATCCTCCAAGATTTAACTACAAAAAATATATTAAAAGCACTGATTCATTCGTCTTTCATAAAGAAAAGAGATGTGAAGGGAAAGAAAAGGAAAAACGAATGAGGGGAAGATGATTGTTGTATATCCAATAGTGAAATGAAACACAAATGCCCACCTTCACCTTTTATATTTGAATTTAGCAGATAACTCTTTCTTGCACAACGCCAATACACACTATCCCTGCAGCTTCTTTTCATTCTTATTTTCTTTTAAACATTCTATAAAACGCACAATGACATAACAATGAAATCAAATCCTCCAAGATTGCAGCTTCTTTTCATTCTTATTTTCTTTTAAACATTCTATAAAATGCACAATGACATAACAATGAAATCAAATCCTCTAAGATTTAACTACTTCAACGCATCGACCGGCTATGTTCAAGAAAATTAAACCAACAAAAAAGATTTAAAACACTGATTGATTCGTCTTTCATAAAAAAAAGAAGAGATGTAAAGGGAAAGAAAAGGAAAAAGGAATGTGGGGAATATGATTGTTGTATATTCAATAGAGAAATGAAATACAACTGCCCACCTTCCCCTTTAATATTTGAATTTTGCAGGGAATTCTTTCGTGCAGAGTGCACTGTTTTTTGCACAACGCCGATACACACTGTCCCTACCTGCTTCTTTTCATTCTCATTTTCTTTTAAACATTTTATCAAACGCACAAATGACATAACAATAAAATCAAATACTCTAGGATTTAACTACTTAAACGCATTGATCGGCTATGTTTAAGAAAATTAAACAACAAAAAAGATTAAAAACACTTCGTCTTTCATAAAGAAAAGAAGATATGTGAAGGGAAAGAAAAGGAAAAAAGAATGTGGAGAAGATGATTGTTGTATATCCAATAGAGAAATGAAACACAACAGCCCACCATCCTCATTTATATTTAGATTTTGGAGGGAACTCTTCCGTGCAAAGCGCACTGTTTTTTGCACAACGCCAATACACACTATCCCCCTGCTTGCTTCTTTTCATTCTCATTTTCTTTTAAACATTCTATCAAACGCACAATGACATAACAATGAAATCAAATCATCCAGTATTTAACAACAAAAAATATTAAAAGCACCGATTCATTCGTCTTTCATAAAGAAAAGAAGAGATGTGAAGGGAAAGAAAAGGAAAAAAGAATGAGGGGAAGATGATTGTTGTATATCCAATAGTGAAATGAAAACACAAACGTTCACCTTCACCTTTTATATTTGGATTTAGCAGAGAACTCTTTCTTGCACAACGCCAATACACACTATCCCTACAGCTTCTTTTCATTCTTATTTTCTTTTAAACATTCTATAAAACGCACAATGACATAACAATGAAATCAAATCCTCCAAGATTTAACTACATCAACGCATCGATCGGCTATGTTCAAGAAAATTAAACCAACAAAAAAGATTTAAAACACTGATTGATTCATCTTTCATAAAGAAAAGAAGAGATGTAAAGGGAAAGAAAAGGAAAAAGGAATGTGGGAAAGATGATTGTTGTATATTCAATAGAGAAATGAAATACAACTGCCCACCTTCCCCTTTTGTATTTGAATTTTGCAAGGAATTCTTTCGTGCAGAGTGCACTGTTTTTTACACAACGCCGATACACACTGTCCCTGCCTGCTTCATTCTCATTTCCTTTTAAACATTCTATCAAATGCACAATGACATGACTAAGAAATCAAATCTTCTAGGATTTATCTACTTCAATGCATCGACCGGCGATGTTCAAGAAAATTAAACCAACAAAAAAGATTAAGAATACTGATAGTTGTGTATCAAACCAGAATAGGGGAGAGGTGCCTTTCTGACTACTTAATCTATATGCAATACACATGCAGTCTGTGTAGAGATGTGAAGGGAAAGAAAAGAAAAAAGGAATGTGGGGAAGATGATTGTTGTATATCCAATAGAGAAATGAAACACAACTGCCCACCTTCCCCTTTTATATTTGGATTTTGCAGGGAACTCTTTCGTGCAGAGCGCACTATTTTTTGCACAACGTCGATACACACTATCCTTGCCAGGTTCTTTTCATTCTCATTTTATTTTAAGCATTCTATCAAACACACAATGACATAACAATGAATCTGTCGAGTAGCAAAAAATAAAACACAAATGGACGAATAAAGTAAGTTCATGTAATGATCTTCCGTGGCAGATATGCATGTGTACTTATAATTGAATGCGGACGGACGTATTTATGAATTAGGGTTTTCTATGTTTGAAATGATTACCCAAATATGCCCTCAAGGGAAAGAGTGAGGTCCAGTAGCATAATGATTAGGCCATTTAAGATTCTTCATTTTGGACATGGAGTTTATATGTTAGGTGACCTCGGTCCATCTGTAACTCTGTTTGACTGGGTGAAAATACTCCTTTCGGCTAGAATTGATTATAAATTTATGAGGAACCTTTTTTTTCCAACATCTACCCCCATTATCATATTTACATTACAAAAACTACACCACCACAAATTAAAATTCTGATTTGAGATATGCTTCGAGATGAACATTTAGAGGAGTTTCAATGCTAATATAAATATAGTTGAACTTCAAGTGATAAGATCCGAAGTTAACGTCTTTTTGTTGAAAAGGTTCAATAACTTTAGTGACTACTTCATATTGAGTATTTCCTTCACATGTGGAATAAACATCTGAAGTTAATCTGAAACGTAAAATCATTGAGTACCCCAGTAGACTTTGTAAGCTCTATCTATTTATTGATTGAGTACTGTGAAGTACAATGAAAATAAAAAGAAAAATGAATCTTTGGTGTTTCAAGATTATGCACCCTTTATTAAGTAGATAATAGACAGAAGCTTTAGTAAAATTTAAGTAAGACTTTTGTGAAATATTGGTCAATCTAATAGATGTCGTAGTACAGCGTGAAATGACTAACAATAGTAGAATGTGTGGTAAAAGTTTTTCTGCTTAAAGATCTAATATTTGGGTCTGACATAGAGGCAAATTTTTCCTTCTACCCTTGTTCTGACAACATACCCAAAAAATATTAACTTTGCCACAAATTGTGGTCAATCAGCAAGAGAAAGTAAAAAGAAAATCTCAGGTAAAAGTGTACGTGCCTGTGACTTGATGATATCTATTCCCTTATCAAAACTCTCCCTTAAAGATCGAGTATGCAGTGACCCAAGTAAGTTACCCCTCTCCACCGGATTCCCTATTTCCACTTGTTTATACACTTCAAGTAGTTGTTCAACAACTCTCTGATATATATACTTTCATGAAGAATCTGTTATTCAAGGGACAAAGAAAAACAAGCGAAAATTTTTAGATTTAAGAGCCGAGGTTTCTACAAGAAAAGACAGCAGTAGAAGATGATAAATGAATTATACCAGCATGTTGTGCAGCGCTGCCCAGCTGTACCAACAGCAGCAAACAAAACAGATCGAACAGCAAGTTGGATATCAGTATCGTCCATGACTATTATAGCATTATTCCCACTTAATTCATTCACCATACCTCTGGTTCACTGTTTGTTGAACTATTAGGCCCGCCTATAGTTAGACATGTGGAAAAATATGTAATTTCTACTGAAATGACTACAAAGACAAAGTTAAAGGAAGCTACAATAGTTGATCATGCAAAAAACAAAACAATGTAAGGACGCTTCAAGTAAAAGGAGATAAGTTTAAAAGAAGAGTTCCATTTGTGATAAGACCTACACCATGTTTCAACATAACTCATGTTTACATTGGATTGAGAAAAAGATAAACCAAAACAAAACTCAAATCCAAAAAAAACACATTATTTCTCAGCATCCAAACAGTAAACTCAAAACACAAATTTATTACCTGCAACAATGGAGATGAAGAAGTTGTTGTTGAGGGGTGCCGCTACCAAGCCACAAGGCCTGGGAATGGCAGCCGCATAAAAGAAGGGCTTATGCGATTTGTGAATGAAAAGGTTGATTGGGACTGTTAAGTAACCCTAGGTCATATAAGGACAAAGTTGATATTACGAAAATATTATCTTTTGGGTCTATCCCTAATTTGCCCTTTTCTTTCTTTTTTTTTTCTTTTTTATTATTATTTTATCCTCGTTTGTTCTTCCAGACCTATACAGTTATTCCTTCGACTAACCATGTCATGTATTTTTAATATTTGACTAATTCTAATTTATAAAAAGAATCTTATTTATATAGTGTGTAAATTTTAATAATATACTCTTCCAAATTATAAGATCGTTCTTAAGTTTAAAAGTCAAATTGAGCCACTTCCAAAATTAAAATTTATATGATTTATTAAAAATTATAAATAAAAAATTACAATATATAGTTTTTTTACGTAGCTTATAATCATATTTATATTGACTACCATTAAATAATTCATGTCAATTTTAACTTTAAAAATATTTTAAGTTAAATTCAAAATATAAATAATCTATAATAATAAGATAGAACCCAATTTGAATTTGGACAAGTACAATGACAGTTCAGATTCATTCTAATTAATTTGGACGGGAAAACACAAGGACAGTTTAGATTCATTCTAATTTTCAGATTGTTAAAACGAAGAGAGAGGGAGGCATGGAGAAAGAGGGAGGATTTTGTTACGTCGCGCTTTCAAGTACGAGCAATTTCTAGTGATTTTATATTTTAGAACGGGAAGAGTATTGTTGTTCGTATAAATTTCAAAATTCATCGAGTTAAACTCACTTAGGGCTACATAATAATGACATGATAATGAAAGTATGATTGTAAACTTGAAGAGACTTTGTTATTTTTATATTATCAAAAGTAAATGAGACTATTTTCTTAAAATACAAAATTCAATCATTGTGAAAACTTTGGGGGCAATTTCTCATTTTATGTTGTTGTAAAAACTAAAAAAATTATTATTTTTAAAATAAATGGATCATAATACTATTTTTTAGAATATTGGGAATAATTAGTGTCGATGTCGGGAAGATAGATTTTCTAATTATTAATGTTCCAAAAGCATTTTTTTTGTGTGAATATGACCTTTGAAAAACGACTATTTTGTCAATGAGTATAGAAAGTCTAATTTTAAGTTTGAACCAATATGATAGAGTTTTCAGTCGGTATAAGTTTAAATTGATATACCATCTTATCCAGCTTTTTGAGTTTTGAAATATAAATTTCCTAAAAAGCTCCATTACATTGCTCTGTAATCAAGATTCACGAAGTTCGAGAGCTTGCTTAAGCGGGGGACACCCCCGACTTCTGTGAGAATACAGTTACCGCCTTCCTAATCTTGTCTAAAATTTTGACATAGTTGACTTAGTGTGAGTTCTAAATATGTCGTGCCTAGGTGTGTTGTGTCATTCCATAGTATGTGTGTGTGTGTGTTTGGTGCCATGCACGGTGAGTGTGCCGATTTTAATCTTAATGAGGTTCAATTCGACTAAAAAGTGACTTTTTATTTATTTATAATTTTCGTGAGTTTGTTTCTTATAAACTCGCGTGTGTTCAAAAGACGCGATGTGACGCCCTCAAAATAGGTCCACACAACCCACTTTGAGTCGTCAAAATACATGGTACAGAATCCAAATACAAAATTTCATATTTACAACTATTAAACTGTCGTGCAAAATACGACAACACATAAATTGTGAGTTCAATACAAATATTGTCTCATAGACAATATACAAAATCAAATAAAGTCCTCATTAAATTTATTATCACACTATTTCACAACACAGTGAAGGCTTCTATAATAACTATCTCGGATCATTACTCCACTCCCCGACTAGCTCCAACTACACTTTCATTTTCTCAGAAAAATAATAGAACAAAAAGAAAAAGGGTGAGCTCAACTAGTCTAGTAAACAATATTATGACTAATATAATAAAAAATAAATTATCCTTAGTACATAACAGGGAAAAATTTGATAAAATACAATAGACAACAAGTTTTAGATCAAGAATTGCAGCGGAAATAACAATCCATTAGAAGAGTCAAGTAGAGCATGATGTCTACTATCTTCTATAATTTAAAAGTTCATCATCAATATTTTATCCTTGTTACACCAATCAATAATTAGTTCCAATCAATGAATTATCTATGCACTAGGGGTCAAATATAATCGTTTGTATCACTAGTGGTAATGATCATGCCAAACACCTGTCCATCTATGCACTACGGGCCAAAGAAGATTTTCACCACAAAACTTTATCTGTAGCATTAAAGGTCATAATTATAGCAACAAAATATTTCTGGTCATAATCATAGCAATCAACAGTCCATCTTTGCACTACGGGCCAAAGATGACTCTCACCACAATATAAGCACGAGGATGATGACAATGAAATAAAGAATGAATCAAGTGAGATCAAGGACAAATATTAGAGATTTATAATTTGATTTATCCCGAGTTCAAGAATTTTCAAATTGTCAACATGATCTCCAATTGTGGAGTAAAATTCAAAAATAATATTTAAGATTCAAATTTTAAAGATAATTTGGACAAAAAAAAAGAAACTAAATTTTGTTGTGAATAGTACTCCGACATGAATAGTACTGTGACAACCCCAAAATAGGTCCATTCCATCCAACCTATTCTGAGTCGCCAAATACATGATACAGAAAACAACTCCAACTATATTACAATAATTGTCGTGCAAAATACAACAACACATATGCTGTGAGTTTGGATACAAATATATACCAAATGTGACTCATGTTCCAACCGTGGACATCACCTCACAATGACACCTTACATAAAGGTATAGTCAAAAACTGTTTTAGAAATTAGAATATTTGGGAAGTGCTCAAGAAAACCTTCGTACATGGGAGGCAATGCGTCTAGGTTATGATAGATATCATATGGCCACAGAATTATCCTTGGTTGACCCAATAGACCCCAAAGAAAAACGAGAAGATTACTATCATATTCTTCCCAATGGTGAGTCTTCTCTTGACATATCATTATCTCTACTGTCTCTAATTGAGAATTATACTTCAAACAAACACCAAGATTATATAGGTAGTGCTCGTATATATACTCAGTAAGTGGATGAACACATCCCTGTCTTATGATAACACGAGGTTGTATGTCGTTAGACATCTTGTATGATAGTGGCAAACCACCCTTCCAACGTTGGGTACACCTTACCCTATTGGATTCACCAAATAAAACTACTAAATGAACTTTTCTATACTGCTTCGGGAGAACATCCACAGCTAGAGACCACCGTTCTATTTCTCCGTTACCCTCGCTCGACCCAGCTACACTCTTATTACCTGAAAGGAATTGTGAAGCAAAAGGGTGAGCACAACTAGCTCAGTAAAGAATATCATGACTAAAGATAATTAAATTATCAATAGCCTTCATCAATAATAAATCAGAGATTTAGAACATATGGTAAATGATAAAAATTTCAACCATAGTTACAGCGGAACGAGCAATCCATTAGAAGAGTCAAATAGACTATAAAGTCTATTATCTTCTCCATGTTAAAAATCTACCAACAATGTTTTATCCCTGTAACATCAATCAACAATTCTGGTCCACAATCATATAAATAACTCATAATCATAACTGTAGTTCTAAATTCCTCTTCTCATCCAGGACGAAGATAATTTTCATCACCTATCTTTACCTGAAACATCAAAGATCATGGTTACACCAAATCACATTTCCTGTTCATAATCATACTAATAACTTCATCTTTGCACTACGACCAAAGATATTCATTTGTATCACCAATTAGTCATGTTTATCTCAACATCTGTTCATCTTTGCACTACTGGCCAAAGATATTCAACAACATGTCATCTTTGCACTACGGGCCAAAGATATTCATCAATAATTCATCTTTGCACTACAGGCCAAAGATATTCATCAATATTTCATCTTTGCACTACAGGCCAAATATATTAATATGTCAAAGAAATATATAATCATTTATATAAACAATAATTATAACCATGTTGATCATTTCACCTTTGCACTTAAGCTGAAGATATTCAATTATAAATTCAATGGTCATGATCATACTAGTCAATAATTCAACTTTGCACTACTGGCCAAAGAGAACCCAAAGTCATGATCATACCAATAATCTACCCATCTTTACACTCAAGTGAAAGAGAATTTCAACATCAGGGTTATAAAAATATTATATATGATAATAAAAATAATATGATCAACATATAGATTTAATCTCAAGAGTAATATTCATAAATCAACTATAATTTGGTTAGAAAAAGAAACCAATTTTATCGTGAATAGTAACTCGTGAATAGTAACTAATGAATAATAACCCCGACACAAAAAGGTAGAAATTCTACAATAAAATACATACCAATATTTTGGTATAATGATATTAAAAGAATAATATTTCTTAAGCTTATAAACAATTTATTTTAATTGTTTACACTTTACTAAATAATGCATTTAATCAATCTAAAATGCCAAACTCATAAGATTTCATCACCAATAACCAAAACCCCATCAAAAATCTGCATATACCTCATATAGGATTCTCAAGTCATAAAATCTTATTTTCCAATTTTCTTACGTCACAAAACATATTTAATTCATTTACTCATAACTAGACCATTTTCATGAAAAATACTAAATCAGTTACAAAAATATTTTTTTTCTGGGATTTAGCATAATATAGTCTCATAGTAAACATATATTTTTCTCAGAATTTTTAAAAGTCATTTACTATTTTTCATATGGCCAAAACAGCCGAATATTTAGACATTTATCATAAATTGTACTTTTATCCAAAAATTCCGAAATTCATAGAGTATACTGATATTATATATATATACTTCTCATAAAAATTTTATCAATTTTGGAGTTAACCACAAGGAGTTATAAGCGGTTACTTTTAAATTAGTCTTTTCCCGTAAAATTTATAACTTTTAATATATACATCCAAAAATCACCATTTTTGGACACAATCAATAAAACTCATCAAAATATCACTGTAAATTTTTCCAGAATTTTCTGAAGGTCAGAAGAATTACGAACTGAAAAACATAATAACCCTTAAAATCCCTTACTATCCCTTACCTCAAAAGAGCAGTGCTTCTGATCGGTATAAGGCTGAAGGAAACTTGCACTGATGAATAGAAACTCACAGAGTATCTAAATACTCACAAAATACATTCAATAATCTAGAGAGAGAAAGAGAGAAAACTTATGAATTCTGGTGTGATTTTCAATTCTAACTTAGCCCTCTATTTATAGGAAAATGTTAGCACGCCGAATCAGACTTAACCTGTAACTTGATGGCTTTACCCGCTACTATTTCCACCCACCACATTTGAATAAAAATCTCAGCACATTTTTTTACCAACCAGGAGTGGGGCCCACCAATTCTAAAATTTTCCACCAAAATGATTAACTCCAAAAATTCAACAATTTCTGAACTAGTCATCTCGTAAAATTCATAACAAATCATACGTTCATTTTTAACGGTTCAAAATTTGTGGACATATACTCCACTTATATATGTATAACATATCCAAATATTACCACGATCCAACGGTCGGATTAAAAATGTTATGTACCGAACTTTTTCAATAATGATGCAAATGATGCATGTAATTACAACTTACTTAATGATACTGGAAGGAAATGAAGAGCAGCGCACTGCACAATTTGCAAACAGAGAATGGAACGGAAAACGGGAAAAATGAGGAACGGAACGGGAAATAATATTATTGCTGCGGAATGGGAGGGAGAGATCTATATCTTCTGTTTTAGCGCCCAAACCAATTAATTTATAGAATAAGGTGGCAGTTTATTACCGTTGGGCGTCAAAACTACGTAGTATTGATAACCCTTAAAACAAAATCTGATAAATTATTAAACAAATTTTGTCCAAAAAAGTTATATCATGACCCGACACGACCACGACCCGAGCCGGACGGACTGCGGCGGCGGCGGCGCGTGTAACGACCCCAAAATAGGTCCATTCCATCCAACCTATTCTGAGTCGCCAAATACATGGTACAGAAAACAACTGTAACTTTATTACAACAATTATCGTGCAAAATGCAACAACACATATGCTGTGAGTTTGAATACAAATATATACCAAATGTGACATTGGACACCATCATGTATCAGCACCTCACAAAGGTACCTTACATAAAGGTACAGTTAAAAACTGTTTTAGAAACTAGAATCTTTGGGAAGTGCTCAAGGAAACCTTCGTACATGGGAGGCCATGCGACTAGGTTATGATAGATATCATATGGCCACAGAATTATCCTTGGTTGACCCAATAGACCCCAAAAAAAACGAGAAGGTTACTATCATATTCTTCCCAATGGTGAGTCTTCTCTTGACTTATCAATATCTCCACTGTCTTTAATCGAGAATTATACTTCAAACAAACACCAAGATTATATAGGTAGTGCTCGCATATATACTCAGCAAGTGGATGAGCACATCCCTGTCTTATGATGACACGAGGTTGTATGTCGTTAGACATCTTGTATGATAGTGGCAAACCACCTTTCCAACGTTGGGTACACCTTACCCTATTGGATTCACCAAATAAAACTACTAAATAAACTTTTCTATACTGCTTCGGGAGAACATCCACAGCTAGAGACCACCGTTCTATTTCCCCGTTATCCTCGCTCGACCCAGCTACACTCTTATTACCTGAAAGGAATTGTGAAGCAAAAGGGTGAGCACAACTAGCTCAGTAAAGAATATCATGACTAAAGATAATTAAATTATCAATAGCCTTCATCAATAATAAATCAGAAATTTAGAACATATGGTAAATGATAAAAATTTCAACCATAGTTGCAGCAGAACGAGCAATCCATTAGAATAGTCAAATAGACTATAAAGTCTATTATCTTCTCCATATTAAAAATTCACCAACAATGTTTTATCCCTGTAACATCACTCAATATTTTCTTTCCACAATTATATGAATAACTCATAATCATAATTGTGATTCTAAATTTTTCTTCGCACACAGGACGAAGAATATTTTCATCACCTGTCTGTACCTGAAACATCAAAAATTATGATTACACCAAATCACAGTTCCTGTTCATAATCATGCTAATAATTCCATCTTCGCACTACGGCCAAAGATATTCATCAACAAACCATCTTTGCACTACGGGCCAGAGATATTCAACAACAGTTCATCTTCGCACTACAGGCCAAAGATATTCATCAATAATTCATCTTTGCACTACAGGCCAAATATATTCATCAACAGTTCTTCTTTGCACTTCAGGCCAAAGATATTCATCAATAATTCATCTTTGCACTACAGGCCAAAGATATTTTTCAACAGTTCATATTTGCACTATAGGCCAAATATATTCATATCTCAAGGAAATATATAATCATTTCAAAATTTATATAAACAATAATTATAACCATGTTGATCATTTCACCTTTGCACTTAAGCTAAAGATATTCATTTATAAATTCAATGGTCATGATCATACCAGTCAACAATTCAACTTTGCACTACTGGCCAAAGGGAACCCATAGTCATGATCATACCAAAAATCTACCCATCTTTACACTCAAGTCAAAGAGAAATATCATCATTAGTGTTATAAAAATGTTATATATGATAATGAAATCAATATAATCAACATATAGATTTAATCTCAAGAGTAATATTCATAACTCAACTATAATTTGGTTAGAAAAAGAAACCAATTTTGTCATGAATAGTAACCCATGAATAGTAACTTCGTGAATAGTAATTCATGAATAGTAACTCGTGAATAGTAACTCATGAATAGTAACTCGTGAATAGTAATCTCAACTCAAAAAGGTAGAAATTCCACAATAAAATCCATACCAATATTTCGGTATAATGATATTGAAAGAATAACATTTCTTAAACTTATAAATAATTTATTTTAATTGTTTATACTTTACTAAATAATACATTTTAATCATCCTAAAATGCCAATCTCATAAGATTTCATCACCAATAATCAAAACCTTCATAAAAAAATCTGCATATACCTCATATAGGATTCTCAAGTCATAAAATCCTATTTTTCAATTTTCTTACTTCACAAAACTTATTTAATTCATTTACTCATAACTAGACCATTTTCATGAAAAATACCAAATCAGTTCCAAAAATATTTTTTTTCTGGGATTTAGCATAATATAGTCTCATAGTGAACATATATTTTTTTCAGAATTTTTAAAAGTCATTTACTATTTTTCATATGGCCAAAACAGCCGAATATTTAGATATTTATCAAAAATTATACTTTTATCTAAAAATTCTGAAATTTACAGAGTATACTCCTATCATATACATGTACTCCCAATAAAAAATTCATTAATTTTGGAGTTAACCACAAGGAATTATAAGCGATTACTTTTAAAATAGTCTTTTCTCATAAAATTCATAACTCTGAATCTATACATCCAAAAATCACCATTTTTGGACACAATCAAGAAAACTCATCAAAATATCATTTTAAATTTTTCTAAAATTTTTGAAGGTCAGTAAAATTACGAAACTGAAAAACATAACAATCCTTAAAATTCCTTACTATCCCTTACTTCAAAAGAGCAGTACTTCTGATCGGTATGCAAAGTCGAAGGAAACTTGCACTAAATAGCAACTCTCAAAGTATCTAAATACTCACAAAATATGCTTCATAATATAGAGAGAGAAAGAGAGAAAGCTTATGTTTCTGGTGTGATTTTCAATTCTAACTTAGCCCTCTATTTATAGGAAAATTTTAGCAAACTTGACCTGCAACCTGATGGCTTTACCAGCTACTATTTCCACCCACCACATTTGAAATAAAATTCAGCACATTTCTTCACCAACCACAAGTGGGGTCCACCAATTCTAGAATTTTCCACCAAAATGATAAACTCCGAAAATTCAACAATTTCTGAACCAGTAATCTCGTAAAATTCATAATAAATCATACGTTCATTTTTAACGGTTCAAAATTTGTGGGCATATACTCAACTTATATATGTATAACATATCCAAAACTTACCACGATCCAACGGTCGGATTAAAAATTATAACCCCCGCAAAATATATCTCAAAAACCCTAATTTTTAATACCTCCATTCCGACAAAAATACGGATAAAAACCTCAACATTAACTCTTTCATTTTTAACCGCAAAAATATATCCCTCGTTTATATCCACATAAAATAAATATTTCCTTATCATATGAATCAATAATTAATTATTCACAAATAATATTACAGAATCACATTTATGACAACCAGGCCGTTCCCAGGAAAGAGGGGGCTTTCCAATAAGGATTTCTCCTTACTAGCGCGCAATTAGATGACCAAACCTCTCCTTAGACAGAACTTTCTAGACATTGCCAATAATGTTATCTAATAATATTATTCAAATAATATGAATTATTGATCTGATAATAGAAAATACTGTGCAGCAACAATTATTGAAACAACAATAATATAAAATATCAAAGCAGCAATTATTGAATCAATAAAATAAAATATTGAACAGTAATTACTGTAACAATTATTGAGTAGTGCCTTCTTACGTACGAATCAATAATTTCAAAAATACTATGTAATACCGTGTGCTACTGTGCAATAACGCGTATTACTGTATTTTAACCACCGGGAATTCTAACAGTGTTAACGGTAACAACTACGCCTCAAATTTGTCGTTTTCTTCACCCGACAGTTATTCTGTTATGGGGCCCACAAATGGCTGCGCCGTCGTACGAATATTCCCCGACAGAAAGAATATTCCACGACCAAACGAATATTCCCCGACAACAATGAATATTTTATAACCACTTGTGTATTTTGAAAAAAAATTCATATATCACCCTTAACTTTAACATTTATCAATTTAACCATTTACTGAATAGAAAAATTGAATACTTTTATTTCATAAAATTTGGGGTCTTACAGCGCGCGCGTGGGGTTTTGAACCAAGCCTTGGCTAGGTCCTCTCCATTCCACAAAAGTGGGGTGCCCCTTGGGGCCCTTCCCATTGAGCAAACATCCCATATATATATGTTCAATATTTTCTTTCCACCTATATGGGACTATAAAAAACACATATCATTATCAAATTTTCAATTTTCTCATTCAAACCTCATTCAACAAAATAAGTATACCACGTTATACTCTTCGCGGAGGAGAACGTATAGGTGCATAACCAACATTTTCAGAATATCGATCCCACATTAAATTGAGCCTCAAAATACCATATTTAATGTTTCAAATCCCATTTCCAACAATCCCCCACATGAATGTAAAATTGGCTTTGTGACGCCCCCAAAATTAGGTATACATCACCCATCTTGGGTCGTCAGATACATAGTACAGAATACAAATACAACTGATTAATACATCTGTCGTGTACAATACGACAAAACATAAACTGTGAGTTTGAATACAAATATTATCTTCTAGAGAGTATTCATACTCAAAATGAGTCCTCATTACATTTATTAACACACCATTACATAGAATAGTGAGGACTACTAACTAATACTATCATTCGGACCATCACTCCGTACCCCGACTTGTCCCAGCTACGTTCTCATTTCCTGAAGAGAACAGTGAAAGAAAGGGTGAGCTCAACTAGCCCAGTAAGAAATATTATGACTAAGATAATGCAGAATAAATTATCATTAGCCTTCAACAATGTTAAACTGATAAAATATAATAGACATCAAGTTTAACTGTAGCGGAACAAGCAATCCATTAAAAGAGTCAAGTAGAAAATAAACTCTACTATCTTTTATGATTTAAAAGATTTTTCAACACTGTGATCGCTGAGACTCAGCTTAATAAAATAATCCACATCATCGAATCACCCCTGCACTACGGCCAAGGATATTCGTATATTCATTAATGGTCATGATCATGCCAACAACTGTCCATCAATGCACTACGGGCCAATGAGGACTTTTACCACATCATTTGTAACATTACGGTCATGATTATACCGAATAATCCCTGGTCATAATCATACCAAGTCCATCTATGCACTACAGGCCACAGATGACTTTCAACATTTTATAAACATGAGGATGATGACAATGATATAAGAATTCAATAAAACAAGTTCAAGAATTAATTTATCCAAGAATTAACAACGTCCAAATTGTCAACATGATACTGCTTTGTGGAGTAAAATTCAAGAATGCTTAGAAGAATATTTTCATGAAAAGATACTGGATGAAACGCAATTATCAAGGATATTCCACAAATTTCATGGAGTATAGAAGTCAAAACTTAACCAACTGAGTACAATAAAGAATGGAATAACAAAAGAAATCACCATGCATGCGATAGACCGCACAGACAGGTTATTCCAATAGAATAATAAATAATGGAACCAGGTCCGGCGTAAACGCACAGACAGGATATTCCGACAGAATAATAAATAATGGAACCAGGTCCGGTGTAAAACACACAGACAGGATATTCCAACAGAATAATAATAAAACGGAACCAGGTCCGGTGTAAAACACACAGACAGGATGTTCCAACAGAATAATAAACGGAACCAGGTCCGGTGTAAAACACACAGACAGGATGTTCCAACAGAATAATAGAAGAATGTCACCAAGTATAGGGTAGACCGCGTATACTGGTTATTCCAACAGAATAATAACAAATGGAATAACAGAAGTTCTCTTCATGAATATAAAAGAAATAATATTCCCTACCTTAAAAGAACTGGATATTGAAAAGTGATGTAGCAGAATACTTTTAGTCTCTCTCTCTCTTATTCTCTCTATACTTTCTCTCTCTATAGCTTGAATGAATTCGTGAAAAATAATGAAGCCCTAGGCCTCTATTTATAGAAAAACTGAGGGTGGCTCTTGGTCTTAACGAAGGGTCAAATGACTCTTGGTCTTAACGAAGGGTCAAATGACTCTTGGTAATATTGAAGGGACAACTACTATTGACGAAAGTAATTACTATTGACCAAGGTAAATACTATTGACGAAGGTAATTACTATTGACCAAGGTAAATACTATTGACGAAGGTAATTACTATTGACCAAGGTAAATACTATTGACGACGGTAATTACTATTGACGACGGTAATTACTATTGACGAAGAGACTCTTAGATGATGACATATGGCCCCCCATAAAATAACCAAACTTACCACAACGTCTCAATAATATAACATATTATACAGATGATACTATGACAATAATTTAAGAGATATGATGCAGCAATTACTGTAGCAATAATTGAGTATAGCTGAGTGACTTCTCACGTAAGCATCAATAATCAATACCGTGTGCTACTATGCAACCACGCGTATTACTGTACTTTTACTACCGAGTAGTTCAACAGTTTTAACGATTTTAACGGTAACACCTCAGCCGTTATTTTTATAGAAAGATAATTTTGTCGTTTTCTCAATCCGACAATAATTCCGTTGTGGGGTCCACCAATGATTGTGCCGTCGTACGAATATTCCCCGACAAAAAGAATATTCCCGACCAAACGAATATTTTATAACAACTTGCTTACTTTGCAAAATTTATAAATATTACCCACAACTATAACATTATATCAAATTAACTCCATAATATTCAAAAATGATATTTATAGAAAATTCATCTTTATTTATAAAAATTGGGGTCTTACAACCTCCCCTTCTTATGAAATTTCGCCCTCGAAATTAGGGTACGTACCTGGTATGTCGAAGAGGTAAGGATACCTTGATTTCATTTCTGATTCTAACTCCCAAGTCATTTCCTCAACATCGTGGTTTCTCCACAAAACTTTGACTTGAGGTATAACCTTGGAGCGTAGAATATGTTCCTTCTTATCCAAGATTTGAACAGGAACTTCTTCATACGTCAAATCCTCCGCTATTTCGTCCGGTTCTAACTCAATAATGTGGTTCGGGTCTTCCACATATTTGCGTAACATGGATATGTGGAAAACGTTATGAACACGAGACATACTTGGCGGTAAAGCGAGTCTATAAGCCACAGTTCCTACTCGATCGAGGATTAAAAATGGACCGATGAATCGAGGATTTAGCTTTCCTCTCTTTCCAAATCTCGTAACTCCTTTCCATGGAGCAACACGTAAGAACACATGATCTCCTACATCAAATTCCACGTCCTTTCGATGAAGATCAGCATAACTCTTTTGTCGATCTTGTGAGGTTTTTATACGTTGTCGGATCGTTTGAATCTTTTCTGTAGTCATACGTACCAACTCCGGTCCCAACAACGTTGCTTCGCCCACCTCATCCCAGCATACTGGAGAACGACATTTTCTTCCATACAATGCTTCGAATGGAGCCATGCCAATACTTGCTTGATAACTGTTGTTGTAGGAAAACTCCACCAATGGTAAGAACTTGTCCCAACTTCCCTTGAAGTCAAAGACACAGAGTCTTAATAGATCTTCAAGAGTTTGAATAGTCCTCTCTGATTGTCCGTCCGTCTGAGGATGATATGCTGAACTAAATCGTAACTCCGTGCCCATAGCTTTTTGTAAACTAACCCAAAATCGTGAAGTGAATCTTGGGTCTCGATCAGAAACTATGGATACTGGCATACCATGCAGTCTTACAATCTCGTTTATGTACATACGAGCAAGACGTTCAAGTGTATAAGTTTCTCGTATCGGTAAGAAATGAGCAGACTTGGTCAATCTATCAACAATGACCCAAATCGCATCAATACCTTGAGAAACCCTAGGAAGACCGGTAACGAAATCCATGGTAATGTGCTCCCACTTCCATTCTGGAATTTCAAGTGGTTGCAATGGACCTTTTGGTACTTGATGCTCCGCTTTGACTCGTTGACAAGTTAGACACCTTGAGATAAACAACGCTATCTCTCTCTTCATATTGCTCCACCAAAATGTATGACGAAGATCATGATACATTTTGGTACTTCCAGGATGGATTGCAAACGGTGTGTTGTGCGCCTCCATCATGATTTCATACTTTAAATCAGGGTTGTTAGGAACACAAAGTCTGGAGTTGACTCGAAGTATTCCTTCTTCATCGATTCTTGCTTCCGGCATAGCACCTTCTTGCACTTTCTTCCTCATACGCATCAGCTCCAGGTCTGTAGCTTGAGCAGCTTTAACTTTATCGATTAAAGTCGGTTCTACTCGTATATTCGCCATCATCACATGGGTCCCTGGAGTCTTCAACTCTATCTCCATCCTTTGCAAGTCACACAAAATGGGCCTTTGCGTTGTTAATATTGCACTTGTACCCGCATATGATCTTCTACTCAATGCGTCAGCTACCACGTTCGCTTTTCCAGGATGGTATTGAATGGTATGATCATAATCTTTCAACAGTTCAAGCCAACGTCGTTGTCGCATGTTGAGTTCCTTTTGAGTGAAGAAATATTTGAGGCTTTTATGATCCGTAAAGATCTCCACTTTCTCCCCATACAAGTAATGCCTCCAAATTTTAAGTGCAAAGACAACAGCTGCCAACTCTAGATCATGAGTAGGATAATTCCTCTCATATTCCTTGAGTTGTCTTGATGCATAGGCTATGACTTTTCCATGTTGCATGAGAACGCATCCCAACCCTTTGCTCGAAGCATCACTGTAGATGACAAATCCCTCCGAGCCAGATGGTATTGTTAGAACAGGTGCTGAAATGAGTCTCCTCTTGAGTTCTTGAAAACTCTGCTCACATTCTTCGCTCCAACCAAACTTTGTATCTTTCCGAGTCAGCTGAGTTAATGGAGTAGCGATTCGAGAAAATCCTTCCACGAATCTCCGATAATAACCAGCTAAACCAAGAAAGCTACGTACCTCGGTCACTGATTTAGGTTGCTCCCAGCTTTGAATAGCTTCAATCTTTGCCGGGTCAACCGATATTCCACGACTTGATACTACGTGCCCAAGGAATGCTACCTCTTCCAGCCAGAACTCGCATTTCTTCAACTTGGCATAAAGTTTGTATTCACGAAGCTTTTGGAGTACCAGCCTCAAGTGTTGCTCATGATCTTCACGGCTTTTGGAATAAACAAGGATGTCATCAATAAAGACGACCACAAAGTGATCCAAATATTCCTTGAATACCCGGTTCATCATATCCATGAAGGCAGCAGGAGCATTAGTCAATCCAAAGGACATGACTAGGAATTCATAATGCCCGTACCGAGTTCTAAAAGCCGTCTTTGGAATATCCTCAGTTCTAACCTTCAGCTGATGATATCCAGAACGAAGATCGATCTTTGAAAAGAATTGTGCTCCTTGCAACTGGTCAAACAGGTCATCAATACGTGGCAATGGGTACCTATTTTTGATGGTGACATGATTCAACTCCCGATAATCAATACAAAGTCGCATACTCCCATCTTTCTTCTTCACGAACAGAACAGGAGCACCCCAAGGAGAAGTACTAGGACGAATAAAACCAATGTCTAACAATTCCTGCAGTTGGATCTTTAACTCCTGAAGTTCAATAGGAGCCATTCGATATGGGGCTTTGGAAATGGGTTTTGTACCGGGTTCAAGATCGATACAAAATTCAATTTCACGCTCTGGGGGTAGGCCAGGAAGTTCTTCAGGGAATACGTCAGGGAATTTATTAACAATAGAAATATCATTCAAAACTGACGTATTTTTGTTTAGATCTGTGACATGAGCTAAGAAAGCTTGACATCCGTTTTTCAATAAACGAATAGCTTTATGGCTTGAGATGACAGCGATTGATTTTAATGGTTTGGTTGCTTGAATTCGCATAATAGGTCGATTAGGAATATGAAAGCTAACAACCTTACGAAAACAATCAATTTTTGCATAATGAGTAGTTAACCAATCAATCCCTAGAATCACGTCAAATGCAAGTATTTTTAATGAAATCAGATCGATAGGTAATGTGTGGGTACCAACTTGAACCAAACAAGACTTATAAACAGTGGAGGTAATGAAGGTTTCTCCCAACGGAGTTTCCACAGATAAGTCAAAGTCTAATTTCTCCGGAATCAAATTTAATCGATGAGCGCAAGTAGGAGAAATAAAAGAATGGGTTGAACCGGTATCAAATAAAGTATAAACTTCTTTAGAGTTTATGATAAGCTTACCCGTGATGACCTCATTCGGGTTCCTTGCTCTCTGGGAGTTCACAACAAACGCTCTCCCTTGCACAACCGGTTTTGACTTTTCTGGGACGGCTTTTGGTGCCTCCATCCTAGCTGAATTTGTCTTCGGTAAACGACAAAATCGGGCTAAATGACCTTCTCTTCCACAATTATAACATGCTTTGGACGGCATCGCGCAGTTTGGACTGATGTGCCCCTCCCCTCCGCATTTGAAACATATGATAGGTGGTCGTTCTCCTTCCTTAACGACAGGTGCTGGTGCTGACGTCTTTCCATCATTGTTGAATCTCCTCTTCTTGAAATGTCCATTCTTATTGTTTTGGCCCTGATTACCACCGAAGTGGTTACCATTTCTGGCCTGTTGATTCCCTCCACGCTTGTTGTCACCGCTTCGATGACTGCTCTCACTGGTATTATCATTTTGCCGGCTGCTCTCTTTTGGTTGCGTTGTCTCGTTATCGCGCTCCACCAACTGAGCCCTATTTACAACATCTGAATACAAACACAGTTTATGAGAAACAAGATGTTGACGTATCTCCGGCTTCAAACCTCTTAAAAACATCCGCGTCATTCTTTCTTCATTATCCACCAGGTGGGACGCAAACCGGGATAACTCCGCAAATTTTGCCTCGTACTGCGACACGGTCATATTATTCTGCTCCAATTTGATGAACTCCACCTCCTTCATGTGACGAATACTCTCGGGAAAGTATTTGTCGTTAAACAGATCTTGGAACTTCTCCCAAGACATCTTCAGTGCGGCAGGTTGAGTACGCTTTATCGATTCCCACCAGTAATCTGCCTCTCCTCGCAACATAAAGGCGGCAAAGGGAACCTTTTGCTCCTCGGAGCAACCCAAGACATCAAATATCTTGGTGATCTGCTTTATCCATGTTTCAGCTACAAGTGGTTTGGGTTCTCCCTTAAACTCCGGTGGTCCCAGCTCCTTAAACTGTTTAGCGGTGACCGCCTGAGAGTTTCCAGTATTTCCACCTACGTTGTGGACAGGAGCCGCTTTCACCTGTTGTTGCATGAATTGCATAAAGCCTCTGAACATTTGATCATTCATCATTTGGTCAGTGTTGTTGTTTGCATGAGGATTGACACCTTCCTGATGCACATTATCCTGATTATTGATATGTGGTGAATCAACAGTCGTCTGTGCTCCATTGCTATTCTCAACATTCTCAGATGCCATTTTCAGATACTGCCACAAAATAAAAATTAATTGATATGTCATATATTATCCTTATATTATGACCGACCAATTAAATACCATGCAAATAAACTTAGGTATGTCATACTAGCGAAGGAATTCCCCGTCTCTCCCCTCCTAGTTCTATTCTCACATCTTAGCCAGGGATCATATCCCTAAGCTCTGATACCAACTGTGACGCCCCCAAAATTAGGTATACATCACCCATCTTGGGTCGTCAGATACATAGTACAGAATACAAATACAACTGATTAATACAACTGTCGTGTACAATACGACAAAACATAAACTGTGAGTTTGAATACAAATATTATCTTCTAGAGAGTATTCATACTCAAAAGGAGTCCTCATTACATTTATTAACACACCATTACATAGAATAGTGAGGACTACTAACTAATACTATCATTCGGACCATCACTCCGTACCCCGACTTGTCCCAGCTACGTTCTCATTTCCTGAAGAGAACAGTGAAAGAAAGGGTGAGCTCAACTAGCCCAGTAAGAAATATTATGACTAAGATAATGCAGAATAAATTATCATTAGCCTTCAACAATGTTAAACTGATAAAATATAATAGACATCAAGTTTAACTGTAGCGGAACAAGCAATCCATTAAAAGAGTCAAGTAGAAAATAAACTCTACTATCTTTTATGATTTAAAAGATTTTTCAACACTGTGATCGCTGAGACTCAGCTTAATAAAATAATCCACATCATCGAATCACCCCTGCACTACGGCCAAGGATATTCGTATATTCATTAATGGTCATGATCATGCCAACAACTGTCCATCAATGCACTACGGGCCAATGAGGACTTTTACCACATCATTTGTAACATTACGGTCATGATTATACCGAATAATCCCTGGTCATAATCATACCAAGTCCATCTATGCACTACAGGCCACAGATGACTTTCAACATTTTATAAACATGAGGATGATGACAATGATATAAGAATTCAATAAAACAAGTTCAAGAATTAATTTATCCAAGAATTAACAACGTCCAAATTGTCAACATGATACTGCTTTGTGGAGTAAAATTCAAGAATGCTTAGAAGAATATTTTCATGAAAAGATACTGGATGAAACGCAATTATCAAGGATATTCCACAAATTTCATGGAGTATAGAAGTCAAAACTTAACCAACTGAGTACAATAAAGAATGGAATAACAAAAGAAATCACCATGCATGCGATAGACCGCACAGACAGGTTATTCCAATAGAATAATAAATAATGGAACCAGGTCCGGCGTAAACGCACAGACAGGATATTCCGACAGAATAATAAATAATGGAACCAGGTCCGGTGTAAAACACACAGACAGGATATTCCAACAGAATAATAATAAAACGGAACCAGGTCCGGTGTAAAACACACAGACAGGATGTTCCAACAGAATAATAAACGGAACCAGGTCCGGTGTAAAACACACAGACAGGATGTTCCAACAGAATAATAGAAGAATGTCACCAAGTATAGGGTAGACCGCGTATACTGGTTATTCCAACAGAATAATAACAAATGGAATAACAGAAGTTCTCTTCATGAATATAAAAGAAATAATATTCCCTACCTTAAAAGAACTGGATATTGAAAAAGTGATGTAGCAGAATACTTTTAGTCTCTCTCTCTCTTATTCTCTCTATACTTTCTCTCTCTATAGCTTGAATGAATTCGTGAAAAATAATGAAGCCCTAGGCCTCTATTTATAGAAAAACTGAGGGTGGCTCTTGGTCTTAACGAAGGGTCAAATGACTCTTGGTCTTAACGAAGGGTCAAATGACTCTTGGTAATATTGAAGGGACAACTACTATTGACGAAAGTAATTACTATTGACCAAGGTAAATACTATTGACGAAGGTAATTACTATTGACCAAGGTAAATACTATTGACGAAGGTAATTACTATTGACCAAGGTAAATACTATTGACGACGGTAATTACTATTGACGACGGTAATTACTATTGACGAAGAGACTCTTAGATGATGACATATGGCCCCCCATAAAATAACCAAACTTACCACAACGTCTCAATAATATAACATATTATACAGATGATACTATGACAATAATTTAAGAGATATGATGCAGCAATTACTGTAGCAATAATTGAGTATAGCTGAGTGACTTCTCACGTAAGCATCAATAATCAATACCGTGTGCTACTATGCAACTACGCGTATTACTGTACTTTTACTACCAAGTAGTTCAACAGTTTTAACGATTTTAACATAATACCTCAGCTGTTATTTTTATAGAAAGATAATTTTGTCGTTTTCTCAATCCGACAATAATTCCGTTGTGGGGTCCACCAATGATTGTGCCGTCGTACGAATATTCCCCGACAAAAAGAATATTCCCCGACCAAACGAATATTTTATAACAACTTGCTTACTTTGCAAAATTTATAAATATTACCCACAACTATAACATTATATCAAATTAACTTCATAATATTCAAAAATGATATTTATAGAAAATTCATCTTTATTTATAAAAATTGGGGTCTTACAGGCTTTACAATATGTAAAATATGATATGAATATGCAGACACTAGTTCGAGTACATGAGAAAAGATATGTCATCAGGTTAAGTAACCTAGTGGCTTTGAACTTACCCTAGTAAAATCTATCAGATTTACTTGACTAATCAGTAGACTTTATGTCTTTGAACTGTCAGCATTTCGTATAAACCAAGACTGTAAGACCCCAAATTATTAATAAATGAAATTTAAATTTCCTCTATTTATTATTTTGAAATAGTAAGGGTTAAATTGATTAATGAGGTTAGTTATGGGTAAAATGCACAAATATTTTAAATAAGCAGGTGGTTATAAAATATTCATTGTTGTCAGGAAATATTCGTTTGGTCGTGGAATATTCTTCCTGTCGGGAAATATTCGTACGACGGCACAGTCTTGTGTGGGCCCCATAACGGAAAGATATTGGATGAAAAAAACGACAAGTATGAGTTGTTTACAAATAACGGCGTAGTTGTTACCGTTAATACTGTTGGAATACCCGGTGGTTAAAATACAATAATACGCGTTGTTGCACAGTAGCACACGGTATTGCACAAATTATTGATTTTTACGTAAGAAAGTATTACTCAATAATTGTTACAGTAATTACTGTTCAGTATTTTATTTTATTAATTCAATAATTGCTACGTTGATATTTTATATTACTGTTGTTTTAATAATTATCACTACACAGTATTTTCTATTATCGGAGCAATAATTCATATTATCTGAATAATATTATTAGATAACATTATTGGCAATGTCTAGAAAGTTTTGTCTAAGGAGAGGTTTGATCATCTAATTGCGCGCCAGTAAAGAGAGATCCTTATTGGAAAGCCCCCTCTTTCCTGGGAACGACCTGGTTGCCAGTACTGTAATTCTGTAATATTATTTGTGAATAATTAATTATTGATTTATATGATGAGAAAAATATTAATTTTATGTGGATATAGATGGAGAAAATTTTTAAATGTGACAAATGTTGAAAATTAATATTTTATCTTTTTCTGATAAAATAATTCATTTAAATATATTATTTTAATAATATATTAATGGTGATATTTTTACAATTAATGTGGATATATGAGTATATGAGGAGAAATAGTATTTTTGTTGTATTAAATGATTAACACATGTTTTGTGTGTCGGTGGACCCATTTCTTGACTGAAATATGATTATAGCCTGTAAAATCGTCTGTTTATGGATTTCGGTCAATTTCTGCTTAAAATTTAGAAAAACTTTCTTCTGCAAAGTTGTAGAGAATTAAATTTTCTATAAAAACTCGTGGGATTCGAATTTTCTGACAAAAGAAATATTTGTTATGAATTATTGAAGTTCCGAAATTCCGAAATAATTGATTTTTGGGAGTTTTAGTTAATATTTTGAGAAAAACATTTTTTGTCCAATTAGTGGGCTCACATGTGTTATAAATGATCTGAATTCAGATCTTCAATGGTGGGCTTGACAAAAATTTAATTATATTAATATTTTATTAAATTTTCTGCTTTGGTGTTCTAAGTATTTTCCTATAAATAGGGTGCTTAGGTTAGAATTAAAAATCATACCAGAAACTGAAATCTTCTCTCTCTTTCTCTCTTGATATATTGAGCGTATTCTTGTGAGTATTTTAATACTTTGAGTGTTGCTATACGGTGCAAGTTCAAGTCATAGCCTATATCCGGTGTTCAATTAGAAGTACTGTCTTTACGAGGTAAGGGATATTATTTTATTTGAAAATGATATTATTTCTTCAATATCATTATGCCAAAATATTGGTTGGAGTTTTTATCAAATTTAGAACTTTTTCATGTCGGGGTTACTATTCATGAGTTACTATTCATAAGTTACTATTCACGAGTTACTATTCGTGAGTTACTATTCACGAGTACTATTCATGAAACATGATAATGTTTTTTGTGAAAGTTCTATCTTTTGGTGTCGGAGTTACTATTCACGTATACGGCACTATTCACGTATACGGTACTATTCACGAATACGACACTACTCACCGAAAAATAAAATTTTAATTCTTTTTTGTCCAAAATATCTATTCTGGATACTAGCTTTGATTGTATCCATATTTTGATCATTCTTGAATTTTACTCCACCATGATTATTTATGAGGTATTTTTGGACATGGAATAGCTGAAATACGAATCCTTAATATTTACTCTTTTGTTTCATTGGATTCGTTTTTTTTTAAAATATTTTTCATCATCCTCAGTCTTAAATGATGATATAACTGAATATCTTTGGCCTGTAGTGCAAAGATGAATGATTTCTGATGAATATCTTTGGCCCGTAGTGCAAAGATGAACAGGTGTTGAGATGAACATGACCAACTGATGAATATCTTTGGCTTGTAGTGCAAAGATGACTATTTGATTCGAGATATTTATTGATTGTTGTTACAGGGATAAAATATTGATGATGGACTTTTAAATTCATAGATAATCGTAGATTTCATTCTCTACGTAACTCTTCTATGAATTATTATTTTTCGCTGCGAATATTAATTTAAAACTTGTTGTCTATTGTATTCTATTAGATTTTTCCTTGTTGAAGACTAACGATAATTTGTTCTGTATTATCTTAGTCATAATGTTCTTTACTGGGCTAGTTGAGCTCACCCTTTTCCTTGTTGTTCCATTTTTCTTCTCAGGAGGCGATAATGTAGCGGGTACTAGTCGGGGTATGGAATGAAGGTTCAAGATAGTTATTTTAGTAGTCCTCACTATTTTGTAAGATAGTGTATCAATAAGTATAATGAGGACTTAATTGAGTATGAATACTGTCTAGATGACAATATTTGTATTTAAACTCACAGTATATGTGTTATCGTATTTTGCACGACAATTGTAATAATAAAGTTATAGTTATTTCTGTACCATGTATTTGGTGACTCAGAATAGGTTGGGTGGAATAGACCTATTTTGGGGGCGTCACAGTTGGTTTCAGAGCTTAGGGATATGATCTCTGGCAGAGATCGGAGAATAGAACTAGGAGGGGAGAGACGAGTAAATCCTTCACTAGTGTGTCCTACCTAAGCTTATTTATTGGTCGGTCATAATATAGGAGTATTATGTGATTTGTTAATTTGTTAAATTAACACTTGTTTTATGGCAGTATTTGAGAATGTCGATTGAGAATTTTAACAGTGGAGTAAATGAGACCGTGGAGACACCTTTGCTCACCAACGAGGAGAACGTGCAACAGGCTGGCAATGTTCCTCCTGTAAACAACACCACTGAGCAGACGATGAACGACGGGATGTTTAGGAGCTTTTTGCAATTCATACAAAACCAGACGAGGGAGACTCGTGCACAAAATACGGATGAAAATGCTAGCAATGCGCGACTTGTCACAGCCAAGCAGTTCAAAGAGTTGGGACCACCAGAATTTAAGGGAAAGCCGGATCCGATCATGGTGGAAACGTGGGTCAAGCAAATTACCAAGATATTCGATGTCTTGGGATGCACGGAGGAACAGAAGGTTCCATTCGCCACCTTTATATCCCGTGGCGAGGCAGACTACTGGTGGGAGTCTGTGAAGCGTACCCATCTAGCCGCACTCAGCATATCTTGGGAGACATTTCAGAAACTGTTCAATGACAAATACTTTCCTGAAAGTGTTCGTCATATGAAGGAAGTTGAGTTTATTAGATTGGAGCAGAACAACATGACGGTGTCCCAGTACGAGGCGAAATTTGCAGAGTTGTCCAGATTTACACCTCATTTGGTAGAGAATGAGGAACGTATGACACGGATGTTTCTGAGAGGTTTAAAACCCGAGATTCAGCAATATCTTATCTCTCATAAATTTTTTTTATATTCATATTTTGTCAACAGGGCTCAATTATTAGAGCGAGATAACGAGTACGTTCAACCGAGGGACCACAACCAGAATCATACCGGTGACAGCAGTCATCAGAACAATGATAACCAGCGGAGAAAAAAAAATACGGACAAGAGCGACAACCACTCTGGTGATAATCGTGGCTATAAAAATAGAAGAAGCGAGTCGGGAGGAGATTTTAAAAAGAGGAGATTCAACAATGACAATACGAAGACGTCAGCACCAGCAGCAACTGGTTCCAAGGGAGGAGAACGACCACCGATTATATGCTATAAGTGCGGAAAAGAAGGACATATCAGCCCAAACTGCCCACAACAGTTTAAGGTATGTTATAACTGTGGAAAGGAAGGACATATCGCTCGAGATTGCACTGTAGTGAAACCAAGTCCAACGGGGGTGGTGACTCAAAAAGTTATCCCAGAAAAGTCAAAGTCAACGGTTCCTGGAAGAGCGTTTTTCGTGACTGGTCAGAATGCGAGGAACCCGAACGAAATTAGCACGGGTTAGTTAATTATAAATTCTTACGAAGTTTATACCTTATTAGATACCGGTTCTATCCATTCATTTATCTCCTCTACTTGTGCTCAACGTTTAAACTTGACTCCGGAGAAAATTAGACTTTGACTTATCTGTTGAAACTCCGTTAGGAGAAACTTTCGTTACATCCACTATTTATAAATCTTGTTTGATCCAAGTTGGCACCATCACATTACCTGTTGACCTTATCTCTTTAAAGATACTTGCTTTTGATGTGATTTTAGGAATTGATTGGTTAATTACTCATCATGCCAAAATTGATTGCTTTCGTAAGGTTGTTAGTTTTCATATTCCTGAGCAACCTGTTATTCGAATTCAAGCAACCAAACCATTGAAGTCAAACTCTTTCATATCAAGCCGTAAAGTCATTTGTTTATTGAAAAACGGATGTCAAGCTTTCTTAGCCATGTCATGGACTTGAACAAAAATACGTCAGATTTGAATGATATTTCTGTTGTTAGTAAAATTTTTGACGTATTTTCTGAAGAATTTCTTGGCCTACGCGTGATATTGAATTTTGTATCATCTTTGAATCTGGTACAAAACTGTAAGACCCCGAATTTTATGAAATAAAAGTATTCAATTTTTCTTATAATTACTATTCAGTAAATGGTTAAATTGATAAAAGTTTAAAGTTATGGGTGAAATATGAATTTTTTTTCTTCAAAATAAGCAAGTGGTTATAAAATAATCATTGTTGTCGGGGAATATTCGTTTGGTCGTGGAATATTCTTTCTGTCAGGAAATATTCGTACGACGGCGCAGCTATTTGTGGGCCCCATAACGAATAACTGTCGGGTGAAGAAAACGACAAATTTGAGTTTTTACAAATAACAGCGTAGTTGTTACCGTTAACACTGTTGGAATACCCGTTGGTTAAAATACAGTAATACGCGTTATTGCACAGTAGCACACGGTATTGCACAGTATTTTTAAAATTATTGATTCTTACGTAAGAAGGCACTACTCAATAATTGTTATAGTAATTACTGTTCAATATTTTATTTTATTGATTCAATAATTGCTGCGTTGATATTTTATATTATTTTTGTTTCAATAATTGTTGCTGCACAGTATTTTCTATTATCAGATCAATAATTCATATTATTTGAATAATATTATTAGATAGCATTATTGGCAATGTCTAGAAAGTTCTGTCTAAGGAGAGGTTTGGTCACCTAATTGCGCGCCAGTAAGGAAAAATTCTTATTGAAAAGCCCCCTCTTTCCTGGGAACGGCCTGGTTGTCATAAATGTGATTCTGTAATATTATTTGTGAATAATTAATTATTGATTCATATGATAAGAAAATATTTATTTTATGTGGATATAAATGAGGGATATATTTTTGTGGTTAAAAAATGAAGGAGTTAATGTTGAGATTTTTATCCGTATTTTTGTCGGAATGGAGGTATTAAAAATCAGGATTTTTGAGATATTTTGCGGGGGTTATAATTTTTAATCCGACCGTTGGATCGTGGTAATTTTTAGATATGTTATACATATATAAGTTGAGTATATGCCCACAAATTTTGAACCGTTAAAAATGAACGTATGATTTGTTATGAATTTTACGAGATGACTGGTTCAGAAATTGTTGAATTTTCGGAGTTTATCATTTTGGTGGAAAATTCTAGAATTGGTGGGCCCCACTTGTGGTTGGTGAAGAAATGTGCTGAATTATATTTCAAATGTGGTGGGTGGGAATAGTAGCAGGTAAAGCCATCAGGTTGCAGGTCAAACCTACCAAAATTTTCCTATAAATAGAGGGCTAAGTTAGAATTGAAAATCACACCAGAAACATAAGCTTTCTCTCTTTCTCTCTCTATATTATGAAGCATATTTTGTGAGTTTTTAGATACTTGGTGAGTTTCTATTCATCAGTGCAAGTTTCCTTCAGCATCATATCCGATATCCAGTCAGAAGTACTGCTCTTTTGAGGTAAGGGATATTAAGGGATTTTAAGGGTTGTTATGATTTTCAGTTTCGTAATTTTTCTGATCTTCAAAAATTCTGGAAAAATTTGAAATGATATTTTGATGAGTTTTCTTGATTGTGTCCAAAAATGGTGATTTTTGGATGTATAGATTGAGAGTTATGAATTTTATGAGAAAAGACTATTTTAAAAGTAACCGCTTATAATTCCTTGTGGTTAACTCCAAAATTGATAAAATTTTATTGGGAGTACATGTATATGATAGAAGTATACTCTGTAAATTTTAGAATTTTTAGACAAAAGTATAATTTTTGATAAATGTCTAAATATTCGGCTGTTTTGGCCATATGAAAAATAGTAAATGACTTTTAAAAATTCTGAGAAAAATATATGTTCACTATGGGACTATATTATGCTAAATCTCAGAAAAGAAATATTTTTGAAACTGATTTGGTATTTTTATGAAAATGGTCTAGTTATGAGTAAATGAATTAAATATGTTATGTGAAGTAAGAAAATTGGAAAATAGGATTTTATGGCTTGAGAATCCTATATGAGGTATATGCAGATTTTTGATGAGGGTTTTGATTATTGGTGATAAAATCTTATGAGTTTGGTATTTTAGAATGATTAAATGCATTATTTAGTAAAGTGTAAACAATTTAAATAAATTGTTTATAAGCTTAAGAAATATTATTCTTTCAATATCATTATACCGAAATACTGGTATAGATTTTATTGTGGAATTTCTACCTTTTTGTGTCGGGTTTACTATTTATGAGTTACTATTCACGAGTTACTATTCATGAGTTACTATTCACAAGTTACTATTCACGATAAAAATTAGTTTCTTTTTCTAACCAAATTATAGTTGATTTATGAATATTACTCTTGAGATTAAAACTAGATGTTGATCATATTATTTTTATTATTATATATAACATTTTTATAACCCTAATGATGATATTTCTCTTTGACTTGAGTGTAAAGATGGGTAGATTTTTGGTATGATCATGACTATGGGTTATCTTTGGCCAGTAGTGCAAAGTTGATTCGTTGACTGGTATGATCATGACCATTAATTTATAAGTGAATATCTTTAGCTTAAGTGCAAAGGTGAATTGATCAACATGGTTATAATTATTGTTTATATAAATTCTGAAATGATTATATATTTCTTTGAGATATTAATATCTTTGGCCTGTAGTGCAAAGATGAAATATTGATGAATATCTTTGGCATGTAGTGCAAAGATGAATTATTGATGAATATCTTTGGCCCGTAGTGCAAAGATGACATGTTGTTGAATATCTTTGGCCAGTAGTGCAAAGATGAACAGATGTTGAGATAAACATGACCACTGGTGATACAAATGAATATCTTTGGCCGTAGTGCAAAGATGAAGTTATTAGTATGATTATGAACAGGAAATGTGATTTGGTGTAACCATGATCTTTGATGTTTCAGGTAAAGATAGGTGATGAAAATTATCTTCGTCCTGGATGAGAAGAGGAATTTAGAACTACAGTTATGATTATGAGTTATTCATATGATTGTGGACCAGAATGGTTGATTGATGTTATAGGGATAAAACATTGTTGGTGGATTTTTAACATGGAGAAGATAATAGACTTTATAGTCTATTTGACTCTTCTAATGGATTGCTCGTTCCGCTGCAACTATGGTTGAAATTTTTATCATTTACCATATGTTCTAAATCTCTGATTTATTGTTGATGAAGGCTATTGATAATTGAATTATCTTTAGTCATGATATTCTTTACTGAGCTAGTTGTGCTCACCCTTTTGCTTCACAATTCCTTTCAGGTAATAAGAGTGTAGCTGGGTCGAGCGGGGTAACAAGGGAATAGAACGGTGGTCATCATTTAGTAGTTATATTTGGTGAAGAAAATAGGGTGAGGCGAACCCAACGTTGGAAGGGTGTTTTGTCACTATCATACAAGATGTCTAATGACATACAACCTCGTGTCATCATAAGACAGGGTTGTGCTCATCCACTTGCTGAGTATATCTATGGGCACTACCTATATAATCTTGGTGTTTGTTTGAAGTATAATTCTCAATTAGAGACAGTGGAGATAATGATAAGTCAAGAGAAGACTCACCATTGGGAAGAATATGATAGTAATCTTCTCGTTTTTCTTTGGGGTCTATTGGGTCAACCAAGGATAATTCTGTGGCCATATGATATCTATCATAACCTAGACGCGTGGCCTCCCATGTACGAAGGTTTCCTTGAGCACTTCCCAAAGATTCTAATTTCTAAAACAGTTTTTGACTATACCTTTATGTAAGGTGTCATTGTGAGGTGATGTCCACGGTTGGAACATGAGTCACATTTGGTATATATTTGTATCCAAACTCACAGCATATGTGTTGTTGTATTTTGCACGACAATTGTTGTAATAAAGTTACAGTTTTTTCTGTACCATGTATTTGGCGACTCAGAATAGGTTGGATGGAATGGACCTATTTTGGGGTCGTTACATTTGGTATCAGAGCTTAGGAATATGATCTCTGGCGGAGATCGGGGAATACAACTAGGAGGGGAGAGATGAGTAAATCCTTCGCTAGTGTGTCCTACCTAAGCTTATTTGTTGATCAGTCATAATTTTGGGATATTATGTGATATGTTAATTTGTTTAATTAACCTTTGTTTTATGGCAGTATTTGAGAATGGCAGCTGAGAATGCTAACAATGGAGTGAATGAGACTGTGGGGATACCTCTAATCACTAACCGTGATAATGTGATGTCAGACGAAGAAGGAATTAGAGATATCCATGAGTGAAGAATTGATAGTTACACCCGAGATAGTCGCAGAGGTAACAGCTGAGACTGAGGAAGAAGAAGTACCAGAGGAGAGTTTATTAGAGGTATTATATGATCAAAATGTAGAATTTCAAAATCGTATTCATGAGTTAGAAGAGCAGGCAGAAGAACGACAGGCGGTCGTGGAACAAAAGGATGCAACAATTCAAGCTTGTGTTACCCGATATGTGATGCTTGAACAGAAGCATTCTTTGGCAGAGTATAAGATGATAAAAATAGAATCTGAGCTGAGAGAAGAAAAAACTGAACGAGTGAGAATAAGTGATGCATGGGCAAAAGCCGCACGACACGTGGATATTGTGGAAAGAGATGTTCGATCTAAGAAGGCTAAAATAGATGATATGAATTTCTCTTTTTGGAAAGCAATTGGGAGAACCCAACATCGAGTTTTGAATTACCCTGTACATAGCGGTCAACCTGAATCCGATATGGATCGAAGATTGATGATTCAGATCATGAATGAGGAGTACGAAGAGGCAGTTGAGGGAGGAATATGTCCTATAGAAACGTATATTCCAACGGTAATGATGACGCCAAATGCTGCTCCAGACAAGTCAAAGCCGAGTAGTTCGAGGGATGGCGGTTGTCATGACTTCCCAACAAATGAGGAACCAAATGAAGTTATCATGGGAGATGAGCAATGGAGAAATCATGATGATCTGAGAGATAGAATCTGAAATGGAAGCAAGGTATTCTCAACTCTTCGAAATACCAGGTACGTAAATTTCGGGGACGAAATTTCATAAGGAGGGAGATTGTAAGACCCCGAATTTTATGAAATAAAAGTATTCAATTTTTCTTATAATTACTATTCAGTAAATGGTTAAATTGATAAAAGTTTAAAGTTATGGGTGAAATATGAATTTTTTTTTCAAAATAAGCAAGTGGTTATAAAATAATCATTGTTGTCGGGGAATATTCGTTTGGTCGTGGAATATTCTTTCTGTCGGGGAATATTCGTACGACGGCGCAGCTATTTGTGGGCCCCATAACGAATAACTGTCGGGTGAAGAAAACGACAAATTTGAGTTTTTACAAATAACGGCGTAGTTGTTACCGTTAACACTGTTGGAATACCCGTTGGTTAAAATACAGTAATACGCGTTATTGCACAGTAGCACACGGTATTGCACAGTATTTTTGAAAATTATTGATTCTTACGTAAGAAGGCACTACTCAATAATTGTTACAGTAATTACTGTTCAATATTTTATTTTATTGATTCAATAATTGCTGCGTTGATATTTTATATTATTTTTGTTTCAATAATTGTTGCTGCACAGTATTTTTTATTATCAGATCAATAATTCATATTATTTGAATAATATTATTAGATAGCATTATTGGCAATGTCTAGAAAGTTCTGTCTAAGGAGAGGTTTGGTCACCTAATTGCGCGCCAGTAAGGAAAAATTCTTATTGGAAAGCCCCCTCTTTCCTGGGAACGGCCTGGTTGTCATAAATGTGATTCTGTAATATTATTTGTGAATAATTAATTATTGATTCATATGATAAGAAAATATTTATTTTATGTGGATATAAATGAGGGATATATTTTTGTGGTTAAAAAATGAAGGAGTTAATGTTGAGATTTTTATCCGTATTTTTGTCGGAATGGAGGTATTAAAAATCAGGGTTTTTGAGATATTTTGCGGGGGTTATAATTTTTAATCCGACCGTTGGATCGTGGTAATTTTTGGATATGTTATACATATATAAGTTGAGTATATGCCCACAAATTTTGAACCGTTAAAAATGAACGTATGATTTGTTATGAATTTTACGAGATGACTGGTTCAGAAATTGTTGAATTTTCGGAGTTTATCATTTTGGTGGAAAATTCTAGAATTGGTGGGCCCCACTTGTGGTTGGTGAAGAAATGTGCTGAATTATATTTCAAATGTGGTGGGTGGGAATAGTAGCAGGTAAAGCCATCAGGTTGCAGGTCAAACCTACCAAAATTTTCCTATAAATAGAGGGCTAAGTTAGAATTGAAAATCACACCAGAAACATAAGCTTTCTCTCTTTCTCTCTCTATATTATGAAGCATATTTTGTGAGTTTTTAGATACTTGGTGAGTTTCTATTCATCAGTGCAAGTTTCCTTCAGTATCATATCCGATATCCAGTCAGAAGTACTGCTCTTTTGAGGTAAGGGATAGTAAGGGATTTTAAGGGTTGTTATGATTTTCAGTTTCGTAATTTTTCTGATCTTCAAAAATTCTGGAAAAATTTGAAATGATATTTTGATGAGTTTTCTTGATTGTGTCCAAAAATGGTGATTTTTGGATGTATAGATTGAGAGTTATGAATTTTATGAGAAAAGACTATTTTAGAAGTAACAGCTTATAATTCCTTGTGGTTAACTCCAAAATTGATAAAATTTTTATTGGGAGTACATGTATATGATAGAAGTATACTCTGTAAATTTCAGAATTTTTGGACAAAAGTATAATTTTTGATAAATGTCTAAATATTCGGCTGTTTTGGCCATATGAAAAATAGTAAATGACTTTTAAAAATTTGAGAAAAATATATGTTCACTATGGGACTATATTATGCTAAATCTCAGAAAAGAAATATTTTTGGAACTGATTTGGTATTTTTCATGAAAATGGTCTAGTTATGAGTAAATGAATTAAATATGTTATGTGAAGTAAGAAAATTGGAAAATAGGATTTTATGGCTTGAGAATTCTATATGAGGTATATGCAGATTTTTGATGAGGGTTTTGATTATTGGTGATAAAATCTTATGAGTTTGGTATTTTAGAATGATTAAATGCATTATTTAGTAAAGTGTAAACAATTTAAATAAATTGTTTATAAGCTTAAGAAATATTATTCTTTCAATATCATTATACCGAAATACTGGTATAGATTTTATTGTGGAATTTCTACCTTTTTATGTCGGGTTTACTATTTATGAGTTACTATTCACGAGTTACTATTCATGAGTTACTATTCACAAGTTACTATTCACGATAAAAATTAGTTTTTTTTTTCTAACCAAATTATAGTTGATTTACGAATATTACTCTTGAGATTAAAACTAGATGTTGATCATATTATTTTTATTATTATATATAACGTTTTTATAACCCTAATGATGATATTTCTCTTTGACTTGAGTGTAAAGATGGGTAGATTTTTGATATGATCATGACTATGGGTTATCTTTGGCCTGTAGTGCAAAGTTGAATGTTGACTGGTATGATCATGACCATTATATTTATAAGTGAATATCTTTAGCTTAAGTGCAAAGGTGAATTGATCAACATGGTTATAATTATTGTTTATATAAATTCTGAAATGATTATATATTTCTTTGAGATATTAATATCTTTGGCCTGTAGTGCAAAGATGAAATATTGATGAATATCTTTGGCCTGTAGTGCAAAGATGAATTGTTGATGAATATCTTTGGCCCGTAGTGCAAAGATGACATGTTGTTGAATATCTTTGGCCAGTAGTGCAAAGATGAACAATGTTGAGATAAACATGACCAACTGGTGATACAAATGAATATCTTTGGCGTAGTGCAAAGATGAAGTTATTAGTATGATTATGAACAGGAAATGTGATTTGGTGTAACCATGATCTTTGATGTTTCAGGTAAAGATAGGTGATGAAAATTATCTTCGTCCTGGATGAGAAGAGGAATTTAGAACTACAGTTATGATTATGAGTTATTCATATGATTGTGGACCAGAATGGTTGATTGATGTTACAGGGATAAAACATTGTTGGTGGATTTTTAACATGGAGAAGATAATAGACTTTATAGTCTATTTGACTCTTCTAATGGATTGCTCGTTCCGCTGCAACTATGGTTGAAATTTTTATCATTTACCATATGTTCTAAATCTCTGATTTATTTTTGATGAAGGCTATTGATAATTGAATTATCTTTAGTCATGATATTCTTTACTGAGCTAGTTGTGCTCACCCTTTTGCTTCACAATTCCTTTCAGGTAATAAGAGTGTAGCTGGGTCGAGCGGGGGTAACAAGGGAATAGAACGGTGGTCATCATTTAGTAGTTATATTTGTGAAGAAAATAGGGTGAGGCGAACCCAACGTTGGAAGGGTGTTTTGTCACTATCATACAATGTCTTTAATGACATACAACCTCGTGTCATCATAAGACAGGGTTGTGCTCATCCACTTGCTGAGTAATCTATGGGCACTACCTATATAATCTTGGTGTTTGTTTGAAGTATAATTCTCAATTAGAGACAGTGGAGATAATGATAAGTCAAAGAGAAGACTCACCATTGGGAAAATATGATAGTAATCTTCTCGTTTTTCTTTGGGGTCTATTGGGTCAACCAAGGCTATTTCTGTGGCCATATGATATCTATCATAACCTAGACGCGTGGCTTCCCATGTACGAAGGTTTCCTTGAGCACTTCCCAAAGATTCTAATTTCTAAAACAGTTTTTGACTATACCTTTATGTAAGGTGTCATTGTGAGGTGATGTCCACGGTTGGAAACATGAGTCACATTTGGTATATATTTGTATCCAAACTTATAGCATATGTGTTGTTGTATTTTGCACGACAATTGTTGTAATTAAGTGACAGTTTTTTTCTATACCATGTATTTGGGACTCAGAATAGGTTGGATGGAATGGACCTA